>JAPDOI010000630.1:0-338418 GCA_029168955.1 Aplectana chamaeleonis | reverse complement strand
CAAAGCGCCGCGAAGCGGCGCTTTGGCCGGGTTTTCCTGATCGTAAGAGATTTAATTCTGTTCAGAAAAAGCCACACAAAGTTTCTGACAGATTGCGCCGCGAAGCGGCGCGAACTCCCGGTTTATGGGAGCTCCTGGGACGTAAAGCGCCGCGAAGCGGCGCTTTGGCCGGGTTTTCCTGATCGTGAGAGATTTAATTTTGTTCTCAGAAAAGCCACAAACGTTTCCCGGACAGAAAGGCGCCGCCGCGAAGCGGCGCGAACCCCCGGCTTATGGTTCCAGGACAAAGCGCCGCGAAGCGGCGCTTTGGCCGGGGTTTTCCTGATCGTAAGAGATTTAACACTTGTTCAGAAAAGCCACAAAGTTTGGACAGAGCGCGCCGTTTTCGAAGCGGCGCGAACCCCCGGCTCTATGAGCCTCTGGACAAAGCGCCGCGAAGCAGCGCTTTTTGGCCGGGGGTTTTTCCTTGATCGTAAGAGATTTAATTTCTTCCCAGAAAAGCCAAAGTTTCTGGGACAGAGTGCCGCGAAGCGGCGCGAACCCCCGGTTTCGATGAGTTCCTGGACAGCGCCTGACAAAGGCGAAGCGGCGCTTCGGCCGGGGTTTTCCTGATCGTAAGAGATTTAATTTCTTCAGAAAAGCCACACAAAGTTTCTCCGGACAGATGCCGCGAAGCGGCGCGAACTCCCCGGTTTATGGTTCCGGACAGCGCCGCGAAGCGGCGCTTTGGCCGGCTGGCGACTGAGACACCTTCTGAAACGCTACAAAGTTTTCTGGATGAGCCAGCGGCGCGAACCTCCCCGGCTATATTCCGGAGCAGTTATTGTCGGCGCTTACCCGGGTTTTCCTGATCGTGAGAGATTTAATTTGTTCCAGAAAAGCCACAAAGTTTCTGACAGAGCGCCGCGAAGCGGCGCGAAACCCTTCGGTTTATGGTTTTCCTGCGGACAAAGCGCCGGCGAAGCGGCGCTTTGGCCGGGGTTTTCCTGATCGTGAGAGATTTAATTTGTTCCAGAAAAGCCACAAAGCTTCTGGGACAGAGGCGCGCCGCGAAGCGGCGCGAACCCCGGTTTATGGTTCGGACAAAGCGCCGCGAAGCGGCGCTTTGGCCGGGGTTTTCCTGATCGTAAGAGATTTAATTTGTTCCAGAAAAGCCACAGTTTTCCGGACAGAGGCGCCGCGAAGCGGCGCGAACCCCGGCTTATGGTTCGTCGGGACAAAGCGCCGCGAAGCGGCGCTTTGGCTCGGGGTTTTCCTGATCGTAAGAGATTTAATTTGTCCAGAAATGCCACACAGTTTCTGGACAGAAAGCCGCGAAGCGGCGCGAACCCCGGTTTATGGTTCCTGGACAAAGCGCCGCGAAGCGGCGCTTTGGCCGGGGTTTTCCTGATCGTGAGAGATTTAATTTGTTCCAGAAAAGCCACAAAGTTTTCGGACAGAGCGCCGCGAAGCGGCGCGAACCCCGGTTTATGGTTCCTCGGACAAAGCGCCGCGAAGCGGCGCTTTGGCCGGGGTTTTCCTGATCGTGAGAGATTTAATTTGTTCAGAAAAGCCACAAAGTTTCCGGACAGAGCGCCGCGAAGCGGCGCGAACCCCGGCTTATGGTTCCGGACAAAGCGCCGCGAAGCGGCGCTTTGGCCGGGTTTTCCTGATCGTGAGAGATTTAATTTGTTCAGAAAAGCCACAAAGTTTCTGGACAGAAAGGTGGCGCCGCGAAGCGGCGCGAACCCCCGGTTTATGGTTCTCGGACAAAGCGCCGCGAAGCGGCGCTTTGGCCGGGGTTTTCCTGATCGTGAGAGATTTAATTTGTTCAGAAAAGCCACAAAGTTTCGGACAGAGCGCCGCGAAGCGGCGCGAACCCCGGTTTATGGTTCTCCTGGGACAAAGTGCCGCGAAGCGGCGCTTTGGCCGGGGTTTTCCTGATCGTGAGAGATTTAATTTGTTCAGAAAAGCCACAAAGTTTCTGACAGAGCGCCGCGAAGCGGCGCGAACCCCGGTTTATGGTTCCGGACAAAGCGCCGCGAAGCGGCGCTTTGGCCGGCCTGATCGTGAGAGATTTAATTTGTTCAGAAAAGCCACAAAGTTTCTGGACAGAGCGCCGCGAAGCGGCGCGAACCCCCGGTTTATGGTTCCTGGACAAAGCGCCGCGAAGCGGCGCTTTGGCCGGGGTTTTCCTGATCGTAAGAGATTTAATTTGTTCAGAAAAGCCACAAAGTTTCTGGACAGAGCGCCGCGAAGCGGCGCGAACTCCCGGTTTATGGTTCCTGGACGCGCCGCGAAGCGGCGCTTTGGCCGGGGTTTTCCTGATCGTGAGAGATTTAATTTGTTCAGAAAAAGCCACAAAGCTTCTGGACAGAGCGCCGCGAAGCGGCGCGAACCCCTGGTTTATGGTTCCTGGACAGCGCCGCGAAGCGGCGCTTTGGCCGGGGTTTTCCTGATCGTGAGAGATTTAATTTGTTCAGAAAAGCCACAAAGTTTCTGGACAGAGCGCCGCGAAGCGGCGCGAACCCCGGCTTATGGTTCCGGACAAAGCGCCGCGAAGCGGCGCTTTGGCCGGGGTTTTTCTGATCGTGAGAGATTTAATTTGTTCAGAAAAGCCACAAAGTTTCTGGACAGAGCGCCGCGAAGCGGCGCGGAACCCCGGTTTATGGTTCCGGACAAAGCGCCGCGAAGCGGCGCTTTGGCCGGGGTTTTCCTGATCGTGAGAGATTTAATTTGTTCAGAAAAGCCACAAAGTTTCGGACAGAAAGCGCCGCGAAGCGGCGCGAACCCCCGGTTTATGGTTCTGGACAAAGCGCCGCGAAGCGGCGCTTTGGCCGGGGTTTTCCTGATCGTGAGAGATTTAATTTGTTCAGAAAAGCCACAAAGTTTCTGGACAGAGCGCCGCGAAGCGGCGCGAACCCCTGGTTTATGGTTCCCGGACAAAGCGCCGCGAAGCGGCGCTTTGGCCGGGGTTTTCCTGATCGTGAGAGATTTAATTTGTTCAGAAAAGCCACAAAGTTTCTGGACAGAGCGCCGCGAAGCGGCGCGAACCCCGGTTTATGGTTCCGGACAAAGCGCCGCGAAGCGGCGCTTTGGCCGGGTTTTCCTGATCGTGAGAGATTTAATTTGTTCAGAAAAGCCACAAAGTTTCTGACAGAGCGCCGCGAAGCGGCGCGAACCCCGGTTTATGGTTCCTAGGGACAAAGCGCCGCGAAGCGGCGCTTTGGCCCGGGTTTTCTGATCGTGAGAGATTTAATTTGTTCAGAAAAGCCACAAAGCTTCTCTCCGGGGACAGAGCGCCGCGAAGCGGCGCGAACCCCCGGTTTATGAGTTCTGGACAAAGCGCCGCGAAGCGGCGCTTTGGCCGGGGTTTTCCTGATCGTGAGAGATTTAATTTGTTCAGAAAAGCCACAAAGTTTCTGACAGAGTGCCGCGAAGCGGCGCGAACCCCCGGCTTTATGGTTCCTGGACAAAGCGCCGCGAAGCGGCGCTTTGGCCGGGGTTTTCCTGATCGTGAGAGATTTAATTTGTTCAGAAAAGCCACAAAGTTTGGACAGAGCGCCGCGAAGCGGCGCGAACCCCGGTTTATGGTTCTGGGACAAAGCGCCGCGAAGCGGCGCTTAGCCCGGGGTTTTCCTGATCGTGAGAGATTTAATTTGTTCAGAAAAGCCACAAAGTTTCTGACAGAGTGCCGCGAAGCGGCGCGAACCCCGGCTTATGGTTCCCGGACAAAGCGCCGTTGGCCGGGGTTTTCCTGATCGTGAGATTTAATTTGTTCAGAAAAGCCACAAAGTTTCTGACAGAGCGCCGCGAAGCGGCGCGAACCCCCGGTTATGGTTCCCGGACAAAGCGCCGCGAAGCGGCGCTTTGGCCGGGGTTTTCCTGATCGTAAGAGATTTAATTTGTTCAGAAAGCCACAAAGTTTCTGGACAGAGTGCCGCGAAGCGGCGCGAACCCCCCGGTTTATGGTTCCGTGGACAGCGCCGCGAAGCGGCGCTTTGGCCGGGGTTTTCCTGATCGTGAGAGATTTAATTTGTTCAGAAAAGCCACAAAGCTTCTGACAGAGCGCCGCGAAGCGGCGCGAACCCCCGGTTTATGGTTCGGACAAAGCGCCGCGAAGCAGCGCTTTGGCCGGGTTTGATCGTGAGAGATTTAATTTGTTCAGAAAAGCCACAAAGCTTCTGACAGAGCGCCGCGAAGCGGCGCGAACCTCCTGGTTTATGGTTCCCAGGACAGCGCCGCGAAGCGGCGCTTTGGCCGGGGTTTTCCTGATCGTGAGAGATTTAATTTGTTCAGAAAAGCCACAAAGTTTAGGACAGAGCGCCGCGAAGCGGCGCGAACCCCCGGTTTATGGTTCCGGACAAAGCGCCGCGAAGCGGCGCTGTGGCCGGGTTTTCCTGATCATGAGAGATTCAATTTGTTCAGAAAAGCCACAAAGTTTCTGGACAGAGCGCCGCGAAGCGGCGCGAACCCCCGGTTTATGGTTCCTGGACAGCGCGAAGCGGCGCTGGCCGGGTTTTCTGATCGTGAGAGATTTAATTTGTTCAGAAGAGCCACAAAGATTCTGGACAGAGCGCCGCGAAGCGGCGCGAACCCCCGGCTTATGGTTCCAGGACAAAGCGCCGCGAAGCGGCGCTTTGGCCGGGTTTTCCTGATCGTGAGAGATGTAATTTGTCTCAGAAAAGCCACAAAGTTTCTGACAGAGCGCCGCGAAACGGCGCGAACCCCGGCTTATGGTTCCGGACAGCGCCGCGAAGCGGCGCTTTGGCCGGGTTTTTCCTGATCGTAAGAGATTTAATTTGTTCAGAAAAGCCACAAAGTTTCTGGACAGAGCGCCGCGAAGCGGCGCGAACCCCCGGCTTATGGTTCCGGACAAAGCGCCGCGAAGCGGCGCCTGGCCGGGGTTTTCCTGATCGTAAGAGATTTAATTTGTTCAGAAAAGCCACAAAGTTTCTGGACAGAGCGCCGCGAAGCGGCGCGAACCCCGGTTTATGGTTCTGGACAAAGCGCCGCGAAGCGGCGCTTTGGCCGGGGTTTTCCTGATCGTGAGAGATTTAATTTGTTCAGAAAAGCCACAAAGTTTCTGGACAGAGCGCCGCGAAGCGGCGCGAACCCCCGGTTTATGGTTCCTGGACAAAGCGCGCGCCGCGAAGCGGCGCTTTGGCCGGGGTTTTCTGATCGTGAGAGATTTAATTTGTTCAGAAAAGCCACAAAGTTTCTGGACAGAGCGCCGCGAAGCGGCGCGAACCCCGGCTTATGGTTCCTGGACAAAGCGCCGCGAAGCGGCGCTTTGGCCGGGGTTTTCCTGATCGTGAGAGATTTAATTTGTTCAGAAAAGCCACAAAGTTTCTGACAGAGCGCCGCGAAGCGGCGCGAACCCCCGGCTTATGGTTCCTGGACAAAGCGCCGCGAAGCGGCGCTTTGGCCGGGGTTTCTGATCGTGAGAGATTGAATTTGTTCAGAAAAGCCACAAAGCTTCTGGACAGAGCGCCGCGAAGCGGCGCGAACCCCCTGGTTTATGGTTCCGGGACAAAGTGCCGCGAAGCGGCGCTTTGGCCGGGGTTTTCCTGATCGTTAGAGATTTAATTTGTTCAGAAAAGCCACAAAGTTTCGGACAGAGCGCCGCGAAGCGGCGCGAACCCCGGCTTATGGTTCCCGGACAGCGCCGCGAAGCGGCGCTTTGGCCGGGGTTTTCCTGATCGTGAGAGATTTAATTTGTTCAGAAAAGCCACAAAGTTTCTGGACAGAGCGCCGCGAAGCGGCGCGAACCCCCCGGCTTATGGTTCCGGACAAAGCGCCGCGAAGCGGCGCTTTGGCCGGGGTTTTCCTGATCGTGAGAGATTTAATTTGTTCAGAAAAGCCACAAAGTTTCTGGACAGAGCGCCGCGAAGCGGCGCGAACCCCGGTTTATGGTTCCCGGACAAAAGCGCCGCGAAGTGGCGCTTTGGCCGGGGGTTTCCTGATCGTGAGAGATTTAATTTGTTCAGAAAAGCCACAAAGTTTGCGGACAGAGCGCCGCGAAGCGGCGCGAACCCCCCGCTTTATGGTTCTCGGACAAAGCGCCGCGAAGCGGCGCTTTGGCCGGGGTTTTCCTGATCGTAAGAGATTTAATTTGTTCAGAAAGCCACGTTTCTGGACAGAGCGCCGCGAAGCGGCGCGAACCCCCGGCTTATGGTTCCTGGACAAAGCGCCGCGAAGCGGCGCTTTGGCCGGGGTTTTCCTGATCGTGAGAGATTTAATTTGTTCAGAAAAGCCACAAAGTTTGTGACAGAGCGCCGCGAAGCGGCGCGAACCCCCGGTTTATGGTTCCGGACAAAGCGCCGCGAAGCGGCGCTTTGGCCGGGGTTTTCCTGATCGTGAGAGATTTAATTTGTTCAGAAAAGCCACAAAGTTTCTGACAGAGGCCGCGAAGCGGCGCGAACCCCGGCTTATGGTTCTGGACAAAGCGCCGCGAAGCGGCGCTTTGGCCGGGTTTTCCTGATCGTGAGAGATTTAATTTGTTCAGAAAAGCCACAAAGTTTCGGACAGAAAGCCGCGAAGCGGCGCGAACCCCCGGTTTATGGTTCCGGACAAAGCGCCGCGAAGCGGCGCTGTGGCCGGGGTTTTCCTGATCGTGAAGATTTAATTTGTTCAGAAAAGCCACAAAGTTTCTGGACAGAGCGCCGCGAAGCGGCGCGAACTCCCGGTTTATGGTTCCGGACAAAGCGCCGCGAAGCGGCGCTTTGGCCGGGGTTTTCCTGATCGTGAGAGATTTAATTTGTTCAGAAAAGCCACAAAGTTTCTGACAGAGCGCCGCGAAGCGGCGCGAACCCCTGGTTTATGGTTCCCGGACAAAGCGCCGCGAAGCGGCGCTTTGGCCGGGTTTTCCTGATCATGAGAGATTTAATTTGTTCAGAAAAGCCACAAAGTTTCTGGACAGAGCGCCGCGAAGCGGCGCGAACCCCCGGCTTATGGTTCCGGACAAAGCGCCGCGAAGCGGCGCTTTGGCCGGGGTTTTCCTGATCGTGAGAGATTTAATTTGTTCAGAAAAGCCACAAAGTTTCTGGACAGAGTGCCGCGAAGCGGCGCGAACCCCCGGTTTATGGTTCCTGGACAAAGCGCCGCGAAGCGGCGCTTTGGCCGGGGTTTTCCTGATCGTGAGAGATTTAATTTGTTCAGAAAAGCCACAAAGTTTCGGACAGAGCGCCGCGAAGCGGCGCGAACCCCCGGTTTATGGTTCTCGGGACAAAGCCGCGAAGCGGCGCTTTGGCCGGGGTTTTCCTGATCATGAGAGATTTAATTTGTTCAGAAAAGCCACAAAGTTTCAGGACAGAGCGCCGCGGAGCGGCGCGAACCCCCAGGTTTATGGTTCCTGACAAAGCGCCGCGAAGCGGCGCTTTGGCCGGGGTTTTCCTGATCGTGAGAGATTTAATTTGTTCAGAAAAAGCCACAAAGTTTGGACAGAGCGCCGCGAAGCGGCGCGAACCCCGGTTTATGGTTCTCGGACAAAGCGCCGCGAAGCGGCGCTTTGGCCGGGGTTTTCCTGATCGTGAGAGATTTAATTTGTTCAGAAAAGCCACAAAGTTTGGACAGAGCGCCGCGAAGCGGCGCGAACCCCCGGTTTATGGTTCCGGACAAAGCGCCGCGAAGCGGCGCTTTGGCCGGGGTTTTCCTGATCGTGAGAGATTTAATTTGTTCAGAAAAGCCACAAAGTTTCCGGAAAAAACGCCGCGAAGCGGCGCGAACTTCCTGGCTCATGGTTCCCGGACGAAGCGCCGCGAAGCGGCTCTTTGGCCGGGGTTGTACTGATCGTAAGAGATTTAATTTGTTCAGAAAAGTCACAAAGTTTCCGGACAAAGCGCCGCGAAGCGGCGCGAACCCCCCGGCTTATGGTTCCCGGACTAAGCGCCGCGAAGCGGCGCTTTGGCTGCTTTTGCCGGGGTTTTCCTGATCGTAAGAGATTTAATTTGTTAAAAAAAAGCTACAATGTTTCCGGACAGAGCGCCGCGAAGCGGCACGAACCCCCCGGCTTATGGTTCCCGGACAAAGCGCCGCGAAGCGGCGCTTTGGCCGGGGTTCTCCTGATCGTGAGAGATTTAATTTGTTCAGAAAAGCCACTAAGTTTCTGGACAGAGCGCCGCGAAGCGGCGCGAACCCCGGCTTATGGTTCCGGACAAAGCGCCGCGAAGCGGCGCTTTGGCCGGGGTTCTCCTGATCGTGAGAGATTTAATTTGTTCAGAAAAGCCACTAAGTTTCTGGACAGAGCGCCGCGAAGCGGCGCGAACTCCCCGGCTTATGGTTCCTGGACAAAGCGCCGCAAAGCGGCGCTTTGGCCGGGGTTCTCCTGATCGTAAGAGATTTAATTTTTTCAGAAAAGCCACAACGTTTCCGGACAGAGCGCCGCAAAGCGGCGCGAACCCCCCGGCTTATGGTTCCCTGGACAAAGCGCCGCGAAGCGGCGCTTTGGCCGGGGTTTTCCTGATCGTGAGAGATTTAATTTGTTCAGAAAAGCCACAAAGTTTGACAGAGCGCCGCGAAGCGGCGCGAACCCCCCGGCTTATGGTTCCCGGACAAAGCGCCGCGAAGCGGCGCTTTGGCCGGGGTTTTCCTGATCGTGAGAGATTTAATTTGTTCAGAAAAGCCACAAAATTTCCGGACAGAGCGCCGCGAAGTGGCGCGAACCCCCCGGCTTATGGTTCTCGGACAAAGCGCCGCGAAGCGGCGCTTTGGCCGGGGTTTTCCTGATCGTGAGAGATTTAATTTGTTTAGAAAAGCCACAAAGTTTCCGGACAGAGCGCCGCGAAGCGGCGTGAACCCCCCGGCTTATGGTTCCCGGACAAAGCGCCGCGAAGCGGCGCTTTGGCCGGGGTTTTCCTGATCGTGAGAGATTTAATTTGTTCAGAAAAGCCACAAAGTTTCCGGACAGAGCGCGGCGAAGGGGCGTGAGCCATCCGGCTTATGGTCCCCGGACAAAGCGCCGCGAAGCGCCGCTTTGGCCGGGGTTTTCCTGATCGTGAGAGATTTAATTTGTTCAGAAAAGCCACAAAGTTTCCGGACAGAGCGCTGCGAAGCGGCGCGAACCCCTGGTTTATGGTTCCCGGACAAAGCGCCGCGAAGCGGCGCTTTGGCCGGGGTTTTCCTGATCGTGAGAGATTTAATTTGTTCAGAAAAGCCACAAAGTTTCTGGACAGAGCGCCGCGAAGCGGCGCGAACCCCCGGCTTATGGTTCCGGACAAAGCGCCGCGAAGCGGCGCTTTGGCCGGTTTTCCTGATCGTAGAGATTTAATTTGTTCAGAAAAGCCACAAAGTTTCGACAGAGCGCCGCGAAGCGGCGCGAACCCCGGCTTATGGTTCCCGGACAAAGCGCGCGAAGCGGCGCTGGCCGGGGTTTTCCTGATCGTGAGAGATTTAATTTGTTCAGAAAAGCCACAAAGTTTCTGGACAGAGCGCCGCGAAGCGGCGCGAACCCCGGCTTATGGTTCCTGGACAAGCGCCGCGAAGCGGCGCTTTGGCCGGGGTTTTCCTGATCGTGAGAGATTTAATTTGTTCAGAAAAGCCACAAAGTTTCCGGACAGAGCGCCGCGAAGCGGCGCGAACCCCGGCTTATGGTTCCGGACAAAGCGCCGCGAAGCGGCGCTTTGGCCGGGGTTTTCCTGATCGTGAGAGATTTAATTTGTTCAGAAAAGCCACAAAGTTTCTGGACAGAGCGCCGCGAAGCGGCGCGAACTCCCGGCTTATGGTTCCTGGACAAAGCGCCGCGAAGCGGCGCTTGGCCGGGGTTTTCCTGATCGTAAGAGATTTAATTTGTTCAGAAAAAGCCACAAAGTTTCTGGACAGAGCGCCGCGAAGCGGCGCGAACCCCGGTTTATGGTTCCTGGACAAAGCGCCGCGAAGCGGCGCTTTGGCCGGGGTTTTCCTGATCGTAAGAGATTTAATTTGTTCAGAAAGCCACAAAGTTTCTGGACAGAGCGCCGCGAAGCGGCGCGAACTCCCTGGCTTATGGTTCCGGACAAAGCGCCGCGAAGCGGCGCTTGGCCGGGTTTTCCTGATCGTGAGAGATTTAATTTGTTCAGAAAAGCCACAAAGTTTCTGGACAGAGCGCCGCGAAGCGGCGCGAACCCCGGTTTATGGTTCCGGACAAAGCGCCGCGAAGCGGCGCTGTGGCCGGGGTTTCCCTGATCGTAAGAGATTTAATTTGTTCAGAAAAGCCACAATGTTTCCGGACAGAGCGCCGCGAAGCGGCGCGAACCCCCCGGCTTATGGTTCCCAGACGAAGCGCCGCGAAGCGGCGCTTTGGCCGGGATTTTCCTGATCGTAAGAGATTTAATTTGTTCAGAAAAGCCACAAAGTTCCCGGACAGAGCGCCGCGAAGTGGCGCGAACCCCTCGTCTTATGGTTCCCGGACAAAGCGCCGCGAAGCGGCGCTTGGGCCGGGGTTCTCTTGATCGTAAGAGATTTAATTCGTTCAGAAAAGCCACAATGTTTCCGGACACAGCGCCGCGAAGCGGCGCTAACTTTCCAGCTTATGGTTCCTGGACAAAGCGCCGCGAAGCGGCGCTTTGGCCGGGGTTTTCCTGATCGTAAGAGATTTAATTTGTTCAGAAAAGCCACAAAGTTTCTGGACAGAGCGCCGCGAAGCGGCGCGAACCCCCGGTTTATGGTTCCCGGACAAAGCGCCGCGAAGCGGCGCTTGGGGCGGGGTTCTTTTGATCGTAAAAGATTTAATTTGTCCAGAAAAGCCACAATGTTTCCGGACAGAGCGCCGCGAAGCGGCCGGAACCCCCGGCTTATGATTCCCGGACAAAGCGCCGCGAAGCGGCGCTGGCCGGGGTTTTCCTGATCGTGAGAGATTTAATTTGTTCAGAAAAGCCACAAAGTTTCTGGACAGAGCGCCGCGAAGCGGCGCGAACCCCCGGCTTATGGTTCTGGACAAAGCGCCGCGAAGCGGCGCTTTGGCCGGGGTTTTTCCTGATCGTGAGAGATTTAATTTGTTCAGAAAAGCCACAAAGTTTCGGACAGAGCGCCGCGAAGCGGCGCGAACCCCCGGTTTATGGTTCGGACAGCGCCGCGAAGCGGCGCTTGGGCCGGGGTTCTCCTGATCGCGAGAGATTTAATTTGTTCAGAAAAGCCACAACGTTTCCGGACAGCGCGCCGCGAAGCGCCCCGAACCCCCCGGCTTATAGTTCCCGGAGAAAGCGCCGCGAAGCGGCGCTTTGGCCGGGGTTTTCCTGATCGTGAGAGATTTAATTTGTTCAGAAAAGAAACAAAGTGTCCGGACAGAGTATGCCGCGAAGCGGCGTGAACCCCCGGTTTATGAGTTCCCGGACAAAGCGCCGCGAAGCGGCGCATTGGCCGGGGTTTTCCTGATCGTGAGAGATTTAATTTGTTCAGAAAAGAAACAAAGTGTCCGGACAGAGCGCCGCGAAGCGGCCCGAACCCCCCGGCTTATAGTTCCCGGACAAAGCGCCGCGAAGCGGCGCTTTGGCCGGGGTTTTCCTGATCGTGAGAGATTTAATTTGTTCAGAAAAGCCACAAAGCTTCCGGACAGAGCGCCGCGAAGCGGCGCGAACCCCCGGCTTATGGTTCCCGGACAAAGCGCCGCGAAGCGGCGCTTTGGCCGGGGTTTTCCTGATCGTGAGAGATTTAATTTGTTCAGAAAAGCCACAAAGTTTCTGGACGGAGCGCCGCGAAGCGGCGCAAGCCCCCGGTTTATGAGTTCTGGACAAAGCGCCGCGAAGCGGCGCTTTGGCCGGGGTTTTCCTGATCGTGAGAGATTTAATTTGTTCAGAAAAAGCCACAAAGTTTCTGGACAGAGCGCCGCGAAGCGGCGCGAACCCCGGTTTATGGTTCCCGGACAAAGCGCCGCGAAGCGGCGCTTTGGCCGGGGTTTTCCTGATCGTGAGAGATTTAATTTGTTCAGAAAGCCACAAAGTTTCCGGACAGAGTGCCGCGAAGCGGCGCGAACCACCCGGCTTATGGTTCCGGACAAAGCGCCGCGAAGCGGCGCTTTGGCCGGGGTTTTCCTGATCGTGAGAGATTTAATTTGTTCAGAAAAAGCCACAAAGTTTCTGGACAGAGCGCCGCGAAGCGGCGCGAACCCCCGGCTTATGGTTCTGGACAAAGCGCCGCGAAGCGGCGCTTTGGCCGGGGTTTTCCTGATCGTGAGACGATTTAATTTGTTCAGAAAAGCCACAAAGTTTGACAGAGCGCCGCGAAGCGGCGCGAACCCCTGGTTTATGGTTCCCGGACAAAGCGCCGCGAAGCGGCGCTTTGGCCGGGGTTTTCCTGATCGTGAGAGATTTAATTTGTTCAGAAAAGCCACAAAGTTTCTGGACAGAGCGCCGCGAAGCGGCGCGAACCCCTGGCTTATGGTTCCTGGACAAAGCGCCGCGAAGCGGCGCTTTGGCCGGGGTTTTCCTGATCGTGAGAGATTTAATTTGTTCAGAAAGCCACAAAGTTTCTGGGACAGAGCGCCGCGAAGCGGCGCGAACCCCTGGTTTATGGTTCCCGGACAAAGCGCCGCGAAGCGGCGCTTTGGCCGGGGTTTTCCTGATCGTAAGAGATTTAATTTGTTCAGAAAAAGCCACAAAGTTTCTGGACAGAGCGCCGCGAAGCGGCGCGAACCCCGGCTCATGAGTTCCTGGACAAAGCGCCGCGAAGCGGCGCTTTGGCCGGGGTTTTCCTGATCGTGAGAGATTTAATTTGTTCAGAAAAGCCACAAAGTTTCGGACAGAGCGCCGCGAAGCGGCGCGAACCCCGGTTTATGGTTCCCGGACAAAGCGCCGCGAAGCGGCGCTTTGGCCGGGCTTTCCTGATCGTGAGAGATTTAATTTGTTCAGAAAAGCCACAAAGTTTGGACAGAGCGCCGCGAAGCGGCGCGAACCCCGGTTTATGAGCCCTCGGACAAAGCGCCGCGAAGCGGCGCTTTGGCCGGGTTTTCCTGATCGTGAGAGATTTAATTTGTTCAGAAAAGCCACAAAGTTTCTGGACAGAGCGCCGCGAAGCGGCGCGAACCCCTGGGTTTATGAGTTCCCGGACAAAGCGCCGCGAAGCGGCGCTTTGGCCGGGGTTTTCCTGATCGTGAGAGATTTAATTTGTTCAGAAAAGCCACAAAGTTTCCGGACAGAGCGCCGCGAAGCGGCGCGAACCACCGGTTTATGGTTCTGGACAAAGCGCCGCGAAGCGGCGCTTTGGCCGGGGTTTTCCTGATCGTGAGAGATTTAATTTGTTCAGAAAAGCCACAAAGTTTCTGACAGAGCGCCGCGAAGCGGCGCGAACTCCCGGCTTATGGTTCCCGGACAAAGCGCCGCGAAGCGGCGCTTTGGCCGGGGTTTTCCTGATCGTGAGAGATTTAATTTGTTCAGAAAAGCCACAAAGTTTTCGGACAGAGCGCCGCAAAGCAGCGCGAACCCCCGGCTTATGATTCCCGGACAAAGCGCCGCTTTGGCCGGGGTTTTCCTGATCGTGAGAGATTTAATTTGTTCAGAAAAGCCACAAAGTTTCCGGACAGAGCGCCGCGAAGCAGCGCGAACCCCCGGCTTATGGTTCCCGGACAAAGCGCCGCGAAGCGGCGCTTCGGCCGGGGTTTTCCTGATCGTGAGAGATTTAATTTGTTCAGAAAGCCACAAAGTTTCTGGACAGAGCGCCGCGAAGCGGCGCGAACCCCCTGGTTTATGGTTCCGGACAAAGCGCCGCGAAGCGGCGCTTTGGCCGGGGTTTTCCTGATCTTAAGAGATTTAATTTGTTCAGAAGAGCCACAAAGTTTCCGGACAGAGCGCCGCGAAGCGGCGCGAACCCCGGCTTATGGTTCCCGGACAAAGCGCCGCGAAGCGGCGCTTTGGCCGGGGTTTTCCTGATCGTGAGAGATTTAATTTGTTCAGAAAAGCCACAAAGTTTCTGGACAGAGCGCCGCGAAGCGGCGCGAACCCCGGCTTATGAGTTCTCGGACAAAGCGCCGCGAAGCGGCGCTTTGGCCGGGTTTTTCCTGATCGTGAGAGATTTAATTTGTTCAGAAAAGCCACAAAGTTTCTGGGACAGAGCGCCGCGAAGCGGCGCGAACCCCGGTTTATGGTTCCCGGACAAAGCGCCGCGAAGCGGCGCTGTGGCCGGGGTTTTCCTGATCATGAGAGATTTAATTTGTTCAGAAAAGCCACAAAGTTTCCGGACAGGCGCCGCGAAGCGGCGCGAACCTCCCGGCTTAAGGTTCCCGGACAAAGCGCCGCGAAGCGGCGCTTTGGCCGGGGTTTTCCTGATCGTGAGAGATTTAATTTGTTCAGAAAAGCCACAAAGTTTCCGGACAGAGCGCCGCGAAGCGGCGCGAACCCCCCGGCTTATGGTCCCCGGACAAAGCGCCGCGAAGCGGCGCTTTGGCCGGGGTTTTCCTGATCATGAGAGATTTAATTTGTTCAGAAAAGCCACAAAGTTTTTGGACAGAGCGCCGCGAGGCGGCGCGAACCCCCTGGCTTATGGTTCCCGGACAAAGCGCCGCGAAGCGGCGCTTTGACCGGGATTTTCCTGACCGTGAGAGATTTAATTTGTTCAGAAAAGCCACAAAGTTCCCGGACAGAGCGCCGCGAAGCGGCACGAACCCCCGGCTTATGAGTTCCTGGACAAAGCGCCGCGAAGCGGCGCTTTGGCCGGGGTTTTCCTGATCGTGAGAGATTTAATTTGTTCAGAAAAGCCAAAGTTTCTGGACAGAGCGCCGCGAAGCGGCGCGAACTCCCCGGCTTATGGCCTGGACAAAGCGCCGCGAAGCGGCGCTTTGGCCGGGGTTTTCCTGATCGTGAGAGATTTAATTTGTTCAGAAAAGCCACAAAGTTTCTGGACAGAGCGCCGCGAAGCGGCGCGAACCCCGGTTTATGGTTCCGGACAAAGCGCCGCGAAGCGGCGCTTTGGCCGGGGTTTTCCTGATCGTGAGAGATTTAATTTGTTCAGAAAAGCCACAAAGTTTCTGGACAGAGCGCCGCGAAGCGGCGCGAACCCCCCGGCTTATGGTTCTGGACAAAGCGCCGCGAAGCGGCGCTTTGGCCGGGTTTTCCTGATCGTAAGAGATTTAATTTGTTCAGAAAAGCCACAAAGTTTCCGGACAGAGCGCCGCGAAGCGGCGCGAACCACTCCGGTTTGCGGTTCCGGACAAAGCGCCGCGAAGCGGCGCTTTGGCCGGGGTTTTCCCTGATCGTGAGAGATTTAATTTGTTCAGAAAAGCCACAAAGTTTGGACAGAGCGCCGCGAAGCGGCGCGAACCCCTGGTTTATGGTTCCCGGACAAAGCGCCGCGAAGCGGCGCTTTGGCCGGGGTTTTCCTGATCGTAAGAGATTTAATTTGTTCAGAAAGCCACAAAGTTTCGACAGAGCGCCGCGAAGCGGCGCGAACCCCCGGCTTATGGTTCCTGGACAGAGCGCCGCGAAGCGGCGCTTTGTCTGGGGTTTTCCTGATCGTAAGAGTTTTAGTTTGTTCAGAAAAGCCACAAAGTTTCCGGACAGAGCGCCGCGAAGCGGCGCGAACCCCCCGGCTTATGGTTCCGGGACAAAGCGCCGCGAAGCGGCGCTTTGGCCGGGGTTTTCCTGATCGTGAGAGATTTAATTTGTTCAGAAAAGCCACAAAGTTTCCGGATAGAGCGCCGCGAAGCGGCGCGAACCCCGGTTTATGGTTCCCGGACAAAGCGCCGCGAAGCGGCGCTTTGGCCGGGTTTTCCTGATCGTGAGAGATTTAATTTGTTCAGAAAAGCCACAAAGTTTCCAGACAGAGCGCCGCGAAGCGGCGCGAACCCCTGGTTTATGGTTCCCGGACAAAGCGCCGCGAAGCGGCGCTTTGGCCGGGGTTTTCCTGATCGTGAGAGATTTAATTTGTTCAGAAAAGCCACAAAGTTTCCGGACAGAGCGCCGCGAAGCGGCGCGAACCCCCGGCTTATGGTTCCCGGACAAAGCGCCGCAAAGCGGCGCTTTGGCCGGGTTTTCCTGATCATGAGAGATTTAATTTGTTCAGAATGCCACAAAGTTTCTGGACAGAGCACCGCGAAGCGGCGCGAACCCCCGGTTTATGGTTCCCGGACAAAGCGCCGCGAAGCGGCGCTTTGGCCGGGTTTTCCTGATCGTGAGAGATTTAATTTGTTCAGAAAGCCACAGTTTCGGACAGAGCGCCGCGAAGCGGCGCGAACTCCCGGCTTATGGTTCCCGGACAAAGCGCCGCGAAGCGGCGCTTTGGCCGGGGTTTTCCTGATCGTGAGAGATTTAATTTGTTCAGAAAAGCCACAAAGTTTCCGGACAGAGCGCCGCGAAGCGGCGCGAACCCCCGGTTTATGGTTCCCGGACAAAGCGCCGCGAAGCGGCGCTTTGGCCGGGGTTTTCCTGATCGTAACGAGATTTAATTTGTTCAGAAAAGCCACAAAGTTTCTGGACAGAGCGCCGCGAAGCGGCGCGAACCCCGGCTTATGGTTCCCGGACAAAGCGCCGCGAAGCGGCGCTTTGGCCGGGGTTTTCCTGATCGTGAGAGATTTAATTTGTTCAGAAAAAGCCACAAAGTTTCTGGACAGAGCACCGCGGAGCGGCGCGAACCCCCGGCACATGATTCCCGGACAAAAGCCGCGAAGCGGCGCTTTGGCCGGGTTTTCCTGATCGTGAGAGATTTAATTTGTTCAGAAAAGCCACAAAGTTTCCGGACAGAGCGCCGCGAAGCGGCGCGAACCCCCCGGCTTATGGTTCCCGGACAAAGCGCCGCGAAGCGGCGCTTTGGCCGGGGTTTTCCTGATCGTGAGAGATTTAATTTGTTCAGAAAAAGCCACAAAGTTTCTGACAGAGCGCCGCGAAGCGGCGCGAACCCTCCGGCTTATGGTTCTCGGACAAAGCGCCGCGAAGCGGCGCTTTGGTCGGGGTTTTCCTGATCATGAGAGATTTAATTTGTTCAGAAAAGCCACAAAGTTTCGGACAGAGCGCCGCGAAGCGGCGCGAACTCCCGGCTTATGGTTCCCGGACAAAGCGCCGCAAAGCGGCGCTTTGGCCGGGGTTTTCCTGATCGTGAGAGATTTAATTTGTTCAGAAAAGCCACAAAGTTTCCGGACAGAGCGCCGCGAAGCGGCGCGAACCCCCCGGCTTATAGTTCCCGGACAAAGCGCCGCGAAGCGGCGCTTTGGCCGGGGTTTTCCTGATCGTGAGAGATTTAATTTGTTCAGAAAAGAAACAAAGTGTCCGGACAGAGCGCCGCGAAGCGGCCCGAACCCCCCGGCTTATAGTTCCCGGACAAAGCGCCGCGAAGCGGCGCTTTGGCCGGGGTTTTCCTGATCGTAAGAGATTTAATTTGTTCAGAAAAGCCACAAAGTTTCCGGACAGAGCGCCGCGAAGCGGCGCGAACCCCCCGGCTTATGGTTCCCGGACAAAGCGCCGCGAAGCGGCGCTTTGGCCGGGGTTTTCCTGATCGTGAGAGATTTAATTTGTTCAGAAAAGCCACAAAGTTTCCGGACAGAGCGCCGCGAAGCGGCGCGAACCCCCCGGCTTATGGTTCCCGGACAAAGCGCCGCGAAGCGGCGCTTTGGCCGGGGTATTCCTGATCGTGAGAGATTTAATTTGTTCAGAAAAGCCACAGTTTCCAGACAGAGCGCCGCGAAGCGGCGCGAATCCCCTGGCTTATGGTTCCCGGACAAAGCGCCGCGAAGCGGCGCTTTGGCCGGGGTATTCCTGATCGTGAGAGATTTAATTTGTTCAGAAAAGCCACAAAGTTTCCGGACAGAGCGCAGCGAAGCGGCGCGAACCCCCCGGCTTATGGTTCCCGGACAGCGCCGCGAAGCGGCGCTTGGCCGGGGTTTTCCTGATCGTGAGACGATTTAATTTGTTCAGAAAAGCCCCAAAGTTTCCAGACAGAGCACCGCGAAGCGGCGCGAACCTCCCGGCTTATGGTTCCCGGACAAAGCGCCGCGAAGCGGCGCTTTGGCCGGGGTTTTCCTGATCGGAAGAGATTTAATTGGTTCAGAAAAGCCACAGAGTTTCCGGACAGAGCGCCGCGAAGCGGCGCGAACTCCCCGGCTTATGGTTCCCGGACGAAGCGCCGCGAAGCGGCGCTTTGGCCGGGGTTTTCCTGATCGTAAGAGATTTAATTTGTTCAGAAAAGCCACAAAGTTTCCGGACAGAGCGCCGCGAAGCGGCGCAAACCCCCCGGCTTATGGTTCCCGGACAAAGCGCCGCGAAGCGGCGCTTTGTCCGGGGTTTTCCTGGTCACGAGAGATTCAATTTGTTCAGAAAAGCCACAAAGTTTCCGGACAGAGCGCCGCGAAGCGGCGCGGACCCCCCGGCTTATGGTTCCCGGAGAAAGCGCCGCGGAGCGGCGCGAACCCCCCGGCCTATGGTTCCCGGACAAAGCGCCGCGAAGCGGCGCTTTGGCCGGGGTTTTCCTGATCATGAGAGATTTAATTTGTTCAGAAAAGCCACAAAGTTTCCAGACAGAGCACCGCGAAGCGGCGCGAACCCCCCGGCTTATGGTTCCCGGACAAAGCGCCGCGAAGCGGCGCTTTGGCCGGGGTTTTCCTGATCATGAGAGATTTAATTTATTCAGGAAAGCCACAAAGTTTTCGGACAGAGCGCCGCGAAGCGGCGCGAACCCCCCAGCTTATGGTTCCCGGACAAAGCGCCGCGAAGCGGCGCTTTGGCCGGGGTTTTCCTGATCATGAGAGATTTAATTTGTTCAGAAAAGCCCCAAAGTTTCCAGACAGAGCACCGCGAAGCGGCGCGAACCCCCCGGCTTATGGTTCCCGGAGAAAGCGCCGCGAAGCGGCGCTTTGGCCGGGGTTTTCCTGATCGTGAGAGATTTAATTTGTTCAGAAAAGCCACAAAGTTTCCAGACAGAGCGCCGCGAAGCGGCGCGAACCCCCCGGCTTATGGTTCCCGGAGAAAGCGCCGCGAAGCGGCGCTTTGGCCGGGGTTTTCCTGATCGTGAGAGATTTAATTTGTTCAGAAAAGCCACAAAGTTTCCGGACAGAGCGCCGCGAAGCGGCGCGAACCCCCCGGTTTATGGTTCCCGGACAAAGCGCCGCGAAGCGGCGCTTGGCCGGGTTTTCCTGATCGGAAGAGATTTAATTGGTTCAGAAAAGCCACAGAGTTTCCGGACAGAGCGCCGCGAAGCGGCGCGAACCCTCCGGCTTATGGTTCCCGGACAAAGCGCCGCGAACCCCCCGGCTTATGGTTCCCGGGCAAAGCGCCGCGAAGCGGCGCTTTGGCCGGGGTTTTCCTGATCGTAAGAGATTTAATTGGTTCAGAAAAGCCACAGAGTTTCCGGACAGAGCGCCGCGAAGCGGCGCTAACCCCCCGGCCTATGGTTCCCGGACAAAGCGCCGCGAAGCGGCGCTTTGGCCCTGGTTTTCCTGATCGAAAGAGATTTAATTTGTTCAGAAAAGCCACAAAGTTTCCGGACAGAGCGCCTCGAAGCGGCGCGAACCCCCGGCCTATGAGTTCCTGGACAAAGCGCCGCGAAGCGGCGCTTTGGCCCTGGTTTTCCTGATCGTGAGAGACTTAATTTGTTCAGAAAAGCCACAAAGTTTCCGGACAGAGCGCCGCGAAGCGGCGCGAACCCCCCGGCTTATGGTTCCCGGACAAAGCGCCGCGAAGCGGCGCTTTGGCCGGGGTTTTCCTGATCGTGAGAGATTTAATTTGTTCAGAAAAGCCACAAAGTTTCCGGACAGAGCGCCGCGAAGCGGCGCAAACCCCCCGGCTTATGGTTCCCGGACAAAGTTTGACCGGGGGTTCTCCTGATCATGAGAGATTTAATTTGTTCAGAAAAGCCACAAAGTTTCCGGACAGAGCGCCGCGAAGCGGCGCGAACCCCCCGGCTTATGGTTCCCGGACAAAGCGCCGCGAAGCGGCGCTTTGGCCGGGGTTTTCCTGATCGTAAGAGATTTAATTTGTTCAGAAAAGCCACAAAGTTTCCGGACAGAGCGCCGCGAAGCGGCTGGAACCCTCGGCTTATGGTTCCCGGACGAAGCGCCGCGAACCCCCCGGCTTATGGTTCCCGGACAAAGCGCCGCGGAGCGGGGCTTTGGCCGGGGGTTTCCTGATCCGAAGAGATTTAATTTGTTCAGAAAAGCCAGAGAGTCTCCAGACAGAGCGCCGCGAAGCGGCGCGAACCCTCCTGGTTTATGGTCCCCGGACAAAGCGCCGGGACGCTGCGCTTTGGCCGGGGTTTTCCTGATCGTAAGAGATTTAATTTGTTCAGAAAAGCCACAAAGTTTCCGGACAGAGCGTTGCGAAGCGGCGCGAGCCCCCGGCCTATGGTTCCCGGACAAAGCGCTGCGAAGCGGCGCTTTGGCCGGGGTTCTCCTGATCGTGAGAGATTTAATTTGTTCAGAAAAGCCACAAAGTTTCCAGACAGAGCGCCGCGAAGCGGCGCGAACCCGCCGGTTTATGGTTCCTGGACAAAGCGCCGCGAAGCGGCGCTCTGGCCGGGGTTTTCCTGATCATGAGAGATTTAATTTGTTCAGAAAAGGCACAAAGTTTCCGGACAGAGCGCCGCGAAGCGGCGCGAACCCCCCGGCTTATGGTTCCCGGACAAAGTTTGACCGGGTTTTTCTGATCGTGGGAGATTTAATTTGTTCAGAAAAGCCACAAAGTTTCCGGACAGAGCGCCGCGAAGCGGCGCGAACCCCCCGGGTTTATGGTTCCCGGACAAAGCGCCGCGAAGCGGCGCTTTGGCCGGTATTACTATAATATGCCGGGATCGCGACATAAATGTAGCTGCCAGTAAGATCAATGACTACTTGATCAAGTTGAAATGTTTTCTCGATAGCGAGATGCTTACGGTCTCTGCCGCTGAATCATCCGTCACCGTCTTTTCCACTGATCCTGCGGAGCGTAGAGCTCATCCCAAGGTGAATTGAGACGAAACTCGCCCTCCGGCCGACCGATTACTTAAGCTGCTCGGACTCGTGTTGGATCCTTCGTTGAGGTTTCATAAGAACACTGAGCAGAAGCAAGCTGCAGTGAAAACAAGACTTAACGACCTACGTGCTCTCGGCGGAACGTCCTGGGGGTGCAGTAAAGAAACGATCCTGACCACGTACAAGGTCATCGTACAGCCCGATCTGGAGTATGCTGCACCAGTCTGGCAGCATATCGTGTCGGACACATCCTGGTCCAAGCTGCAGCGCATTCAAAATGGAGCATTGCGAATCGTAACAGGCTGTTCTAAAAGCTCTCCAGTAGAGCACCTACACGCCGAAGGTCGCATCCTGCCAGTTAAGGATCATTTCCAACTCCACGCACAACAGCTGTACATTAACATTCTGAAGCAGCCAAATCATCCGTCGCCAAGAGTATTAGACCCCGTGAGAGAGATGTATAAGAAAGTCGTTTGCTGATGCTCCCACGAAAACCAATATACAGAGATGGACCAACGCACAACAAGAACGCCTCCGTCTCTTACGTGCTGAGCATACCCAATTCGTCAAGGATCACTTATTCAAGACCGCCGTAAACTCCATTCTCGGAGTCGTGCCGCCTGAGGTATGCGAAACCGAGATGGAACTCGGTAGGCGTGCCAGGTGCACCCTTGCCTCGTTGCGCTGCGGGCACTCCCCCATGCTTACGTCTTATTCACATAAGATCGATTGCAGCAGACCTGACGAGTGCCCGGATTGTGGTAATAAAGGGCATACCTTTTCAACTGCCCGATGAGACCGACATCGTTAACACCAGTAGATCTGTGGAAGAATCTGACGCTTGTGGCTCAGTTCCTCAATCTATGACAGGACCCTCTCTGTGGCTGCAGAAGAAGAAGAAGAAGAAGGGGTTTGCATCTTCAACTCTTGTTATTGATCTCGCTACTCAGCGACTCCCCAGCGGCCGCTGCAGCCGCGCTGTCGCTGACGGTGGAGGCATAGCGGCAGTAGCGGCTGTCAATAATATTATCGATACCATTGTTAATTACGTGCCGTCCTCGGACACGTTGCTTGCGCCAGCCGTCGAGCGTCAAGCGCCAGCGTTTCAGCGCTGGCGCATGATGCTCCGACGCCTTGACGCTTTGCCGGTGGTCGTCTGCTATGGACGGAGCCTTACAGGGAGGGAAAATCCCATATATCAAAACTACTTGAGAGCCTCAGGTGATCAGAGAACTACAGAGCGTTGTTGTGTGCGTGATAGTATAGAAGCCTCTATAATGTTCAACGAAGCCGTTTGATTGCGCGACCCAGCCTAGTCGATCAGAGCACTTGCAGCAAAGCGTAAGCGAGCTTGGTGCGGTGGGAGTGTGCGCCGACCCAAAGACTGTGGCCGATACCGGTACCACAATCAGGTGCGACTAGATGAATGAATACGCCTTGAATGGTCGACAGGAAGGAAAGGAGGAAGACAGTCCACACCGCGATCAGCAGCGCGCGTTTTAGGTAATGACCGAAGTCACTCACAATTTTTACAGTTAGTAGTAAGTGATAGGCTCAATGTTCTTTTTGCTCACTTGGAATCACGCGTAGATGGTCTACTTCGTGAGGCTAAAAAAGTGGAGTGCGACTGGTCAAGTTGAAGGCAAAGTTCACGATAAGGACAGCCTTGGAGTTTCAGCCGGAAATCAAAAGCTCCGAAGGGGCATGTTGATCTAATACACAGAATGAGAGGTACCTGGTGGCAACTCGACTGATGCTTGCGACGCGCGCGACACAAAGTCGGTGCGCACACGTCGTCGCTGGAGCGCTGCGCGCGGTGCGTCTAGCCAGCCGACTGCCCTTGGGCGTTTCCCAATCTGTGTATTCAGCCAACAAGCCGGCACGAGGCCCAATACAACAACAACGTCGACTGAAGAACAAGCAATAAATCACTCTATACGGCCCAAAAACATGAATGCGGTGTGCCCGCCCCACCCACTTCCTCTGTGGCTACCGAGGAAGTGGGTGGGGCGAGCATACCACATTCAAGTTTCTTGGCCGTATATTGCTATTGATTGCTCGTGTTGAGCAGGTTTTGGACACTCTTGTTGCAATGGGCATCGGACATTTTGATTTCAGGTAAAAATTTTGAAGACGGTTTCAATCGTTGCCTCCGAAGATTTCCGTTTTTTTGAACTCTACACCATTTCATAAAAAACTCAGCTCTGCCAAGGAGTAAACCCGATGCTATCGCAGCGGGGAGGAGGGCACTTAATCATCCCACTTGACCACGCCCATTTTTTCGCTCCGCCACGCAATTTGAAAACCAACTGAGGGTTTTCCTCCCATTACAAAATTAGTAGAATAGTTGTGGAGTAGAAAAATAGGCGTGACCAAGTGCCCCCCCCCCTCGCTGCGATAGCACCGTCAACCCTTCCTTTCAGCTAATGATCTCGACATCGAAAACATTACTGAACACTGTCTTTAATGATAGCTGTAAAAATTGTTAAATTTTTAAAAAACCGGACAAAGAATCTGCAGAATTGATCATTTTCCTGTCCCATTTATTACCATCAGCCAACCAACCGATCATAAGTGAGCCTATTTACACGAGTTCTCAAATGCCTATTTACACGAGTTCGTATGTCTTCACGCCAAAACTTTTGTACCATTTGTTTTTGCGGTTTCGGAACCTGCAGGAATCGACACGCTTCTGGAAAAGTTTTTTTGTGATTCCGGCACTTCTGAGGGGTTAAAAATTTCATGATTAAAAAGAGACATTAAGAGGCTCCCAACTTAGAACCTGAACAAACTCCTCTGATAACCGAGTCAAAATATCTTCAGCTGGAACTAGTCAAAAAATTCTTTGTTGCAGCTTTGAATCGCTGACCAATCCAAAAACTGAGGTGAGGGCGCACACCAGGCCCTGTTGTTTTGACGCATTTTTGCCGAAAATTTGCCGTTTTATGCCGAAATTTCGGCAAACGGCAATCGGCAAACGGCAATTGCCGCACACCTCTGATTGCCATTCTTTGATTGATCAACGAAGACAAATCCAGCTGACTGTTTCGCCAGTGATTGTCCTTTTTTGCCTAGCTTTCGTCTTTTGCGTTCACGATTTCTCTTGTTATATAATCTTTTGGTTTGAAAAAATATTGCAAAATTAAAAAACTGTCCGAGAAACCTCTCAAACGAACAGCTGTTCCAGAATGCGCTGAAAGGCGGATTTTAAATTTCTTACTTTTTTGTTTTTGGGTTGTGCCTTTTTGTTTCGCTTTTGCTTATCAACAATTTGCTAACCCTTTTGTCGTAACCCTGTACCTTCTGTTTTCTTAGGTAGGCTTGAAAAAAATACTGACAAATTCAATCCAATTGTAGAGCCGTGATATTCGTTTTTTGAACATTCTCAAGTGTATGGAATGCGAATATCTCGCAGTCGAAAAATTGTCATACACTAATACTGAACTATTCGAATTTTTTTGCTGATTTTTGTGAGAATTTTCCTAACATTAATCTGAATCCAATGCAGGACAATTATCCGGGTTAATTCATCTATCCAAAAAAATTTAACATCGAATATTATTCGTTTAATTACTCGGCTCAGTCCCATGTCTAGTATTTACTCTCCTTGTGTTTGCATAGCTGATGCTAGCAACTACAAAAAGCAGGAAGTACCAGAATTTTTGTTCGCGCAATGTTTATTTTTCATGTTCACCTTGAGAGTGAGTTTTATTCTTCCAGGCTAATTTTCTAATAAAATTTTTCCCGAAACAATTTTTAAATTCTGTAAAATGTGGTTACTGCGGAAGTGAAAACGACAAATTAGGTGTTTTCTCTGTCCTTTTTTCTTTTATAATCTGAGAAAACAAGTGCTACAGGGCAAAGACAAAAGTGGATAGTAAAGTTGTCATGAACGCAGACGAAAAAAAAACAATTAGATCTGAACTTCCACAATAGAAATTTCAAATTTCACCTTTTTACAAATTCTGGAAAATCTATACTTCTCGTGAAAGCTAGAGAAAGGAAGAACAAACAGAGAAAAAACTATCAGCTGAACGGATCGGTCAATGAAAGCATGGATATAATAATTGAAATAACAGGCTGACTTTGATCAAATGAATGCCAAACACATCGTGAACACGAAAAGAAAGAGTGCGCGCTAAGCAAAAACTGATTTCCACTCTCATCATTGTTAAGGCCACTGTTTATCAAATATGTATGTGGCGTTTCCCAGTTCAACTTAGAGTTACACCGATGTCTCAAGTTAGAATTCCTCATAGTTATCGTGACATTATCACAATTCTTAACTCTGAGTTCTGGCTAGTTTACTACCACCCCTGGGGTGCGTTCCAAGAAGATTTCCATGGGAGGAAAATGGGTCTGATAAGATATAACGAATGATAATCTAACTGATAGGCTCATTTCATGCGGTCTCTCAATCTGTCATTGGTCGGCTCTTATCAGATTCATTTTTCCTCCCGTGGAAATCTTCTTGGAACGCACCCCAGGTCTGTGCTTGAGTACACGAAGACGGGCAAGCTAGCCAGCCTATGCTTTGCATTTGGAAACAGGCTGCTTCACTGTGCAATGACTCGCCGGTTTTTGCGAGTTTGAGCACAGCTCCGCAACGTTCTGTTCATTAAGTCTGCTGCATGTAACCGGCCAGGCAGATTCGACACAAAGGAATGTCGCTCGGCTTGAATCTATGTAGCTAAACCAATACCAAACGATTAAGTGAAAAAAGCAAAAGAAAACTCCTTGGCGAGGATAGTAAAAGTAAATGGTTATCCGCATCTAACGCGCAGTGCTGCTGATCGATGCCACCTCCACCTGTTTCCGCCCAAGCTCCTTCCTGCAGGATAACCTGTACGAGAAAAAAATGTGTCTCGATTTTTCTTGCTGCTGTGAAGGTAGACAAATGAATAAGAGGATTTTAGCGTAAAGTCGCATAAAAATCATTCAGTCTTGGAGATAAAGCTGTCAAAGGATCCCACCAAAAAATGGTCTGACTTCTGCCACGCCTACTTTGTGTTATGATTTGACATATTTGACATATATTAGAGCACCGCGCATTGTCGAGGATCTCAGCCAGGCTCAGATGTTCGATTAGGGACAAGATTTTGGAAGTGATTTTTGGCCTCTCATGATGCCTTCAAACACCCTTGCCTAAGCCCACTACCGCTATCCGGGTAACGCTATTTTTTCCGTTTCCGGGAAAGAATTTTGGAAACCGAAAGGGAACAGAACAGGCAAAAAACACAGTGAATACGGAAACGGAAAGGGGATTAGGACAGTTCCGCACACCTCTGGTCATAGGTGAACCTGTCAAGAGTTGCTCTAAAATTTCTTGGTAAATCCGGCACTTGGGTGGTCTCCTACCGCATCCACTAGATCTACAGAAACAGTTTCAACTACTGGCTTGAAGTTGTGGAGAAAAATTTTGAAGACACCAGGTACAGTGCGTTCAAAAAGTTCGGAATCACCCTACAATATGCGGCGGTTTCCAGTTTCTCGTGGACTTCATGATAACCAAAGCATTCGCCTTGCCGAAAATTCAGCAATCAGCACTTAGGTGCCACAGCTGAAAAAGTCACATATTTCTAGCGATGAACCTCAAGACAGGCCATTTTCAAGAAATAGCCCCACTTTTACGCTACCGCTGAAAACCGAACACCATGTATAGAAGCCAGCATTTAGGGATGGCCAAAAAACTTGAGTGTGTTTGAAACTTCGTCGTTCCTGCGCGATCCTGATTCGTGTGCGAAAGTCAAAAAGATCGGCAGACCGAGCAGGCTGACTGCCCAAGATATTCATCTCGTAGGCGCACATGTTTCCAATTAGACGCTGATGACGAAAGAGGTCAGAGCTAATTTGCCGACTTCTGCCTCACAAACGGCGATCTGGAGACCAGTGATAAAGAATAATACATCATTCCTTTTCGACTCCGGCCCCCTCTCACGGTGAGAAATCCGTCCAGGAGACGTGTTCGATAAATCTATTTGCATCCGAAAATCCTCTGAAAATTTCTGCGAACAGTCGTTGAATCATCCACAAAACCATCAAAGGGTTCAGCTGTCGCTCCTATCAGCTGGCAGCAGAGCTGGATGGCCGCCAGCGGCGGAACCATCCGTCTTTGCCTTGGGTTCACGTAGACATTATGAGTGGTCACATCACCGTGCTGGGGGTGATAAGTAGACAGTGGACAGGCGTCTCGGACGTGCTCGTCCCCATGACCACAATGTTGAGTGATCTCCTCTTCGCTTGGCGCGCTATTCCCTCTCCATCCACGGCGTTTGAGCGAAGCCACAATTGCTTCTTAGCAGTCAGCCACTTCACCAAAGAGCGCTCACTGCTGCCCGATGGCTGACCACAACGATCCCTTGTGTGCATTTCTATGCCAGTGTGTTGATATGTATGTGTGTTGTTAATGTGTGTTAAGTGTGTTGTCAGAGTGTCCGACAAGGATGTGTAGCGTCCTCATTGCTGTTCAATTCAGTAGTAAACGCTACAATGCGGAAGGTTTGAGGTCAGTAGGGGATGCAGGTGAGGGGTGCAGTACCGTTAAGGTCGACGTCCAATTGAGTCCAATTTGGTGGTAATCATTTCGTTACCGACTTCATGTTTGCTGATGACAGCGCTGCTCTTACAAACGATGATAGCGAGGCTACCGACATTGCACCAGAGCGCGTCAACAGCCAGCTCGTATTAGCTTATGACAATTGCCAACAACACGAAGGTGATGACAAGTGACGGGTCATCAGCTGTAGTCTGCCTCACGATGCCCAGATTGACCAAGTGGATCAGTTCGAGTACCTTGTTTTGTCATTTAACAAAGCAAGATCGCCTCAGCGGCTGAAGACCACACTCCACAGTGAAGGGAAGGTCAGGCTGCTTCTGCTTTTAAGCACTGAACTGCTGCTTGTGTAGGCGTCAAAACGTAGTCAATGACACGAAAATGAGGATTTATCGCTCGCTTGTCTTGCCGGTTTTGTTGTATGGAGTTGGGACGTGGACAATGCTTGAATCGAATCTTCAGAAACTCGAAGTTTTCAAAATTGATGGCTCCGACCGATCCTGGGCTTGTCTCTACGCGACCTTGTAACGAATGAGAATATACTATTTTTTGCGAGGACCAACCGACAATCGAAAGCAAAGACACGAGGCGTAGGTTACGCTGGTTTGGTCATATTTGCCGCATGACAATATAACGCTCACCTCGCTCGTTGCTCTTCAGACCACGACGTGTGGAATGGAAATAACGGCAGCGATCGGAGCCCAGAAAAATTTGAACCAAGCAAGTCGGAGATGATTTGACAAAACGCAGTCTGTCTATGGCTGATGCGAGACTAAAGGCATTGGAGCGCTCTGTGTGGGAGGCAGTTATTCGTGATGCTTATCTCCCCATGGAACCCACAGCGGCGTACCGAGATCAGCCACGCCAGGTCCTTCAGCTAATGGGACCGAAAGGTAAGGTAAGCCTTCAATTTTTGGGGTGGATGGGACCTGCCCAGGTTAGTTACCAAACCTTTATCTGTTTGCTAATTAGGATTTTCAAATTCGAAATTGAGACGCCTATTTCTATGATTCATGATGCCGGCTGATTATTGCAGTGTGTTGTCAGCAAAAATACTTTCTCGCTTGCTACAGAAAAAAGGTCATTGTTTGTTGTCTTTTTCGCAAGAAAAATCCCGACTTCACATAACCGGAACGCGCTTATGAAATTGTATGCCCATCTTACTTTTTTGAGTACAGAAAGGGTTTCAATTGAAGTAATAAATTGCATGAGAAGGACTGTTCACGGGGAGACATGGAACCCGAAAGCAAGGCGAATGTGAAAGAAAGAGTTCACTCGAAAACACGGTTGGGCACAAGTCACGAATCTCTGAGGGTTTAGCTCATGTCAGCATTTCGATCCGCAGGGCAGATTTATCTAGTCACAGACTTGCACCAGCAAAGAGAATGAGCAGCTGCACGTTTGTTCTGGAAAGGTGCGATGATCTTGAAAGATACTCTGACACTAAGATTGAGACGTGTGGAAAAAGAATGGGAGGTGGTCAAAGATGGGAGCTACAAACGCTAAGGGGAAAATCTAGTGATAAGCGTCGTTCAATATTTTTTTCGGGTCACGGACAGTGAGCTCCTCTCAGTTACCTTACTGTAAAAAAGACAGCTAGGAAAATTGTAGGATGTTTCATAGCAAACACCGTCTTGCTTAAGTGCTCTATGGCACCTATGAAATTATAAGGATACCATTCAGGCTAATGATATGCATGTAGAATTCAAAGTAATATTCCGATTGATCCCACTTCTAGATGGCACTTGGCAACGAGCCATGTGTGTACTCCGGAGAAAAAAACTGTGGTGATTCCAATAGTTTCTGCCAGCAGATCGAGAAGTTTCCTGAGAGATAAACCTAATAGCCGTATTCATGAAGTTGCGGGAGGCTTGCGGGAAGGTTTCAAGAGCCAGCCGATGTATGCGGCGGGCAGACTTTGGACCCTGCCGGGAGGCTCCCGTAGTTCCATGAATACGGCTACAGGTCACAATTGTTTTGCCAACCGGCGTCGTGCGAGGCGCTTACCAGGCCAGTGATAGAGCAATGCATATTATCGATCACCCCACCACTGTCGGAGATATTTCGGACCGATGTTGAATACGACAACGCAGCCCTTTCCTATAACGTGTCGGGCGACGCTGTCTGGAAACTGTGAAGAGGGCTATAGGGACCGCTGTCGGCGAAGTTGGATTGCCGAAAACCACCCAAGTTGGCAAGGTGGTCTCCCATCCAGCAGGTCAGATGAGTGATCCAGCTGGAATCGGATTGCATAGAAGGCCGTTGGAGATGACCAAAGACACTTCAGCCTTATTAACACTTCTTCGCTCTACCTCAGGAGTATGCATATAGTTCAGTTAATTAACTTAGTCCAGTGAAAGGACGGGGTTGCGACGGTAGATCGCCGCTCCCGATCGAAACTCCGCTGACCGGTGATGCCGCCAAAGCTGCCCGCCCAGCAACAATGAACGCGCCTAGTAGACTCACTGGGTTAAATCTGATATGGAGACCATACATCTTCCTGAGCTTCCCCATACCCGCGAAGCCCGCACGTGATTGGCTCAATGGCGGAGTCGGCCAACCATATAAGGACTTTGTGGAGACCGAGACGTTCTCGGGTAGCATATGGAGCCTAGTGTTCTAGTGTGGTGTTTATATCTTTCCTAATAAATTACTGCGAACTCTCGTTTTCCAACAGCAGCATTGGTCTAGCTCTCCCGATAAAAGAGCAACAGGTCGAGAATAGGATAGCATCAGTAAATTATATTCTCAGGGACACAACACCAAATAAGCCTACAACATTTGAAAATATTTTTTGAAGTCAGTTGCTCCTAAAAGCATTTAGAACGACTTTCTGCGTTTTCAAGAAAAATATGGACTACTCAGATTCTTCAACTTACACACACTGTAGAATGGACCGGAGTGTATGAAAAAAGCGTAACTGTTTGAGAAGGTCAGGTGGTCTGCTCATACAAATCCATGCAATGACGACGAGAAAGGAAATTTTCAGAATTGTGTACACCTGAGGAAAATCCTCTTCGGAGTGTTTGTCCAACTGCCAGAAAACACAGCTCAGATGCACATGTGATATAGGTTTGATGAGCACCAACACAGTGAAGAGATTCCAATCAAAATCTGGCGACTAAGAATAAATATGGGGCAGCTGGAAGATATATCGAACGTTCATCGTTCAAATCTAATGAGAAAAAAGAATTTGGGTTCACACATCAAAAAGGAGCGAGGTGACCTTTCCAGGAAACACGAAAGTATTGAACAATGAACTGTAGCTCTACAAGATACTTTATTCCCGTGATCGATTTATTAGAAAAATACTCACACGTCAAACGGAGACATGCAACCACTCCGAGGCATCATGGAAGTTTGTGGGAGTTTTTCTTCCTTTGATCGAAGCATGCTCGAAATACTCTCTGCTTTGAAGATCGAACAGTGAGTCTAAAAATTGCCTCGGAATTAGATTCCACTATATCTTCGTCCTTCTCACGGCTATCAGTAAAGCTCATAAAGCAGTTATGGTAAATCAGTAATCAAATCCCCACATTATTAGGACGCCAGTCAAGGGGGAATTGATCGTCAAACTCCTCACAAAGATTACACGAGCTATACTAACAAAGAAAGGTACGTGGATTATGTGGTCATTTAAAATGGAGTATGCGTTCCATTGTCGAGAGAAACTCACCACAGCGATTTTGTCTCACTGGGAAGATTCGGAAGCAGAGTGATTTTTGATTGTCTCTTAATCTTTCCAACTTGGTGAAGTCCTGGATCCCAGAGAGAGTGGGAGTCAATTTTACAGAGCTGCCTCCTTCTCTTTCGTTTCGGAATAACAACAGTGAATCCATGAAGGTCCACTGTGATTTTGTCGATTGGTCGATTGAAAACATGTTGTCCACTGGTGCTGTAGAAGGTCTGTTTTTGCTCGTTTCTATTCGTGTGGGCCCTCTGCGGTTTTTTTTTTCGTCTTATTCCATTCTTCTAATTGGTTATCGATTATAATTTATTTCAGAGAATTGTTGAATATTAAACTCATTTTTTCCGAATTTTCATCTTCTATAAATATCGAACATACCAAAACATGGGATTTTCAAGTTCGTGAGTTGTGAAAGTTTTCGAGCTTTCCAGTACTGATCTTTTTTTCGATGATCGGTAGTTGCAGCTGACGGATTTAAAATATAATATTCAAGAAGTTACCCAGGAAGTATGTATCAGAACAACGTTTGAAATTAGGATCACTTATTCGAATAAGTCTAGAGTGACTCAGTTCTGACCGAAATATGCAACTCTAAACCTTGCAATGGTTGTTTAGCAATAAATTATCTACAATATTCTATACCAATGTGATCGATTATCGATGTACAATATTCTATACCGCTACAGTACACTGGCTCACACGTTTCTTAGGTGTGGTCGCGACGGAAGTCGCCAATTTTAAAAACTAGTAGCCACGATAGCAGGATATTTGAGTGCGTCGTGGTTGATACACTCTCGTCACAAACTTTCACCTCGTTAGAGTTATTCCCAAGACCGCTACACTGATAGCGCACACACAAACTTTCACCTCGTTAGAGTTATTCCGAAGACCGCTACACTGATAGTGCGCAGGTGCTGTGCAAGGCCAATAGCGGCCCATGTTGAACGATTTCGTAGACTCCTCATATACGATGCACAGTTTGCCTCTGGCAGACGTCAATGAAACTAGCCAAGTTGGGAACTCGGGAAACAAAAGGTGTGAAACCATATCTGTGGGCTCCACCACCCGTTGTAATCAACGGTTAGGTAGGAGCCCCAATTTTGGTAATTGCATACAGTTGTGCACGTGTATGAATGTATGTCAGCTGTCGAGAATCGGGCAAGAAATTGTCGGGATTGGGTCAAGAAGTTGTCAGGAATTGGTCGAGAAGTTGTAGAGAATTGGACGAAAAGTTGTCCAGATTTCTCTTTAGTCTGCGAAGGTTGTCCTGCATTCGTACGCCTGCACGACAACTTTTCATCCGATTCTCGACAACTAGTTCTACCTGATTTGTTATAATCCTCCGCTTATCAACACTTGACTAATGTTGAGCGCCACGATAACTCTCTGCATGTGAAATAGATTCCTGGGGCACCTAACACGGAGGCAGACTAGGCAAGTTGTATGCTTGATTATGACGATTGGTGATTTCAGTGAAGCGTTTTCCGAATGATTTGTCAGTTGTGGGGCCCTTTTGTTCTAGATGTCTTCGCATCCCTTGAAAACAGGAAAGCCAGATTGTTTATCGGTCGTATCCTGAGGGAGGTGCGCGGAAAAGGAGTTTTGGGAGTTCCATAATGCCCGTCTCATAGGTCGCTTCAGGGTGTCAAAAACTTAGCGGCTGGATTGAAGCAGACGACGGGATCCTTTCCCCTGTGAAAACAAAAACTTTCACTTCATAGACAATCCCTTCAAAGGCATTTCCATTTGAATCTTCCTTCTTCCCATTCCTAATTGTGTTTTTGTACTTCTCATCGCGTCTCACACCACTTAGACCCCTGAGTTTTCAGTGACCCCCAGCTTTGCTCTTCCGGATGAAGCCTCGTTCCTGCCGTGTGAAGTAGTTCTATACAAAGGCGAAGGAGATTGAGGGGGTTGTTCAGGGCGAAAACGTAACGAAGTGGAATTTAGGACATAAGGTTCAGTCCATAGCAGACGACCTAGCGTCCAGTGACGTTGGGGGTTCGCATCTTCAACATTTGTTATTGTCTGACCCCCCAGCGACCACTGCAGCCGGCCTGTCGCTGACGGTGGATGCATAGCGGCAGTAGCGGCTGTCACTTAAGTTATCAATACCATCGTTTACCACGTGCCGTCCTCGGACACGTTGCATGCGCCAGCCGTCGAACGTCATGCGTTCGAACGCTGGCGCATGAGGCTCCGACCTTTGAAATTTGCCGCCTATCGTTCGCTATGGACGGATCCTGAAGCGCCCTTCTCACGAAAGACGCCTTGTTCTTGAGCTGAAGTCATTTGAGGCGTGTTGAGACCTGTTTACGCGGTGGGACATAATGAGCTCTGGCGCCAGTTCGTGAGGCGTGGTCGGTTATAATCATTCTACATAGGTTTGCCTGCCTTGCAGAGAGGTTGTTTTTATTTATTTATAAATTTTTTTCGGGGAAAAATGAATAAATAAGAAATAGACTCTATGAACACATTTGTGACTTAAAGGCAGCATACACGCTCGCAAACATGGTCAAGATATCAGCATAAATAGGCCCGCACGGCCCCTATCATTTCGTCAACGACGTTTGAAGCGTTGAAAACCGTCCAGGATGACAGTATTTGACCATCCCTGTCACGCACGCCCGTATTTTCACACCCCTTCGAGTAACAGAATGAAAAGTTAAATATGAGAAAACATGTGATAATTGGGAGTGATAGCTTTATCAAATGGGAGTGCACGAGAGAAACAGCTCGATTTACCTGGATATTACCTGTCTAAACACCCTCAAACTCTCATTCACTTTCGAGAATGCCGCTCTACTCTGGATGGCTCTTGAAAATGGAGGATTTCATCAGTGCAGAAACATGTAATATCCAGGTAAATCGAGCTGTTTCTCTCGTGCACTCCCATTTGATAGTGCTATCACTCCCAATTATCACATGTTGTCTCAAGTTTCACTTTTCATTCTGTTACTCGAAGGGGTGTGAAAATACGGGCGTGCGTAACAGGGATGGTCAAATACTGTCATCCTGGATGGTTTTCAGCGCTTGAAACGTCGTTGACGACATGGTAGGGGCCGTGCGGGCCTATTTATGCTGATACCTTGACCATGTTTGCGAGCTTGTATGCTGCCTTTAAAGGCAGTGTTCACGATGAAAATCTTTCTTTGTTTTTCCGCCTATCTTGAAAACGGTCCAATGCTGATTCCAATGATATCTCTGAAATCGCACAAGACCTTCAGGGAACTGAGTTATGGTCCCTCAAATATTGAGCTAAGGAAACATAGTGGACGAGTTGTCCGAGGCTTGTAACTTCCGTCTTTTGCAGCCAATATATGCGAGCTGACTTGAGTAGAGAGAGAAGTTGAGAATGAAGGGAAGAACGGGGCTATTGATCGGAAACCATCGCTCTTCTCACAATCTCGAACACTCATTTGTTCACGTCGGTGGGCGTGGAAAGTGCATCTGGGGGTGACGAGCTGATGGGTGTCCAACTTTGGGGCCGTAGGGGACCGTTCCGTGCTCATTTTTCTCAGTTTTTTCAACGTTGGGGTTCCGCTAGGCCCAGCAGCTGCCGATCTCCATCAAAAAATCAGACATGGTTTTTATCGTGGACACTGCCTTTAATGAGCGAATGTTCAAACAAGGTATCTACGAAGTAGAGAACGAATCTTTCAGCTTTCAAATCTCGAGAAGAGTCTATTCTTCCGCTGAAAGACAGCTCACAGGAGATGCGCAATCCTGTTGTGGAAACACTGCATCACCTCCTTCATAACTCAGACTAACCTCAAAACGTACAATAGTATCATTGAAGTATTTTGCGCCTAAAAGTGTTCTGTTCATGTGCTCTTACACTTTCCCACACTCGTTCCTGCATTCTCAGAATACCGCCGCATTCAAAGCGTGTCGAATATGCATTCAACTTGAGTGACCACACCCATCGAAAAGTTCTATCGTACTGGCACGTACTCCTAACAGCAGCACGTGCTGCAAAATTTCACCAGAGGAGCACGTGCTGCAAGGTAGTCTAGCGCTATCGTAGCAGCACACCGACAAGCGGCGCGGCCGGCTCACCGACCTGCGACCCTGCCAGCTCGCTGAGTACCATATGGGCCCGCCAGGGGTTGGACGAGGTCACCAGCGCCCGGGCGAGCCATGTACCGCATACCTGGGTAATCGAACCGGAGACGCTGCTATCATTTGAGTCCGGCGTCAAGAGTGCGTCGTATGCCTTCCTTTTTTTAGAAAATCGTTTTGCCATCAAGATGAATGTGTATCATGCACGCATAGAACGTTTTATTTGTTAGCGCACGTGCTGTATTTCGAAGCACAATAGGAGCACGTGTTCCGGTTGCAGCACGTTCCCTGACTGCGCTCCTAACCGCCTTGTCTTCGAGTTGAATGCATATTCGACTCGCATTGAATGCGTCGATTGCCTGAGTTAGTCTTCGAGAGAGCCGGAGCAGATCTACAGATGGACGGTTCTGGACAAGATCTTTAGAGCCAAAAAAGAGTTCGGAGACGCTCAGGCAACAAAGTTTGTCTCAGATGATGAGTGGACTACGCTCTTGGACGCTGCAGATGGTATGACATGGCCTTTATGGAGGGTAGACAGAGTTCGAGTCCTGTTGGTCTTCTTGTGTTGCAGTCTCATAAGGATTTCCGAGGTAATAGGCGAGCGGATATATGATGTCTCAGATGAGGGTCAGTCGTGGAAAATTGGAATATTGGTAATGTCTGCAAATTCACAGTATCTTTCGTTTCCATTATGTGTTTTACCGAAATAATCTGATTCCAGAAATCGAGAACACACCAATCCGGAAAAGGAGCCGTGGCCTTCCTTAGGAAAGAAACATGATTCGATTAATCGTTGGAACAACATATGCTCACTACTGGTGGTATCCAAATCTGTGGCTCGTCTAATGTATTGAAGCGGTCAAGCAACGCAGCCACTTCAAAAACTTGTAGACTATCTATTTTTCCGGTTTAAGGCTACTTTTCCCTCATATCTTACGTAAGGGAGACACTGAGAGGCTCTTGAGGAGGGGTTAGTTTTCTCAGCAATTCAGCGACGAGATAGATCAGAATCTATGGAACCTTATTTGCTTTGATCTCAAGTTTCCCAGAGGGGGGGAAGGGTCGGCGATTTTGCTGAGACCATAGTGTTCATGTAGGAATTTTTCTTGTTCTATATACCATTCGCTCTGTTCTCCTCATTCGTTCAGATTATTTTCCTACTCCGGTTATGTTTGTTGAAGTTACTCGTTGTTTATTTGGCGTGTTTTCGGTTCTATCAGTTTTGAGTCTTCTTTAGGGTCAATGGCAATTTCTGTTCAGTCGTAAATACGGCATTTCTATGTAGAGTCTATTTCATCCCCTATCCATCTCCTTTCACAAAAAATGTTGGGGGTTACCTCTGATCTGGTTGGCAAAGTAGAGTTTGGTGAGGTTTTGTGTCTTTGTGAGCTGATCTCTAAACACGATTTCGATTTGTTTTCTGTTGATGATCTGTTATAATATAAGTGCATATTTCCGAGCATAATCCGCATGAGTTCCAACCTCGTTAGCAGATGGAGCCTCGTTCCTGTTAAGTAGTTTTAGACAAAGGCCAAAGAGAGTAAAAGAGTGCTTAGGGCGATCACGTAACAAAGTGGAGATTGAGCCGCACACCCCACGAACATCGTTCAGAGGTTCTCGATTCCAGAATCGAAGAGAGAACGCTTAAATGTTTGGGTTGGCCATGCGAGGTTCTTTAGTCAGTAATTCGTTGTGGAAAAAAATAAAATGGGCTTCTGGTAATCCATATTTTCGACCACGAACTGAAGTAGTCTCTTAACACTGGTGGTGACGCTCAGTGTAATCTCATGATATAGTCAACCATTGTACTCCGTCGTGGGAACACGCGGAAGGGCTCATGTGAGGGAAGAACATCTTTGTTAAGCATAAAGGCACCACCGTAACTGCGTTCCCTACCCCCTCGCCCACACCTTCCACATGGCTTAACCAAGTTCCCACACGCTCCTATTCGCTCCCACAGCTTGAACGCCAAGTTATCATACTAGGGACCATGCCGAACGCAAACCGAAAATCGATATGCCTGATATGCACTGTCACTGTCGCTGGTCGCGCGAAGTATGATTCCGGCCTAACAATGGCCTATGATGGCGTGTGACACGACGAAATGGGAGTGTGAGACAGAATCTCACAACAAGATTTTATTTAGATCAGAAGAATATTTTGACTGCACTGGTACACTAGGCAATTAGCTGGTCCTAGTCCGTCAGACCTCTGATCTTAGTGCTGCCTACTCCCAAATTTACGACCACAGGTGTGATGCAGAGACGTTGTGAAGCGCGGCTTTTCTCTAGGATTCCCACAGTGGCGCAAGTAAAACAGCCTAAAGCGCACGCGATTAAGAGGAAGCGACGGCCCGGAGAGAGATAGAAAAGGAACGTTGCTTCGTGCGACCAGGAAGCACAGAACTAACTGACCATGAGACCTAGCGGATTAGGAGAAAGCGTTGCTCCAATAAGTGTGGCGCGAACATATTGACCCTACATATTGGTGGGGAGAGGAAAATATCATTTGCGAGGCCGAAAACCACAATTAGATGCAAATTCTTCACAGTAAGGGCGGGTTCAGCGTATCTTCGTGTCAGTAAAAGCACACTCACTTCCAGTTCAATGATAACATTCAAGCGGGGAATGGCCAAACTCTTGCTGAAATCATAGGCGTTTTTTGCGTATCTGAGCTCATGTTTATTCATTCGACTTTTTTTTTCTTTTTAAGCGTGTGTCTTATACAGCGTACCTAAATAAATAAATACATAACGACGTCTCATGATTATATAATTCTGACCCTACTACTATTACACACTGTAACTAAGGTAAGTACAATTCTAACAATGTAATCATTAAGCACATGTATCATGCCTACTGGAAAAATGACCAAGACTTTTCCGAAAGAATTGTTAATTACAAACCGAAGTGGATTCCCCGAAGCTACAAAATCCAGCGAAGCGAACTCAATACATTACCGCATGGTTTGAATACAATACTCGAGAAAATTACTTTATTGTCAACTCCAAAATATTGAGTACAAACACTGTTCGCAAGGAATGTTCTTTTCTAGACGGAGAATCCGAGCATGCCTTTTGCAGCTGCCTAAAACTACTCTGAAAAAAGTTGTATCCGTTTTTCAAAGCCATACGGCAAGGTAAGGGTGGCAAGGTATCATCAAGTTTTTTTTGGAGTGTTTTCAAAAAAATCCGAATCTCGTTCAAAACTGGTATCTGGGGGGGGGGTGGTGATCTACGATGCTGAGCCCGAATCTGCTGCTCGCTTGCCAAAATTCTGAGGCTCCCTGTAGGGTACGGTAGGTATTTTAGGCCTAAACCTACTTCTCGAGAATGCCTGCATTTTATGGGCAAATTTTAGCGGACGAGTTGTCTCAGGCCTGTATTTCTCTTCGTTCGCAATCGCTGCACGAGTGCAAAACAGAATGAGGAGATAGAACGGCAATGAACTGAAGAACGATGACTTGTTGAGAATTCATCCATTCACTTAGCCGCTATCGAGTTCGTAAATCTGGTAGGGGACCGGGCCTATGGTGGTAAGCGAAAGAGGTAGGGCCTGTGGTGGTCGCTTATATCTCGCTTATTTGAAGATATTGAGATCGCATTTGGCACGTGTTATACAGGAGGGGTCCGCTACACAATGGAATAAAAATCACCAAATTCATGTCTGAAGGTGTACTGTGCCTTTAAAGGCAGTGTCCACGATGAAAATCGTTTCTCTGTTCTACAGCCTATCTTGAAAACGGTCCCATGCTGATTCCAACGATGTTTCTGAAATCTTGCACGACCTTCTAGGAACGGAGTTATGGTTCCTCAAAAATTGAGCTAGAGAAGCATGGTGGACGTGTTTTCCGAGGCTTGTCACTTCCGTCTTTTGCAGCCGATGTATGCGAGCTGACCTGAGTAAAAAGAGAAGTCGAGAATGAAGGTAAGAACGGGGCCAATAATCGGATACCATTGCACATCTCACGATTCCAAGCTTTCCTTCGTTCACGTCGGTCGGCGGGCAATGCGCTTTTGGGGTTTGCCTTGCGCTCAAAATGGCAACTTCGGGCTCTTCTGGCGCTCTTCCTGGCCCGTTTTCAAGCGTTCTTCCGACGTTAACGTTACAGAGTGTCCCTCCACTGCCCATTACTAGTGGAATTTCCAACACTTCTTTCATCGCGAACACTGCCTTTAAGATTTGAGACCTCCACGGCCACGTCCCGCAGCGGACCTTAGCGCTCCGCGGCTAATCAATTAAGTGAATTTTCAAACTGAATTTTCGTTTAAATTGACGATGTCAAAAGGAGATATTTGGCGCCTAATATCTGCATACCGCCATGTAAGCCATTTTAAATATGGATATCGAAGCAATAATCAGATGCAATCCGTTTTTCTTTGAGTAAAATAAAAAAAATCGAGTTCATGGCGTGGGTGCGCAGAATGGACACGCGGTCTCTAAAGTGTTGAGTGGTGGGCAGAAGCCTGAGGGATCCTCAATTCTCACAAATGTGATAGTACTGCGGCACCGGTGTTCGTCCCCGCCCATACCGTGAACCGAAACAGGCGACGGCCAGAGTTCAAATAAATGCATTTCTGCAACTTTTTCCGTTCCTCAGCTAAAAACTAGGAAGATTGGGCGCTGAAAAACGGGTTGGAATTAAAGTTTCTAGGGCCCAAAGATGCCAGTTCGTGCACACGTGCACAGCGCCGCTCAAAAAAATCGCAGTCTCATGCCGAGCGGTCAAAAAACATCGACATTTAGAGGAAGAAATACATGCAAATCTTCCTAATAAAAACAGTTGAACATCGAAAGCAAGCGCTTCAGTCAATGTTTTTGACTAGATGATTCAATGTTCTTTGATTGAAGTTCAATTGCAAAACAGCTGATGTTCTCGATTTTAGAGATCATCGATGCCGATGATGTGTAGTGAGCTCGTCCACCATCAAAAGACAAGAAAGTTCAGGCTTCAAATTTGGCCCGAAGCAGCGGTTTTTCGCGATTTTTTCTTATAGGTCCTACTACTCGAAACCCAGAAAAGGGTTTAGATAGGAAAAGAAGACAAGAATATTTGATCGCGATCACTGCCTTTCGCTCTCGAAAACCTATGAAGATTTATCAACTTTATTACACCGCAAAGCCACCTGCCTGGATGTCTTCAGAGAATGCCAAAACTGACGAAAATGCGGGTACCTAGAAATTGACGGGGATAGGTTGTGGTTCTCCTGCTTTGAAATGATCCTAATGGAGAAGACCCCTGTGTGGACATGCGGAAATGGAGAGGCGAATACCGATGACGGCTACGCAGTAGCAAAAATTTATTTTGTGAATCGGAGCACCCCTCAGGCTTCTCCTCATAATTTCTCTCAAAAACGATTTTTTGCTCCGAAATTTGACATTTTTTGGAAGAGGGGTTCGTTATTAGGAATAAAACATGCGAGGCGTTCGGGAACACACATATACAACCACCACTAGATTAGAAGCTTGTCGCGAGTACTTATTACGTACCCTGCCCTGTAGATAAGGAGGCAATGACAAAAAAAATTTCTTTATAATAGTCGTGGCTCCACATTTTAGCGCCGTCCGGAGTGTGCTGAAGATTCTATTTGAATTTTTCACGGAATTCGCGAGACTAAATTCGCTTTATTCTTCTCGTTGTCGGTTTTTTTCATAGACATACAGTAGGCATGGATCCTAGTGATACTTGTTGGAGGATGGCGCGAACTCGGTGTCATATGCTGTAACATAGGCGCGCCGAGCTTGCGCCAGCCTTCAATGGCGAACGCAAAGTATCTCTAGGATCCACGCCGACTGTATGTAACAAGAAATTCCCCACTTAGCTACAGCCTGTGTTGAACAGCTATCTACTTTAGTTCTGCCATTCGAACAGATTCAAATCGATGTATTTGAATAATCGCCATTCAAATACGTACGTATTCATTATCGGAATTTCTAAAATCGCACCGTTCGAATACTATTCCAAAATCGGACCTCAAAGAAAGATGCCATTCGAATCTATTCAAAAATCGGAACTAAAAAAACAAGGTCATCCGAATCTATTCGATATTCGAAGCCTACCATTCGAATTGCACATTCGAATAGTTTCGGATAAATCTGCCCCGTCCTCGCATTTAAGGTGTGCGGTAGGTGGCCGTGTATTCCATTGGCAGACATGACCACGTCAAAGGATTTCGAAATCACTTGGCGCCTCGCCGCGTGCGGTAAAACAACATGACCACAAATGATTGTTCTGACTCATTCCACTTCATTTAATGTGTAATTCTACCCAATAAATCTGTAACTAATAGTATTTTGAATAGGGAATCAGAGGAGCACGCTAAAGTTCCATGTAGTTCGAGAACCTCCCATAGTATTTTTCAAATCATAAAATTCTAAACCTCTTAGAGATGCCAAAATTGCAAAAAAATTATTTCATAGGCGTATCCATTCCTGCAAGTTCCAAGCTTGCAAAACCAAAGGATACACAACTATAGCGTAAACGCAGCCTTTTTTTAGACATATGAACCAGTTGAGAACTCATGTAAATCAATCCGCTAATCCTCGGATGGTGGGCTGGTGGTAATAGTTGACACAGGAGGTTGACTAATTCTGCAGACACTGTCCACCTTTTTTTTCCTGAAAAACGTTAACAGCGGTCATTGACGACAGTATTCAATAATAATTTTCATGTCGATATCATTAGCTGAAATGAAGGGGTGACTACCTGGCAGAGCTGAGTTTGTGAAGGTATTGTGTAAAGATGAAAAAATAAAAATTCTTTGAAGGCAACGATTGGAACCACCTCCAACTATTCACCAGAAATCGGAAGGTCCGTGGCCCATTGCAACAACAGTGTTGAAAACCGGCTGAAAACGAGCAACTAATAGCAATATGAGGCCCCAAAATCTGAATATGGTGTGCTTACATACTCCACCCACTTCCTCGGTAGCCACACCACAGTCGGTGGAGTGGGCACGCCACATTCAAGTTTTGGAACCGCATGACGGGAAAGTGTGAGGCAAAGGGGACGTAGCATACTCGCGCACACGCCTACGATCAATGCCAATAAGATTTGCTCTGAAATAGAGGATACATTGTCTGCTCAACTGAGTTGTTTTCAGTTTGTATATTCGAAATTATTCGAAAAGTTATTTGAATATATTCCAATTGAATTTATTCGATTCTATTCGGAATTCGGAACTCGAAAAAAGGGGTCATTTGAATATACTAGAAACTCGGATCTCGAAAGAAGGGGACCAACCGAATGTATTAGAAAATCGGACTTTAAAAAAAGGAGGTATTCGAATCTATTCAAAAAGCGGACCTAAAAAAGGGGGTCACTCGAATCAATTCGATGTTAAAGGCAGTGGTCGCGATCAAATATGCTTGTCGTCTTTTTCTCTCCAAATCCTTTTCTGGGTCTCGAGTCGTAGGACCTATAAGAAAAAATCGCGAAAAAACCACTGTTTGGGGCCAAATTTGAAGCCTGACCTTTCTTGTCTTTTGATGGTGGACGAGCCCACTCCACATCATCGGCATCGATGACCTCTTATATCAAGAACATCAGCTGGCTTGGAATTGAACGTCCATCAAGGAACCTTCGAATTTATGTACACATCTAGTCAAAAACATTGCCTGAAGTAATGCTTTCATTATTCAACTGTCTTTATTCGTTAAATTTGCATTTATTTCGTCCTCTGAATGTCGATGATTTTTGACTGCTCGGCATGAGACTGCGATCTTTTTCGTCATCGCTGTGCACGTGTGCACGAACTGGCTTCTTTGGGCTCTAGGAACTCTAATTCTAGCCCGTTTTTCACCGTGCTACCTTCATAGTTTTTCAGCTGTTTTTGATCTAAGCTGATTTTTGTAGTTTTTTCGATAACGTTTTTCATCGTGACCACTGCCTTTAAGTCTTTTCGTCCAGGGCACAACCATGCTATCTACACAAGCGCTGGCTACGCTGATTGCATTGAGGCACATTGTCTCCTAGGTGGTCATTTCGCGGAGTGAGTTCTCGACAGTGTGTGGCTGGCCATGGAGGATGGCCCAGAATCGTTTTCTAGAGAACTTTGTTGAGGAAATTTTTGGCGGCGGGGATGGTTCGGCATTAGACCGAGGGGAAGAAACGACTAGTCATTGTTTCAGAGCTGGGATCGCCCTTCTAGTACGTATCAGTAAACGGTCGGCCAGTCCAGGCCAAAATGTCACATCTATTTCCCATTCGAGCCAGGAAATGTCGTGGTTGACACAGATGATGTGGCGAGAATTTCCGAATAGTTTCACCGACTGGGGCTGGAAACTCCATGGGTAGGTGGATTTTTCGGGACTATCCTAAACGGGGGGGGGAGCGCTGAAGTAGAAGTCAGAAACGAAATGAACCACCGATCTATAACGCCATCAATCGAAGTCTTTCTATAGAAAAACAATGATTGATAGCAGCATCAAGCATCTTTCATCAGGTTTTTCATTAATTTCTATGAGGTGGTTCATTTCATTTCTGGCTTTTAGCTTAGTGGCGTCCCGTTTAGGATAGTCACGATTTTTCGTGTCGAAATTAGACTAGATGCCTCCGAAATCCCGGGCACCTCCTGTTACCGTGTGGGGCATGGTTCCACCAATTGACAAAGTGTTGATTGTAACTCAGCACATATTGTTTTGACATGAACGTCGGACCAAATCTGTGTGAAGAATGAACTAAAAACAAGCAAACAAACGAAGATCTAGCAGACCACAAACATTGATAAGATGTCGCATTGCTCGTCGTCGACGTCAGCTCATCGTAGAAAAGTCAGATCTATTCAACTTGTGCTTATTAGCTAGGTTGCCTGAAGATATTCTTTGTCTTCCACCCTTGAGACATAGTGAGCGTTGGGTCTGTGTGGCCTTCATGGATCACACGACCATCGAGCTCATGCGTATTGCAACACTAAATGAACAATGCTCAGCGTGCTGACTGACCCTGTCTCATTTTTTCTCTCCATATCTTCTTCTGTAAGATTTTAAACGATTAGACGCCCGGTACATCTCCCTCTCTCCATGATCTAATCTGAATCGCGAAATTCCGATTAAAATCGCTTCAGTGCATAAGAAATTCCCAGAGTCGCACCTCATAGTAAATAATTTGTTTTTTTCTCCCGACGTCTTTAATTTGCCGTCTATTGAAGGCATGTTGCCAAAGTTCAACTTTATGTGAGGGCTCTTGTTTAGCCAGCGATGCAAGAAATGGTTTAAATCGTTTCCCTGGAGTGTTGATTATCCAGCCTGCTGTGACCTATGTACCTATGAAATTTGTAATATCTTCTGTTGGAAACGAATTTCCATTCCTTATCACTCGTGCGTGTTTGTTCTATTTGTGCTCTGAGCGAAAAGATCGGATATCGAATAGATTTGATTGACCCATCTTTGATGTTCGCATTTCGACTGGATTCGAACGACCCTTTTTTTTAGGTCCGAATTTCAAAGAGTTTTGAACGAATTCGATTCAAATACATTCGAAGTATTTTTGAGCAGCTTCAATTCGACAACCTGAAAACAACAGGTTGAGCAGTTAATCTAATCACGTGAGAAAAGCCAAACACTATTACTACGTTCCAAGTTCAAAAAACATGCTTATATCAAAAATGTCCAGGGATTTGACAAAATTTTGATGAACTCCGTTGCTACAGTTTCGAAGGATTGCTGCACGTTCTCAAAGGTACAATAGGTACAGAAAACGACCGTCGTGAGCCTATACCTTCTTTGAACCAGCAGCTCTAAGCGGGATACTAAGCAATTTCGCTAACGATGCCCAAGAGATACTAAGGCTCTAAACAATTCTCTCGTGAGTGCGTCACATGCGAACCGATCGGAACGGCCACAGACGGCACGAAGTGCTCAGTCCGGCTACAAAGAGTGTGTTTTTTACACCCGATTCACATGAAGTAGATGCCTATCGATCAGGCTGGCTACAGCCGATACGCCGACTGTGAACGGGACCTAGTAGATTAAACGGATAATAAGGAAATACTTACCACAAGCATTCGAGGCAGTCGCCTAAGAGTTTTGAATTCTGCTGCATGCGACTAAAGGGCTCTGCAGAGTGGCACCGCGGTGAATCTCGCTGCGACAGGGCAGTTACGGAGATTTGAGGGGCGCCGAACAGCGCGCGAGGTCGGCGACGTGTCGCACGGGAACAGCGGCGCGAGTACCTTGCAGAGTGTTTTTGCCGCCGCGCTAGCAGCGACTTCGGAGAGACGCGTAGCGAACGGCGGCGGAAAATGGTCTGAACCATTTAAATCGCCGATGAGGAACGCTACCATCGATCGAATCAAGCCTATTGTTGATAATTCCTCCATAGATTCGATCTTCAGAAGACCTTCCCTTACAATGACTCAAATTGAGGAAAAAATTATTGAACGTGCAGAAATGTGGAAGTGCAGAAATGTGCCGTTCTATTCCGGTTTGGCTTTAAAGGCAGCAGACACGCTCAAAAAAGTTGTTGAGATAACTACGTTATTGGAGTCGTATGGCCCCTAGTAGAAGGCTTGCACCGTTAAAAGCGTCAAAAACGAGTTAAATCTACTAAATTTGAGGAATGGAATTCGAAAATATTTTCTGCAACCCCGCTCCTGAGCGTCGACAACCCCGCCCCAAAATACAAACTCGTCCGGACTGATAGTTCTAATACGGCCCCTTCGGCTGGTTTTTGAAGCTTCTAACGAGGTAAACGTTCTAGTACAGGTTGTAAGATTAAATCGGCTTCTTTATCTCAGCCGTTTTGTCGCTAATATTCGCTGTTTCGGCCGCGTTCGGTGAAACTCGTCCACTTTGCCCCGATAACAGAAACAACCGTTATTAATCTATTTAAATACAGTTTTCGTTGGTTTTTTCGTTAGTTCCCCATACTACCAGCCCCGAACCCCCGATTTATTTCACAAAATCGATATCATTTTCGAGCGTGTCTGCTGCCTTTACATGTTTTCAGTTTTATTAGAGTTTTTCGTTCTAGCGGGCGACAGTTGTGAATAATTCGGCTACCGCAAGCCGTACACTGTTTGCGGTACCTCGAAATCTATATTTCAAGGCGCAATCACTTTACTGAACGCAAATTCCAAATTCACTTTACAGCTCTCTCAACGTGTTAATTTTTGAAAATCGTTTCCAAGAAGAACCTAAAATCTTAAAGGCATCGTACGCGCTGAAATCCACTTTCCATTTTTTATGCTCAATCTCTTCCTTGGGCCCCTGTGAGAACGTACAAAACGTACCATTGTGAGCATAGAGGAAGTGGAAAGTAAGGAATTCCGTCAAAAGGGGCCGGCCCTTCCGTCAGTCATTTGGCACTTTCGCAATATTTGAGCAGAACGTCGCGTCGCTAAGTACAGGGCATGCCACGGTACGCTGACGCACCGTCGGACGAAAGTGGCATTATCGACTGGAAATTTCTCGTCACACAACGAGCGAGGGCGATGTACAGGGCCCAGGTGAGTATTTTTGTTAGTCAGTGCAACTCAGTGCAGTCAGTGCATTGTAGTCGTCGGCGAATTGTTTCCAACGCTGCGCCAATGGACAAATTGTAGAACTGCTCCTTGCGCCATCCGCGTAACTATCCCGAGTCGATGCCGGCGCGAATTTCAAACGATTTGCAGAAGGTTTTTAAAACGGTTCCTTCTTGAAAAGTTAACGTTTTCGAGGGGGCTTTTCGCTAACTTTAGTTACTAAAAGGGTGTAACAACTCAAAAACGAGACATGGTATTCAGCGCGTACGATGCCTTTAAAGCATATCAAAGCAAATAAGAGCAACTCAGAGAGAATATGGAGTCTAATGAATGAGAACTTACGTAATGGTAGGATGCGATGCTGACGACAACGTCGCTACAACTCTGCGAGGCCTTGGGCGGCGTTCAGAGTTTTCGCGGCGCGACGCGATGGCACATGTCAGCGCGACGCGAAAATCGCGTCGCTCGGAAATCAAGGTGTGAACGGCGCGCGAACGCTAGGCGACTGCGCGCAATCGCGTAATTTCCGCAATTTTCCGTACCCAAGCAAAACTAAGCAGAACTCAATATTTGATCTTTTTCTGCCTACTATTTAAGTGTAATGTACCTTTTTTATCTTCTATCTGTATTATTATGACACATTTTTGTTTTCGTTGCGACAACTTGCTTCTTTAATGACGAAACAATCAAAAAGACATCGGGAGCAAATGATGCTTAGAATTTTTTAGGAGTTGATAGTACAGAATAGGGGTGTTCCGGTGAAATGAGACCGAATATGCTTGTGTCGTTTGTAAACCGTAAAAAAACTTTATAGCTCGTCAACTCTTTGAAACCATCACCCTCATCACACTGTCCTTAAATATACAGTTGACCGCAATGTTAAAAGGACATGGTGCGGTTGCGGACTCGCACTAAAATTACGGTAGAATCTGGCACTTTGCCAGATTTCGTCATCGATCAGCGCCAAAGCTGATATTCTCGTTAGCAGAGAGACGACGGTTAGCGCCGATCGATGACGAAATCTGACAAAGTGCCAGATTCTACCGTAATTTAGTGCGAGTCCGCAACCGCACCATGTCCTTTTAACATTGCGGTCAACTGTACAGACGAAATTGTTTCCAGTATCATCTGAGAACAAAACAATAACCCATGACAATTTCAATCAACTTAGTCTTTAAAAAGGCTTGAGAAAATCAGAAACGCCCCTTGAGTCCCCGGATGGAAGGAAAAATTACGGCAATCGCTCCGCGACCATCGCGTCGCGTTGCGTTGCAAAGCGACGCGATGGTCGCGGAGCGATTATAATTTGCGCGTCAAATTCGATGTATCGCGCCTCTTCACTGTGAACACCTAGCGACGACGCGACGCGACGTCGCTTGATCGATACGTAGGCTAATCATACCGTCGCGTCTCGTCTAATGAACTCTAGACGCCGCCCTGGTGCCGCACGACGAGTTGGGTTTCGACCGCGCCCCCAACGCTCTCGCCCGCTGGCGGGATAGAGGCCTTAGTTATACACCAGCGGAATGAAAACTTCCGGCGATAACATTGCCGCCGCTTGCCGCGTGGATCAGGGACTCGTCTGCAATGTTGCGTCTTTGACGTCTTTGGCGCAATATTGCACACTGAAGTTTCCCGGGCAATGCAATATAATCAGCTGATGGAAATTGGCTAACGTCCAACTGGGTAGGTCCCGCGAGGATACAGCATACTGTGCCACGGCGTGTATAACTGCTCAGTGCGGGTTTGCGTCGCGTTTTTCTGGGACAGCTCTTCCTTTTGGCATGCCACAGCACAGTTAGAACGCGCATAAGTGGTAGTTGTCTTGGTGTTTCCGCAGCATCCCGAGAGTGAATAACTACTGCCAGAGGCTCTCTACACACCGAGGGAGAATTTGTCTTGCCTTTCGCGGCTCTCCACTTGGGACCGCTCCGTTTGAGTTGAATAGCGTGACATTTCAGGCTGCAAAAACGGTATAATTCCTCCATATCTGTGAAGAGAGTCCCTGTCCCGCCGACGGAGTGCCGCCGGTCGCTGTAACTCTGCCGAATCCTTAAGTGGTTTCGACTTTATCAACGAGAATAAGCGCGCCAAATGATTTCAAGTTCTGTTGATGTGGTCAGGATAGCCAAGCGGAACACTCGATTACCTACCGTACACCATAAATAGCAACGACGAGGTAGATGTATTCGAAAGTATTCGAAATTATTGGAGTCCGAATAATCATTCGAATAGTAGGCTTTGAACATCAAGCAACGTCGGCATGGATTCTAGTGAGACTTCGCGTTCACTATTGAAGGTTGGCGCAAACTCGGTGCCATATGCTATAACATAGGTGCACTGAGTTTGCATCAACCTCAAACGGGGAACGCAGTCTCATTAGGATCCATGCCAATGTTAGGTCCAAATGACCTCGTCTTTGGAGGTCTAATTTCCGATTAATTTTGGAATCGCACCACCGAATAATAGTACTCTACAGGGGTGTGCGTAAATGAAATTCCAAATTTCGTAAATCGTAAATCGTAATTACGGTTAAACCACCGTAAATCGTAAATCGTAAACCGTAAATCGTAAACAGCAAAGTGTAACGATGACCGCTAAAAAATATTATAACAAAGACCTAATTAGGGTTTTTTTGCTTTCTGAGCTGCAGATTTAGCTATGAGTATAGAAGGGAGAAACAGTGTGCAGATTTGAACGCCCACCGCAGGCTCAATACATACGCCTCATGCAGTGCTATGTTCACGAAAGGCATTTTACTAAAGGTTCGAGGAAGGGGCTGTCATTAGGCTAACTCAGTCAACGCATAGGTCGATGGAATGCCATTCCCAAAACCGCTCCATGTTGATAACAAAGTTAGGTAAGCGTGCGACGCCCGAAAAACCTGCCTGTCAGCCCGAAAAATGTGTTTGCTACCTCTGAGGCCCCGTCATTGCCGTCCGATCGGCTGCTGCCAGCACGGCACTCGCGGACTACGGCTATTTCATCATGCGACACGTGAGAATCGTGCTGGGACCACTTGGCCCCGGCACGATTCACCTTTCTCCCAGCACGATTATCACGTATCGCATGATGCCACAGCCGTAGTCCGCAATCGCGGACCGGAATTGAGCTCAGAGAATGACAGTACATAATGCAAATCGGGTGTAGGAAATGTGGCCGGACTGAGCAAGCCTGTGCCACCCCTGCCAATGCGAATTTACCAAATCTCTCATTCATATCGAGAAATCTCCCAAATGTAACTGGACTATGCCCGCATGGCCTGTCCTGTTCCAGCCGTGGCCGTCTCGGTCGATAGGCATGTGTTTCGCTCCTCACTGGGGCAGAAAATCCTCCCCCCCCATTCTGACCGGACTGAGCTGGCCGTAGTTTTCCCCGCGCGGCGCGCGCGGGACGAAAGGTAAGCCACTATGAAATCTCCGGCGGCACCGCCATGGCGGTGCGGGTAAAAGTCCGGCATTAACTGTGACATGCACAGAAGTTCCTGGATTGCATTTGCGTATGCGGTAGCGCAGGATAGTCCCAGAATTATTTATGTTAAAATGGACTTAAATCGAGAAGCAAGAATTGATTGAAACGGTAAAACCGTCGCAGCGATTTGGGCGGCGCCGCTATGACGGTGCTGGTGGACTATGAAAGTTCTTACCGCGCGTGCCACGAGGTGAGGACTATGAAAGATGCCTAAGGGCGGCGCAAGTCAGAGCAGGATCACTAGGGACGGGAGAGGACGGCTCAGAGTTATTAGCGAGGTCAGAGGACGGTTCAGTCCGGATTTGGCCGACGATTGCGGGACGTGAAACAAGCTGCTGGGCCACAGGGACACACTTACTCTGAGAGAATCCCCCGCGATCGTTCTCGGATAGAATCCCCTTGGTTTCTGGTAGGGGCCGAGAGGATACTAGCATGGGGCTATCACGGAACGATAGCGAGAATCTGCCAGTCTCAAACCGAGAGCGTACCGCTCTCGTTCATCGATGCTCTATAGCGGAACCGTGAGGAATCGTGCCTGGGCCTATCACGGAACGATCGCGAGATTCTACCAGCTTCAACCCGAGGGCAAATCGTGGCTATAAATTGATGTACTCGGGTTGCTACATCGCGGAACCGCAATGAACCGAGCCCGGAACTATCGCGGGACGGTCGCGAGATCCTGCCACCCTCCACCCCTGATCGTACCGCATTCATGCCCTCTCGATGTTTCACCCGAGCGAGTGTTGCCTATCAGGTCACCACGAAGCTATAAGGTATTGCCCTTGCCGTATTCCGTGCTGCTTTACAAATCTGCTTATCATGAGAACGCGGAACCGGGGGGAAACGATCACGGTACCATCGCGGATCGCGAGTGCACCACGGTACTAGAGCGGTAAACCTCTCAACGATCGCGGTACCATACCGGTACGAGAACGAGAACGCCAACGGATGAGTCAATTGGGTAACTATCGCGGAACGAACGCGGATCGCGGGACTAGGGGGAGACGAACACGGTACTATCGCGGATCACGGGAGCATCACGGTACTAGCGCGAAAGATTCTCTCAGAGTATATCCGTGATACTTCTCTCTGAACGTTAACGCTGTTGTAAGCGTTGGAAACTAGCCAAAACGACCGTATTTGAGCCACTCTGAATAACCAAATTTAAAGGCATCGTACGTGCTGAAAACCATTCACCGTTTTTTGAGTTTGAATCATTGGCTGGGCCCGCCTGAGAATGTGGGTAGTGTTTGTCGGGTCACCGACGCATCATTGGAAAGATATGGGAGATCGAATACCTCGAATTACACCAAAAGAGGCCGGCCTTCCGACAGCCATGAGGCCTCAAATGAGAAATGAAGGTAGTTTATCAACAAATGATACATCAACTTCCACTCATTTACGCGATATCGCTTGTTGAAAACCTTCTTTCTTTTCCATTTTATGCCACCTGGCTGTGAGAAAGCCGGCCTCTTTTGGTGGAATTCGAGGCATTTGATCACCCATATCTTCCGAATGATGCGTCGGTGACCCGACAAACTCTACCCACCTTCTCAGGCGGGCCCAACCAATGATTCAAACTCAAAAAACGGTGAGTGGTTTTCAGCGCGTACGATGTCTTTAAGGACTTCGCCCATTTGCTACTCAGGCGATTCTGATTGTCCTGACAAAAACAGTTGAGACCCGGAGATTGGCAGAACGAGCCGAACTATAAGGCGGCTCCGACTCCTATTCGGTGCTAGTGGGGCCGATAATCGTCTGAGTGTGTTTCGCTTCTTGATCTTTGTAACCTCTGCGTAGACGTAACCTTCTCAAGTGACGGTCTAGAAGCAAACTTTGAAGCCATTTTTGGCTTCATTAGAGCACCTCGCTCTCGATTTGTTTTACGCCAATCAAGTTTTGAGAATCAGTACGGTTGCTCATCATGAAAACCTCGAATACAAAGTTCCTTGTGAAGTGTTTTCAACAGCATTGTGATATAGACGACAGCTAATGAGACGCGCGAAACGCGGATCTAGTACCCAGCGCCTCCAACTCCGACCGCGTTATTATAATACTATAATCACGTCGAAAATTGATGATCAAGTCGTGCTGGAGTGAAAAGCCGGAGTTGGTCTTATCTCCAGTCCAAAAACGTTGGTTTACGCAAAGTGAAATAGAGCAGGTCAACTGGAGCTGCCTTGCATTTTACTTCCATCGCATGTACTTTTATTTACGAAAATTTACGATTTACGGTCCAAAATGTCGTAAATCGGAAACCGTAATTACGAGGCCAAAAAACACCGTAAATCGTAAAATCGTAAATCGTAAACCATAATTACGCACACCCCTGGTACTCTAGTGGTGCCACTTGATAAATCCTTAATTCGAATGGGTTTTCCAAGGACAATTATTCGGATAACAATTTTCGAAATTGTTTGAAGGCAGTGTTCACTATAAAAAACCGTATCCTAGTTTTTGATGTTATTGAGAACGTATGTTCACAAAGTACAAAGTTTTTTTTAAAACGGGGAGCATCTGACACACTTAGCAAAGAAGCGTCCGATGCATGTAACTTTTTTGAATAATGACTTTTTTGAATTCTGAAAACGCTGTCATATTCACAGACTAAATTGCTACCTAACTATGCAACTTGAAGGCCAAAATGCCCGAAAATCGCTTTATTTTTTAGAGGAATAGTTGTTGCAATCGTTTTTCAAAAATCTCGAGCGCGCGACGAATTGCTGCGAAGCTTTGAGCAGTAGTTGTAAAATTGGAAAACAATCTGTATTCTTTCTTCATAAATCAGGAGCAGGTGAGAGAATCCCGAGGTCTGCACAGGTTGAGGTGTTGAAATCCTTCATTAAACACGCTAGCGAACTACCTGAAATGTTGGAGTTTTAGTGCAAAAATCTGAACTCTCAAATGAAGGATTTCGAAAATTCAATCAACACAAACCTTGAGATTTTCTCACCTGCACCTGAATTAAGTAGAAAGCATATAGATTGTTCTGCTAATGCTTGTTCAAAAACTGCTCGAAATTTTGCCGCACTTAGCCGCGCGCGACGGTTTTGAAATTCGATTGCAAAAATTATTTCCTTCGAGAGCAAAGCGATTTTAGGGAACTTCGGCACACAAAGCACATAAACAGGTGGCAGTTCCATCTGTGATTATGACAGTGTTTACAAAATTCAAAAAAGTCATCTATCAAAAAAGGTACATGCATCGCACGCTTTTTAGCCAAGTTTGCCAGATGCCCCCCGTTTTTACAAAACTTAGCGCGGGTATTGTAGAGTATAAAAGGGAAAAGTCCCCGAAAAAATTCTCAAATATCGGAGAAAAATCGAGCGAAAAACCTCTCAAACATCTAGTTATGCTTGTTGGCGGGTATTGCTAACTCCGAATAAATATCGAACGATACAACGGAAAATCCTTTGCGCTTTGAGATTCTTGGGTAAGCGACTTTATTTTCTGTTTCGCGTACCCTAGAATCTCTTAAAAAATGAGGTGGTTTAATGCACAGGCCTGGATATTTGAATTTATCAGAATAAGGAGTATTCAAAAATCGGCTACCATTCCTTTGGTGAGACCAACACCAACTGTTCCGACACAGAGCAGGACAACTGTGGGTGGTCCGACGGGTTGGCTGGACCGCGAGATTTTCATCCACTTCCCGGCCGTTTTTCGTCGTACTTCCGTCCTTACTCGTTTTAGAGTGACCCAAAGCTTACGGTTCCCCGAAAAAACGGACAATTTTTTCATCGTGAACACTGCCTTTAAATGACACAACTAACGTGCTGCTCTGCTCCCTCTTTATACCATCCTCTCTCTCGATGTCTCTAACCTCCGCACACCCACGGGAGAACAGTGGTCTTTCTCAGCTTGTAATGTGCTCATCTGGGTCGAATTCCGGTCCGTAATTGCGTCTCGACACGCTTTGCGGCCGCACGCGCTCGAGTCAGTCGAGTTTCCAGCGCCAAAGCCGACTCGATATGGCTTTCTCATACAGTTTTCTTCGATTTTGTCTAGTTTCCAGTTTCTAAAACCCACCTAGTGTCAACAGATCGGCTGCTGCGGCGCTGCAAACTCTTTCGATTCAAATGCGCGCGGCCGCAAAGCGTACCGAGACGCAAATGCGGACCGGAATTTGACCCAGATAAGCACAATACGTATGTCAAATGAACAGTCGAAGCAAATATCTTTAAGTGCACTCGTTCGGCAAAAAAAAACCATCGCCTCTCATCTTCTGCAAGTCTCCACACTAGAGAAATTATCTATCTGAACAATCAAATACACCATTTCGGACAGAGAACATATTTTGAAATGCAGATGTTTGTTCGATCCTTCGAAGGCTCTTATGAAATGAGGGCTGAACCTTGATTAGGGTGGGTCAATAATTCTGCTCTGCACTGTTCATATATGTCTAGCACGACCCAATATACGCGTTGTCATTCCAAAGGAACCTTTTTGTTGTTTCAATTCGAGCAGAAAATTTTCAATTAACAGAATATGACACTGTCCTCGTCGATGACTCAAGCGCTTTCTTAAAGATGGCTTTAGTGTTATTATCTTGACAGTCCAGAAGACACACCTTCATTCTGCTCTTTTTTCTTCCAAATTGAATTAAACCGCAGTTTCAGAGAACCTCTGCAATAAAAGTACCTAAATCAAAAAGATAGGTTCGGGTACCGGAACAACTTCTATTCGAAAACACTTATATCAGAAGTGCACCTAGAATAGAGACTTGAAAATTAGGCATACACCCCTCTCGAAAACGTTGTTGAGAAAACGACGATATGGGGGGTCGTCCGGCTCCGAATTGAACGCTTATATCCTCGAAAGCGTCAAAAACTAGTCAAAAGTGCTACATTTGAGCAACACAGAATCGAAAAAATTTTAAAGGCAGCGTTCATGATGATCATCCTCGTTGACTTTCCACACTGAAATGATAGGCGAGAAGGATCCTAGGTCCACATTGTCGAAAGAACGGTAGAAAACGAGCCAGGAGCGGCCAAATAACGGCTGCAAACAAGCGTGTTGGTGCACCAGACACGCCTGGTGCCCCAGATCCGTCCCTCAGAAGGAACAAATGAAGACTCAGATCACAGGAATGATCAAGTCAAGGAAAAGCTAAAAAGTGAGCTGATCGCTTCATTGCACTGATAGGTATCATCCTTCTAGCGGTCAATTCCTCCACGCTCAAAAATCAACGTAAACAAGAGAGGGCCTATTTTGGCTCAAAAACGTGTCTTTCGTGTCCTTTCAAAGCATACCTTGCTATATAGGGCACCAGACCTTCCGTAAACCGTGAAAGTATCAGAAGTGAAATTTACCGTGAACACTGCCTTTAAAGGCACAGTCCAACCTCAGAATCGGTTTTTTGCTTTTAAGTCTGTCTTGGTGAAAATTTCACGCTGATCACAGTGGTGTTTCCGAAATCGCTCAGAACTCATTATGAACGGAGTTACGGCCCCTCAAAGATTGTGAATTTGAACGGGGAGATGTTAACGGAGGAGTTGTCTCGAGCCTGTTTTTTCACGTTATTCGCAGCCATCGTTTTGAGGTAGGTCACAATATGAAGGCAGACCGAAAACAAATAGAAGAACATAGATTTTGAAAAAAATCAATCGCGCTTCTCTTCCCTATTCAGATCGGAAGCTTGTCGGTGGGCGTCACCCAGTTTTTCTTTCAAGGGGGCGTGGCCGACTTTTTCCTCGCTCTTTCTCGCTTATTTGAGCGAATTGAGATATCGCGCTTGGTAGGGTTACTGTACCCGGCGGGCGGAGTATAATATCAGAAATTACCCCTAAGCTTGGACTGTGCCTTTAAAGGCAGTGTCCACTATGAAAACCATACATTATTTTCTCGTGTTTTTGTATAGCTTGGGCTCCTTAGTGAACGAAAGCGTCGACAGAGCTCCTTAAAAACTTTCGTTTCAAAAGAAAAATCAGTTTGAATACACTGCTTAAGTGAATTTGAATTTCGCACCGAAATCGTTTTTGAAGTTTTTCTGTATTTGTTGGCATCTTTTCATTTATGAAGTTTTTAGGCATGCGGGGCTTATGCCGCAACTGTTTTTCATGTTGTTTGACTGCCACATCAACATTCTATGAAAAAGTGGTAGATGAGAGACCCAGACGTGATAGATGATCGACCCCACAGCAGTTTTCTGGTGTTCCTAACTTCTGAGGGGCGCGTTTTCGGTGTCTCAAGTTTTGCGGGTGTTGTCAGCTAGCCCGGATTGTTTGATTGTAAACATGTAATTGAAAGTGATTTTCATCGCGCACAAAACCTTCAAAGGTAGAGTTAACGATAAAAGCCGTTTTCTATTTTACCGCCTATCTTGAAAACGGCCCAATTCTGATTTCAATGATGTCTCTGAAATCGTACAAGACCTTCTGGAACCGAGTTATGTTTCCTCAAAAACTGAGCTTGGGAAGCATGGTGGACGAGTTGTTCAAGGCTTGTGACTTCCGTCTTTTGCAACCGATCTATGGGAACTGACCTGAGTAAAGAGAGGAGTTGAGAATGAAGGAAAGAACAGGGCTATCAATCGGAAATCATCGCTCATCTCACGATCTCGAGCATTCATTTGTTCACGTCGAAGGGCGGGCATTGCGCTTTTGGGGTTTGCCTTGCACTCAAAGTGGCAACTTCGGGCTCTTTTGGCGCTCTTCCTGGCTCGTTTTCAAGCGTTTTTTTTTCGGCGTCAGCGTTACAGTGTGTCCCTACACTACCCATTCCTAGTGGAAACTTAAAAACATTTTCTAACGTGAACACTGCCTCTAAGTCTAAGCCCATTCACTATGCAAACTCCACCTCCAGGCACAAATTCGCTTGGGATTACTGCTCCAGTACGGTCTCTTTGGCTTGTTTTCGGAGCTTACGAAGACGTAAGCGTTCTAGTACGGGTCGTAAAATTCTATGAGTTTGCTATTACAACCACTTTATCGCTAATTCCACTATTTGGAATGAGCGGGTATGCTGCGGTGTAACTCGTCCACTTTCACTCCATAACAAAAGCAACCCGTTATTTCTCTATTATATTTTCTCTATTTCTTCGTCCATAACGATTTTACGCTTGGAGATAGACCTTTGATGAAGGTTGCTTCCGGAATCTCGATGGAATCCTGCGTCGATTAGTGTTTCCAATCTAGAAAAATATTTTCGCGATCCTTCAGCCTAATTCATTTTACGAAACACCGGTTTTTCGCCTATAACTCTCTAACCGTTGAAGATAGGTGGTTGGTAAATAATGTTTTTCAAATCTACGGAAAATTCTGCGTCGAATGATATATCGGGAACCTAACTTTGTTTGCTCCATAAGCCAGCCAAGTCGGTGGAGCCAAGCACCGTTGTTGGCTCCAGCAGAACTCTGCGTCTCTCACTTAAATCATGGAGGCAAGAGCACCCTATGGAGATAACTACGGAGCTCGGCTCCACCGACCTGGCTGGCTTATGGAGCAAGCAAGTCCAGGAACCCGATATATCATTCGACGCAGAATTTTTCGTGAATTTCAAAAACTGCCTTAATCAAAGCACTGTCTTCAACGGTTAAAGAGTTATAGGCCAAAAACCGGTGTTTCGTAAAATGAATTAGGTTGAAGGATCGAGAAAATATTTTTTCAAACTGGAAACACCAGTCGACGCAGAATTCCATCGAGATTTCGAAAACAACCTTCACCAAAGTCTATCTTCAAACCTTCACCAAAGTCTATCTTCAAACCTTCACCAAAGTCTATCTTCAAGTACAAAAAAGTTATGAACGAAAAACCGATAACTTCAGGCACAAAAAATGCACTTTAGAAATCGAAATCGGCTGAAAGAAAAGGAACGTATTTTTGAGACTGGAAACGCTATTCGATGCAGAATTCGATCAGAATTCTAAAAACAACCTTCACCAAAGGGCTGTCTTCTAGGGTAAAAAAGTTCGAGACGAAAAACTGATTGCTTTCGGTGAAAGAAACGTTATTTCATAAATTGAAATCAGCTGAGAGATTGGAAACGTATTTTTCTCAAATTGAGAACATTATTCGACGCAGAATTTCATGAAGATTTCGGAAACAGCTCCGATCAAAGAGCCATTTCAAAGAGTCTAAATGTTATGAGCTAAGAACAGGTAGTTTTTCAAAAACCGTGTGGAAAAACTTCCCGAAAAAATTTTGACTCCAAGACAGCTCAAAAGAAATTTTTCATGACCTAGACAGATTATTTCATTAAGAATAGTGAATTTCTAGAGAAGGTCATCTAACGGAAAAAAAATGTTCCAAAATTAATGATTAAAAATAAAAATATATTGAGTGCAAGAAAAAGAGGATTATGAACACGTCAAATTTTGAAGTTGCAAGTCTGTAGGGAACCTACTGTGCCTATCTGAGCCAAATTCATCGCGTCTCGACACGCTTTGCGGCCGCACGCGCTCGAATCAGTCGGGTTTCCAGCGCCAAAGCCGACTCGATGTGGCTTTTTCATACAATTTCCTCAAATTTTTCTTAGTTTCCAGTGTCAAAAGCCCACCTAGAGTCAGCAGATCGGCGGCTGCGGCGCTGGAAGTTCTTCCGACTCGGGAGCGTGCGGCCGCAAAGCGTGTCGAGACGCAATTGCGGACCGGAATTTGGCTGAGATAACTAGTACACCAATCCCCACTCTGTTATCCTCCACAGCCTTCACCTCTCGGACCGCTGTCTCCACCTCAACGAACCTATGCCCAGAACAATGACTACAACATCCAGAACATGGTTTTCGGAAACAGCGGGTTTGCGAAAAGCAAGCCCTAGTATGTGGTATAATGAAAATTTCAATGGGAATGCAAGCTATTAATGATGGAAAATTTAAAAGAAACGCTCCAAAAAATAAAAGGATCCCGTCTAATAGAATTTTACCTCTAATGCAAGCACATCTGAAACAAAGGTCTAAAAATTGGGAGTACATGTACTTCTAAAAGAGAAAACACGGTATATTATGAAACCTGGATCACACCCCCTCGCGCTTTTCTATTCGCCGACTGAGCCTGAGACCTTAGCTATTTGTTCTCTATTGCTAGTATGATCCCGGCCACGATTTCATTATTTACTCAGGTGTACCACCTTGAAATTCCACAGTTGGAATTCCACGACGTATTTATTCAATCTAGAAAGGTTCAGCACCCTCCACGCTCTGCATAAATTTCTACAAGCATGCTGATTTTGTTTTCATTTTCACATACTGTTTTGTTCTGAGACTGCCCCTGAGAATACTAACAAAAGTGTACGTGGACAAAGTGGTCGTTCATTCTAAATACACGTTTCTAAAAAATTTCAGTAGAACGCTAGAAGATGGTCCTGACAACGTTTTTTTTGTTTTGAATGACCTTTCTTGTCCAAGAATCCTTCACGTGAGAAACTAGCCTTTGACGCCATTGTACAGTTTTTTCGTTTTTCAGATGACACACTTTTCTTCTGAGAATTATATGATTCGATAAAGGTCTAGGAGGATTTTGGCAGATTCAGCTTTGACATTGTAGCAAAGAAGAAACTGTGGTTCTTTTGTTTCCTTTACTCTAATCTACTGTAACACTGGCAACCTATCAAGAGGACGTTGATCAGTGGGCTTCGAATCCCCTTCAACTTTTCTTCTCTGCTTCTTCGCTCCTATTCTTCTCCCTGCTGGCTTTTCAGAACATTCGAACCTCCCGATCAATATTCACTCAAAATAGACGTTTTCAGTTTTTTTTGTGTGCAGGGAAAAATTGAAAGAAGACAGGGTCATGCAGCTTGTTGGCAAGGGTGTCGAAGAGGTGAAAAGCAGTGTTCACGAAGAAAAAGTTGCACGTTTTTTTTAGCTGAAACGTAAGCTTTGGGTCTGTTTAAGAAGATTAAGAACGGAAGTGCGACGAAAAACGGCCAGTAAGTTGGTGAAAATCTCGTGGGCTAGCCAACCCATTGGGCCACTCCACCCACGTCCTATAACAGTTTCCCTGAATTCGTGGTTAGATGGGCGATGGTTTCAGATCAAAAGCCCTGTTCTTCCCGACATTCTCAACTTCTCTCTTTACTCAGGTCAGCTCGCACACATCGGCATCAAAAAACGGGAGCTACTAGCCTCGGACAATTTGTCCACAATGCTTCCCTAGCTGAATTTTGAGGGGCCATAACTTCGTTTCAAGGGGGTCTTGTACGATTCCAGGGACATCATTGAAATCAGCATGGGACCGTTTTGAAGACAGGCGAAAATAGAAAAACGACTTTTATCGTGAACACTGTCTTTAAGACCCCCCCCCATTGCTGAGAACTTTTTTCCTCAGGATTTTTTTTGTAATTATTTAAATTTAATTTTTTTTTCAGTTGAAAATAAGTAGCAGCAGTCGGGTTTCGGGATTTTCCTTCCATGTTTCATTACTCCCTATTTTTTGAAAAGAAGCGACGGAAAGCATTAGAAGGGCAGCCGATCAACCTGAATTAATTCTAGCCAGACGTGCCATAATTTCATGAGTGTGCGGTACGGATGGAGTCCGGGCCAGGCCTGGGCACCCGTCCCGGGTAACCTTAGGGAGGTGCATATTAGACGTTGCAGAGAGGGCAAAGGGGGGTGCCTAAACCGAACACCAAAAAAAAGAACGAAGTGCATGTTCTGACGAATTTCAAAAAAAATAATACGCACTATTCTTCTGATTTGTCATATCTTCTTCCCCGCTTTTTGAGTCGAACACTAAAAGAATTCAAACTATTGATAGAGATGCAGGCTGTGTTCGCAATAATTCATAGTTGCTGTCAAAGTTTGTTTCGATGAAGGATTAAACACTACTCTGTTATCTTGTAGCAAGTAAGGATTGATGTGGTGTCATGTTTCTTTGATGCAACGTTCATTGATTACGCGGGTGGCTACCGATTCGAGGCAAAGATGCTAAGACAGCGCCCAGGAAAACTATCATTCAAGTTCAAAAAAAAAGATTAGCGAACTGATGTATAGCCTAGGTCGCTCATTTTGAGCCGGCCGAAGCAAGGCTCATCGGGCTTATCATGTCAAAATATTCTTATCATTGTTATACTTTGCCATGACCGACCGCCTTTCACAGTCTGCCGGACGACGCCGTCCGATACGTTATAAGATAGGACTGCGGTGTCGGTGAGGCCCGCACTGCGGTATCGGCCGACCGACGTCGCAGTGCGGTGAAATCATTGACACGACGTCGGAGCAAGTTATGACGGGTCTACACGTGTTGGTTTCGCCTTACATCCTGCACTGAGGAGTCGGAACTGACGGTTCTTCACCACAGCTTCCCTCGCACTGCGGCACTCTTACAACGTGTCGGACGGCGTCGTCCGGCAGACTGTGAAAGACGCTTTACTCTGCCCGGACTCGTCCGAGCAGGCTAGGTTTTATTTCGACAGTTTAAAAGTACAGATAGCACAGTCAGCATCACAACTAGTCAATAGATTTTTATTCATGGGAATGTGACGTATGAAGAGAGCCAGCTGTAAAAATTGAAGACTGCACGTTACTATGAAAGAAGCGAATGACCGTGCCGTCCTCATTGAGAAGTACCCTGATCATAAAAACCCGAGTTTTATCCACCTTGAATGCCGCAATCTCTCATAGACTAGGCTAGCCGTGCGATCTGGTGTTTGTCCGCAGCTACACAACGCGCACTGGAGTGGACGCGCACGCAATATTAATTAAAAAATGTATTTTATTACAGAACGGGGCGGAGAAAATGATTGAAACTGGAGTAAATGGAAGGAGGCAGAAATAGGATGCTTTCAATGTATCCAATATATTTATTTAATGTAAACAAACTAAAATGTTGGAGCGGAGTGAATTTTTTGGACATGATAAGGTTCATTGAAATGAACCTAGTTGATTGAAAACACCCATAAACATGAGAACTAAGAGCATTGCGAGAAAGAGGAGAATCTGGCAAACATTTTAATAGCAATAGGTTTGATATTCAATGTGATTTAAGGTCCTTAAAACTCGTCCCGGTTTTGTCCCGGTTTTGTCCCGGTTTTCAGGGTAAAACCGCGACGAGATTTAAGGTCCCTAAATCACATTTAAAACCGGTCCCATTGATGCCAAAATGTTTGCCAGATTCTCCTCTTTCTCACAATCTTCTTTGCTCTCAGTTTAATGCTAGTTTTGATCAACTAGGTTCGTTTGAATGAACCTTATCACGGCTAAATATTTACACCCGCTCTAACTTTGTTTATTTACATTAAATTTCTAAAGTGGGTACATTCGGAATAGACTACCTTTACCATCTTCCATTTCCTTCAGTTTCAATCCTTTTCTCCTCCCCGTTCTGTAATAAAATACATTTTTTATTAATACTGTGTGCGCGTCCATTCCCGTGTGCGCTGTGTAGCTGCGCACAAACACCGTATCGCACGGCAAGCCGATTTTTTAAGGGATAGCGGCATTCTAGGAGGGTACAACTCGGGTTTTCTCCCCCCTTCGAATCACATGAATCCTAACATTGTTCCACAACACAAAATAGTTCTGATTTACACATCAGAACAATCAAACACAGATTAACTAATCCTTCATAGGTTTGTGAAAACATTCGACAGGAAACATTAATTATCGAAATAGTAGTAGTTCTGTTGTTGGTAATTGTTCAATTGTTTTGTATTGAAAAATGTTTTATCTTTTGTCATAACTTACCGTCTTGCTAACAAATTTTCCTCATGGGGTTGTTTTGAAGTTCAGAAATTACACTACCTTTTTTTGTTGCCATTGTCGGAATTTTCTCTATTCAGTGCTTTTTTTATATCCTTGTTTATCAAAATCAGGAAGTCAAGATCATGGCTGTCCAACTATTCGGAAAACAGCCGATTTCGATTTCCCATAAGGGGGTGCCTAAAAATTACCGAGCTAAGGGGGGTGCATATCCAGAATCGCCATGCCGGGACGTGTGCCCAGCCCTGGTCTAGGCGCGTTAACACCTTTCCCCTTCTTAAGCGATTATCTAATACTAGCGCTGTTACGCTGTGTAGTTGTGGACGTCCCTCCGGGATCATCAAATACATAGATGAGTGAAGGATGAGGGGTCGAAAAAAATCGAAAAAAAAATCGAAAAAAAGTGTGTCATGAACAATTTTTCAGCATTACTTGATTACGACTTCCCCACCAAACCGCGGGATCAAGTGGCGTTTTTTGACATATGAAATTTATTACTCATCACATTTTTTAGTATTCTAGTTTTTCAGAGGTTTCCTGCAGATTATGACCTGCCCCAAACGCTCCGTAGTCGTTTCAGTCTGATAAAAAATCTAAAAATCTAGAAAAATTCGTTCCGACTCCTCTAGTTTCTTCGATTAAAAGTGATGCAATATATTTAGAAAACCTCTGTGCAAGAGGCAGATCATTCAACTTTCTTTGTACAAAATGATTATACGGCGAAATGAAACGTTGGACATCATAGGGCTAACAAAGCCTCCTTATTCTCTTTATTGGAAGAACACCTACTTTTTGACTCAGTCGGACTTTTATGTCTGACTTCTCATGGTTGTTGATCACAAAATTCATAGTTTTTTTTTTGATGAAACCCGTTATAAGAATTGAGAAAACAACAAGGCTGAAAAATAAAAGTACGCCCGCTATATCAAGTACTTTTTTATCAGAAGTACACCCACAAAAGGAGCCTGGAAAATTTGTGTACAGTTTACCGCAAAGCTAAAAGGCTATGGTGCGGTTGCGGTGGACACACTAAAACTACGATGGAAAACCTGGCTTTTTGCCACTTTTCGACATCAATCGACAACCCGGCTGATTTTCTGATTGAGTTACGGGTTTCTTTTTTTCGCGCTTGTTTCCGCCTTATTTCTGTTTCTGAATCTTTTAGCATAACATTTATTACTGTCTGATAACAGTTCTTTAATGATACGATCAAAGACTAGATTTTTTGAACAATATTTGGAAAATATTTTTGTAATCCAGCCGTTTCAGAAGCGATAAGTTCAGTACAACATGAAAACTGCAAAGCAAAATCCATGACCCGACCTACTTTTTGTAAAAATGCAGTTCTCATGAGAGAAAGAGATCACCAAGTAAAGCAGACCGATCAAAGAGACAAACGAGAATGGAGATTTTTGAAGACAATACTACCGGCATGTGGATTGAATCCACACCGCGGGTGTGGCTGAGGAGCAGTTCGGCTGGCACACGCGATGGAAAAACGCTACGCGCGTGCGCCGTCCTTGGGGTGCGTTTACCGAGGACCCTCAAAAAACGTGGTCCATTTTAGCCGTCCCCTTTATCGTTTTTTGCAGTTTGACCACCGTAATCATTCTGTACGTAACTGAATGGAGAGGGCCCTTTCACCACTGGTTTTCTCGAGAGAGTTCGATTTGGAAACATTGAGAGGGATTAGGTCAACTTTTTAAAATTCTTCGTTTTCGTTGGACTAAGACGGCTACATCCCATCTTTTGAACATACAGTATCGCGCAAATTTTTCGCAAAACAGGCGTATCTTTGGCGTCTTAGAGCTCACAAAGCTCCGCATCGCCATAACTTGTTTCAAAGTGGTCCAATTTCAATTTTGAAGTTATTTTTAGATTGTTTCCATTTCGTCCTATACGATAGTGTTACAAAATCATAGAGCCAACTCCAGAAGTTTATCGAAAAATGAATATTTGTACCACAAAATCCCTCATTATGAACTGATCAGATGGTCATGATAGCAGAAATCTGTTCTGTTCAGACCTGTGGTTGATGTGAATCTTAGAAGGAAATACACATTCTTGAACGAAATACCGGAGTTTCAAGGGCTTTCATTACATCCGCTTCGCATAGAGGAACACGAAAACTTCCTGAAAAACTCACTTTGTCAATTTTGAAAGGAGTTATGGCGATGCGGCGTTTTGTGAGCTCAAAAAACGCTGCAAAACGCATTTTTCTGCAAAAAATATGCTCGGTACTGTAGTCATACTTCACATCAAAAATCCTCCAAAAAATAAAAAAAATGAAAATATGACGGGAAGGAAATTTCGCAAACCCAATGAAGCCACTCATTTCCCATAGCTGATGACCTGCAATTGCGTTTCGATATATGAAAAATACGTTTCCGTGAACGATCTCCAAGAACAAAATCGTCGAAAGTTGTTTAGCTTCGGGGGCTCATCATTTTCATGAGAAAGCTTTTCTTGAGATGCTCAGAAATGATGACCCAATTTTTTTGAACCCTGCTTTTTCGCATCTATGACGAAAAAACCGCGCAAAAAACTGTGTTCCAGACAGTCTCGTCTCATACTCTTGTTACGCATTCATACTTTTTTGTTAGCACTATGTACTCAGCGTCATAACATGAGCAACACCACGGGAAAATTTCCATAACCCACTACATGTCCATGGTGTTCGAATTTGATGCTGCCGCCGACTGACACAAATGACGTTACTTTTACTCTTCAACATTGGAACACAAAAAGAATCGTTAGTAATTTTTTTGAAATTCGAAAAAGTCACGTGCAGTGACTTTCTGGAACCTGAAAATCTAAGTAAGTGTTCTGTGATGCTAGGAAACATAAAAGCTAACAAAGAAGTCCCAAAAAAGATGAACTTCCCACTTTTCCAACACTCAACGGGCGAATGTCATTTATTTAGTTAAAGTAGAAATCACCTCAATCGGAGTTTTCTAGCCAAAAACGCAGCGGCGCCATATATAGGGTGACCAAGAATTATTGTCGCGCTCATTGTGGATCATTGAACTCTTCTTGCCGGAAGTGCTAATAATTTCGTAAGCAAAAGGACACGCTTGTATCACATGTGCGCACAGTGTTTTGGACATTCATGCATGTGTGCACAATGATTTGACAACCACACAAAGCGCTGGTGGTCTAAACTTCCGCATAAACATAATCCCAATGTAGTAGTGCAGTTTTCTCGCTGTGTGTGCTCCCAGTAAACCTCGAATTCCATTACTAACAACGGGGAAAAAATTTCCATTACCCCTCACTTTAATACATACGTTCCCGCGGAACACCGTCATCGACTTTTTTCATTCTTCAATTTTGTGTGGATCTGATTTTTTTTTGAAAGCATCTAGAGAGGTAGAAAAATGAAACTATGTACTGCGAGCCGGATAGGGTGAGCAAGAAATGTTCGTCCATTCCTCTGTGCAACGAACTCGAAGTTTATGTATCATAAAGCCTAGCTTGCTTACAATGCACGGATGATGTTAGCATCTGCATGAGATTTCGTCTGTGGTCGAAAGATTTCGTCTGTGGTCGAATAAGTCTGTTATTTTCGAACTCTCTTCATGAGGATGTAGATTTGGTCATCAGAAAAATAAAAATAAGTGAAAAACCCGGGATTTGAACGAAAACGCTTGAAAACAAGGATTACCGTCTAATTAATGCTCTCAAGACAGTCAAAGTCAGCTATTCACTTCCACCTACTCAGGAATTTCTTATTGAGTCACATGAGAATTAGGGACTCTTAAAGTGCTTCCTGCGACCTATCTTTACAATTTTAAGTTACATGTGACCTTCAACATAGTGAGTATCTTGCACGGTTCGAGTTGACTTACATATGACGTAACGTTCTCGCTTGTAACTTGAAGGCAGTGTTCGCGATGATTTTTGTCCCCGAATTTTTCACATAAAACAATGCGATGGCCTCCAAGTGTTAACAAAACTACGAAGAAACGGCGAGAAAGGCTTCAAAACGTCGTATTTTAGTGACAATATTCTATAACATGGACCAGTTGTCCGGTTGGACGAACGCGTTCATGGTGTTTGTCACCGGTGGAAAATTAGGTCAATCGACAATAGAATAAAATTTCATGCAAAGCAGGATTAGTTAGGTCCCCAAGGAAAGAACGGAGCAATAGAGAGTAGAGATTCGCAAAGGGCTGGTCCACAAAGTATTTCGTTGTCACAACAAATGCTTCCTGTGATACTTAAAGGCAGTGGTCGCGATCAAATATGCTTGTCGTCTTTTTCTCTCCAAATCCTTTCCTGGGTCTCGAGCAGTGGGACCTATAAGAAAAAATCGCGAAAAAATCACTGTTTTGGGCCGAATTTGAAACCTGAACTTTCTTGTCTTTTGATGGTGGACGAGCCCTCTCCACATCATCGGCATCGATGACCTCTTATATCAAGAACATCAGCTAGCTTGAAATTGAATGTCAATCAATGAACCTTCGAATTTATGTGTGTATCTAGTCAAAAACATTGACTGAGGTGATGCTTTCATTATTCAACTGTTTTTATTCGTTAAATTTGCATTTATTTCGTTCTCTGAATGTCGATGATTTTTGACTGCTCGGCATGAGACTGCGATCTGTTTCGTCATCGCTGTGCACGTGTGCACGAACTAGCTTCTTTGGGCCCTAGAAACTCTATTTGTAGACCGTTTTTCACCGCGCTACCTTCATAGTTTTTCAGCTGTTTTTGATCTAAGTTGATTTTTGTAGTTTTTTCGATAACGTTTTTCATCGTGACCACTGCCTTTAAGAGGCGGGGTGATACTAAAAGGTATCGTTCGCGCTGAAAATCAGTTTTCGTTTTTCAGGCTCAATTTCATGATTGAGCCCGGTAGACCACACTAGTAAACTTTTGCGCGTCAAAAACGTTGGGAAATGAGGTCGGAAGGCGTCAAAGATGATGATCCGCCACCAATTCTCACCAGTCATCTAGCACTTTCTCCTAGAATGTTGGTGCAACCGTAAGACAACATGAAAAATAGTTACAGCACAAACTCCACATACAGAAAAACTCCGAAAATGACAGTGACAAGGCCTCCAAAAGCAGAAAAACTTCAAAAAGGATTTTGGCGCGAAATTCAAATTCGTATTTACAATGTGTTCCGATTGACTTTTCTTTACAAATAAAGTTTTTTCATGGGCCCCTTCGACATTTTCGTTCACTAGAGAGGCCAAGCTACACAACAACATGAAAAAATTATATACGATTCCTTTAAGGATTTCGTGCACTTCTGATGCGTTTTTCTCAATTTCTACGTCACTTTGGTTCTACCCGGGGGCGACTAAATCAATATAGCGAATAATCTCGAATTTGTAGATTATCGTGAACACTGCCTGTAAATATGCTATTTCATCGCACATGTAACTTATCTACTCGGCAGGCGTCTCCTAGGGAAGTATACGACGCACTCTTGAGGCAGTGACCGTGGTCGGTTTTATTACCCAAGTTTGAGGTACACAAACCCACGTAGCCGCTGGAGGCCCCGCCCAGCCTCTGCAGTACCAGCTGGCGCGCGGCGAGCCGACCGCATTGCGCGTTGGTTCGCCGACCGCGTCACGTGTCGATGTGTGAGCCGCTTCGCTTGTCGGTGTTATGTTATATATAACAGCACATAAGTTACTCGCAATGTTGTAGTTGTAGGTTACGTGTAGTTGTAAGTTACGTGTAGTTTTGAGGCAGGTTACGCGTGACTTTAAAGGCAGTGTTCACGATGAATATCGCACTCGAGTTCGACCCAAAAATGAGATTGCTTGGTCGTGAGGTAAGTAATAGTGAAGAAACAGGAAAGAAAGACGTCCAGAATAAGTCAAAATAACGTTTTCTAATATCAGGGCGTGGACGAGAATCATGGGTCCTGCTGATTTCGGCAAGCGCGCGCTAATCGCGAAATCTGAGCGAATCGATAATGCTAGCTGCGGCTGAGTTGCTTGGCAAATCGCCATCGAAAAGTGCGCGGCGCCACAAGCTCGTCCGATTGGGAGCGGATCGGGATAGGTAGGCGCACTGGGAGAGCTTTTAAAGCCGTTTGTATTTAAGTCTGGCCAGTTTTCGTTGCTTTCTTCGACCCTATCCTCTCCAGCATCTGCCAACTTAGTGTTTCACACCGAGACCTCGAGAACGAGATTTATCGTGAACACTGCCTTCAAAGGCAAGGTCCTCGATAAAATCGGTTATTGTGCTATCCTCATGGAAAGGTAGATCTGTCCATCACAAAAATGAAAATAAGAAAAAAATTGGAGGAAAAACTTCTAGGAACGAGTCATTGCTTGGTGTCCTCCCGCCCCCAATTATCGACATTTCTATGAATGCCTGCCTTGTCAACTTTTATTCAACTTCTTAAGTGATTTCTGAGCACTTCTGGAGACTACTGATTACTTCACAAGCAAAATAAAAGGTGTATAAACAAACATTAATGCAAATCTCGTTGATTATGCTGCCCGCCGACACCTGTAATTAGCCGTTATGCCTGGGCATTTTGAGCGTTTTCCCGGAAAATTTCCGGTGTTTTCTCTTGTTTTTACTTTTGTTATGACGAAATCTACATTCTCATCGTTATCGCGAACCTTGCCCTTAATCGAAAATCACGGCAAGTTACACGTAATATGGTCTCAAGTTGCATGTGAATTCAAAGTATGTTGCGTGAAGCCATCATGCAACTTGCGTCAATGTCCCTGGTAACTTGTTCAGAAATTTCTGAGTTGTCAGTTCCGTGTCCGTTAATACATAGTGAAGAACACCTCTGATAGGGAGGCATACATATGTCTCCGACGTTACGCTATCCTCCTGAGGCCGTAGCTGCATCATGAAAATATCTGTTTTGATGGCTGTCAGCGCTTAGGCAGAGTCGGCCCATCTGCTCTTCATCAAACACTCGACTATGTACAACAAATGTCACGTATGTTCGGTGGTGAAAATTATTCGCATAACAGCAAAATTTGCACGTAGCATAGAACCAACCATAGCGTGTTCAGGTGCTCGTTCATTTCTTCCATAGATGTTATTACTGGGAAAATTCAAAACACATAACACGTTAGAGTGAACCATTTGTATAATACAACGGTTTCTATTAGCACACTTTGAAACCCGTGCTTAGTCAACTCTGAACTGTGTAACCTGTCCGGTAGTGCATGCATATCGGATAATAGCTCATTTCCCTGCCCAGGTTGAAGGTAGTGTTCACGATGAATCTCGCTCTCGAGGTTTCAGTGTGGAACACTAAGTTGGCAGACGCTGGAGAGGATAGGGTTGAAGAAATTAGCGAAAACGGACCAGAAATTGATAAAAACGGCTTTGAAAGTTATCCCAGTGCGCCTACCTATCCCGGTCCGCCCCCATTCGAACGAGCTAGTGGTGCCGCACACGTTTCGATGGCAAGTTGCCAAGCAAGTCTGCGCGTTCAGCCTGATCGATCTGCGCTCATTTCGCGATTAGCGCGCGCTTGCGGAAATCAGCAGGGCCCATGATTCTCGTTCACGCCTTGAGCGTTAGAAACCGTAATTTGCTTATCCTGAAAGTTTTTCTTCGCCGTGCCTTCACTATTAGTTACCACACGACTTTCCTCACAGTGCCATAACGAAGATCTTCACAAGGAAATCGATGCACATGAACGCTTGACAAGAGGGAGGGGCGGACATCTTCAACGCCATCTCAATCAGTAATAGAACAACGAGTTCGACTGTTCGGGCATATACTGAGAAGAACGCCGGATCATCTCGTACAACACGCTTTAAGTATTCTTCAAAATTCTGTCTGGAAACGGCCACCTGGACGTAGGCGAAAGTTCTGGACCGGTGTGATTGCAGGGATTCAAAGTCACTCGGTATCGATAGACAGTTCAGGCGCAATGTTTTGTTTCGCAGGAAATGAAGTAGTGAAAGTTGGATGGAATGCGTTCAAATTGTGGCTGAAGTCTGTGAAAAATGGACACGGCTGACTACTATTTTGGCACACCTCGGTGAAGATGCGGAATGACCGCGTCAGGTGGAAACCAGCCGATTAAAGGCAAGGTCCGGTCAGATTTTGACACCACCGAAATTCGGGTTAGATAGATTGGGCTGGTCTAGCTGGACACCGTCCGAAATTTTCACAAACTCTGAGTCCGTATTTCTGAAAAAAAAACAGCCCGAAAGTCAGGGATTACGGTATTCACAGCATGATAATCATGGCTGGAATGACCGATAATTGCACAGCACTTTTGAAGAATGCGCGGACAATCGCTAAAATATGGACGATAGCCACACTTTTCTTTCTGACTTTTCTGGATCATCGGCTGGCGGAAGTGGCTGGAATAACTTGAAGAAGACCTGTTTTAGCACAGTTTTCGCATGTTCTTTTGGACTACAGGTACCATGAGCACAGATTCAGAGGAAAATCTCAGGGACCGGATTCATCAACGTGCTAACCCACGGTTAGCGCCCCTAACCTACCAACCCAATGCGATTTGAGCGATTCATCAACTTACCAACCCACGCGCCGCTGGGTTGGTAAGTGGGTCAGCGCTACCAAGCGCAGGAGGCTGGTAGCTCGCTAACCAACCCAGCAGATTCGGTCAGACTTACCGTGCGCCAACCCAAACCCAACCGAACGTTGATGAATCCGGCCCCAGAATCGAAATTCTGCCCGGACCCTGCCTTTAAGGCTATAGCTATTCAGATATTCGCTGAGCAGCTAGTGCGCTGATTCGGCCTCTCATTTTCTGAGCAGCATCATAGAGATATCTGCTGACGACTGCCCATCAGTTTGTGATTGGCTGATGGACTCAGCATTACAAACACCATCGTCGCAGGATATTGTCCCATGATGCTGGAAGTGCAGCCTATGTCGCGGAGCTCCGGCACCCTACGGAAGAAAAATGTCCTAGAGCCAGCGGCCGCTCGCCATTGGTTGGCTCCGCCCACCCCTCTTCCTAACTGGTCTAATTCTGACATGTTTAGACAAAAGGATTAACAATGTTGCTGGTATAAAAGGCTTCTCATTTCACAGTGTGTTTCAGTCGGCTCCTCGGAGTCGGACCTGGATGGTGGCCTCAAGTCACTCACCAGAAGATTCACCGGATACCGGAGAACAATTTTTGTCGCCCGCCGAGGGAGGGGGCTCCTCACGGCTCGGGGGGGGGGGTTGGGTGGTGGGTGGTACCCAACTGTGGGGTCACCTCCCCACGGTCCACTGTGGGGTGCACCCTTTGCGGACCGTAGCGGGGGGTGACCCCTCCCCTGGGGACCCCAAAGCAGATTACCACAGTGGCATGTCCCCGGGGTATGTTAGGCCGGAAAATTTTCGTGATGGTGCGCTCACGGCGAAATTTCAGTGATGGTGCGCGTCTCGAAACACAGCCGACGGTGAGCGCACCTTGTCCCACTCGGACGCGCGCTGGGAGCAGCATAAGTCACGAGATGTGGCGTGGATACGAAGGCTGGGAGCAGCATACATATGTCCCGTGAAGTGGGGTTTCAAACGCGAAACTGGCAGCAGCATATGCTGCGATGGTTCCGCACCGTTACGCCCACTTTTTCAGCAGCTAGGGAACGGCCTTGGCCTAGAAACCTCCATGATGTGTCCTAGCTGCTCAGCGATTTTGCGAGAAAGCATTATATGCTCTTCAGTCTGCTATAAAAGAGAAACTGCTCGATGGCGAAAAAAAAAACAGAAACATTCCTTTTTAGTCCTAGACTTTCCAGTCAAATATTTTTGGATGTGGCAAATCCTGAAGTAAAAAAAAATATGAAGGGCCCTTCGAGAACTGCGATTCGTGAAGAAAACCTAGTTTCAAGTTGTCGAAAATTGCGTCTGAAATTGCGCCAACTGATGCTGGGTCGCTGAAAATTTCTAACAGCTGAGGATGGCGATTGGCAAACTGTGATATATGCTTGACGATGGTCGGCCTCTATGGTACAGTACCGAGCATATTTTTCGCAGGAAAATGTGTTTTGCGGCGATTTTTTCGCTTGCAAAGCGCCGCGTCGCCATAACTCACTTCAAAGTTGACGAAATGAGTTTTTTTTCAGATAGTTTTCGTGTTCCACTAAATAAGGCGAATGTAATGGTATGTGTAGAAAGCTTTTTTAGCTCTGAAATTTTGTAAAAAAAATGTGTATTTCTTTCTAAAATTCACATAGACCACAGGACAAAACATTACAGATTTCTGCTGTCATGATCAGTTCTGATCAGTTCATAATGAGGGGTTTAGAGTTGCAAATATGCAAATTTCGATAAACTTTCGGAGTTGCATATATCCTTTCGGAAAAATATCGTAGAGGACTAAATGAAAGCAATCCAGAAATGACTTCAGAATTGAAATTGGACCACTTTGAAGCAAGTTATGGGGTTGTTAGATCCAGGGTTTTTAAAAGTTAAACAGAGCTTACCATTTCTGGACTCCGCCTCCGCCATTGGCGCCCCTCCCGCATTTCGTATAATCGTGTTCATTTCTCCATCCTGTATCAATGTGCTGCAATAGAAAAAAATTCACTGAAAGAGTATTCTATTTTGTTCGCGATGAAATGAATGGGCGTGCTGGCTGTTCATTGTTTTTGATTATGAATTATGATAAGAAATTGTTAAGCCCTTTCTATTGGCTAGAACAAGCTACAGTATCCTCTATCATGATCAGATGTTGGAGATAAAGGACAGCCAACACGCCTACTCATTTTATCGTGAACATTACCCTTAATTCAGCAAGATAATAACTTGTTTGGGTGTCTCAGTAATGTATTGGTTGTCGAGTTTGAGTCAAGGAAAGATTTGGCTACCATAATAAGAGTAAGGATGTGTGGAGAAATAAACGCTTAACAATTCAGGAACATGTTTATCACACTCTTAGGCAGTGTTAACGATGAAAAAGGTGCCCGTTTTTCTGGTAGATACGTAAGTTTTGGAACACGTTAGGAATGGTAAGCATGTAAGTACGAAAAACGTGAGTGAAAATCTCGTGGACCAGCCGACCCCTTCGGATCACCGCGCCCACGCCATATAACAGTTTTCCATCGTTCGTTTCACCAAAGGACTAGTTGCCGAATTTTCGAATACTCTTTATCCCTGAAAATTCTAATATCGAAACATGGGCATCAAACAATCTCACTTTTCAAGAGCTTTTGGTACACCAAACAGAAAACGGAGAGGTCTACTTTTTTTGAAATTTTGAAAGCCTAGAACCATTTGCGACGCTTGGTTTGACTTTTTTTTGTCGGCAGTGCGTAGAACACAACAACAGGCTTGAAATTTTTTTAGAAAGGTTTTAAACAGTCTTCCTCTCCGATGTTCGAGAGTTTCATGGTGACCTTTCCCTATTATTCTCTGCTTCATTAACTTGCCTACTCAAAAAAAAACAGAAAACTAGAATACGGGATTTTTATCGTGAACACTTACTTTGACAATGCTTATCCTTTTGCATGCACATACCTCAAGGATCATGTTTGTCACTTTATGTAGCCCGCGCAGAAAAGGGCTTTTTTATGTTGTCTTTCCTATATACCTGCCTCTTAATTCATTTACCGGACGCAGTTGAAAATTTCAGTCTTTTTTTCAGCGGTTTATCACTAACATATACTATATGCCAAATAATTAACTTTGCTCCTGCTGGGAAGGTATCTTATCCGAACATGCTTGTAACTTCCCCCATCTGTGCTCTGACACAAGGATTCACTGACCAATTGTTCCAGAATTCAAGAGATGGAATTCTGAGAAGCTTGAGAGAACGTGAGCACTGACAAACTACATACTCTAGAGCGGTTGTAATACACTTAGCCCTAGGAAATAGGCGTAGCGTTATGGTAAACAATATGTTCAAGCGAATCTGCTGACCGGATGACATAGATATTCCGTCAAAGTTGCAGGTTCCCCAGCCATAGGTTTCTGAAACAGTCGCTTTGCATATTGAACACTTAGTGTGATTAGCTTTTTATCATCGAAATCCCCTCCTTTTCTTTCAAAGTGAATCAACTGATCGTTTTAGGGATATGCGGCGAGCCGAAGTTCCCATCCTGCTGCTGCTTATTTTCGCCATCGTCTGCCTCCTCTCACTCAGTGGCGGCGGCATGCGATCGAAGTCTCTTCACTCCCATTCTCAAACAGAAACCCAAACGGTAATTTTTCCCGAGTGAGTAACGCAAAACCCGAGTTTGTCTTAATGTATTTCGCACCGTACACTGAACCCCCAGTTTTTAGGATATGGTTTATGATGAATCACAGGTTGACAGTAGCATTTCACTTTTTACCCCCCTTATACCGCGGTATAATTGTTCTTGAACCCGGCCACAGAACTTCAGTGTTCTAAAGTGTCGATCGATAATGTTGACGTCATATAGAATGCGAGGAGCGCGTTCAACAGAAAACTGCATGTTACGTGACCGTATGGCCTAGGCATACTTCCCGCAACGAAAGACAGCCACAGTGCATGTAGGCCATATCGATTTTCAATCAGTATCGAGGATAAATACAGACTGTGGAACACCAAATTTCCGTAGCTCATTCGTGGCCGCCGCATAGCGGAGGTTAGAGACAGCAGTAGATCGTATGGCACACGTAAAGAGCAGCATCACGGGACATGCAGCGCGTTGGCTGGTGAGAATTCCGATTCTCGCAAAGGATGGTGCGTAATGATGATGGACTCTAGGTCCAAAATTATGCACCAGGCCTATGCAAACCCCTGTCATGCTTGTTATGAAAGGTACCTCTCTCAATACTAAATTCCGTTCCGCTCCTCAGAATCTCTCTTCGGGCCCAGATCCGCGGGTGAAAGGCCAATTTAACGAGTGGAAGGAGTGTATTATGAAGAACATTTCCAGTTATGAAAATGACGCGAAAGGGGTGAGTCGCCGTTTACAGGTTTGCTACCTGAAAATCGCGATGTAAAATTCAGCTGTTTACAGTTATGGGGCAATTTCTGGAAAGGTGTGAAGCTCTGCGAAAAGCAACCATTCATGGCTGATTTGAAAATCGAGAATTTTCACAACGGTGACGAAACGAAGAGACATATTCGATCCTTGCAGGTTTGTAGCATTTCATGAAATGTGTTTTTCACCTATTTGCTCGCGGGTCCATTCTCGTATAGCGCATACCTGCTGTTGTGGCTGCACATGCTCAGTTGGAACGAGTTTCTAATCCATAGCTTCAGAGAGTACCGAGCGTAATTGTAACGTTGGGCATTGGACACGACACGAAAGCGGAGGAGTCACTTCTGAAGGTGTCATTATTGTCATTATTGTAGGAAGTCACTAAAAAGGAAACTGCATATTCCCCTGTTGTTTTAGCCCGAATAGTCACCGCCCAACCAAACCCAACCAGCGATCTAAAATTTCGTAATTGTGAGGAATCACGCAATTTTCTGAATCAAGCGAAGCATTTGTGTTGGACACAGCACTTGTCTTTCTCTCAGAAACACGACCCTTAAAAAGTATGTACGTTGAAAATCCGAATAACAGTCCTTTGAGGTTCTGCCACAAGGCTCGCTGTTCTACGGTGCCGATCCAATGCAGGAAATCAACGAGCAACTCTTCAGCAAGTTCGGTGTTTACTTTCCCTTTGCCGTTGGTGGAGGATCCAAAATCTCCAAGGCCAATGTGCTGATAAATAGTGAGTTTATACTCTCATATCCTTGAAGTTTCGTTACGTATGAGTATCATATAAACAGACACCCCAAAAGACCATAGTGACTTACTTCACCGTGCCAATTCTGCTCGTAGGAGTTGGTCAGAAGGCGCGAAAGGACGCCATTTCGCGCCTTTGTCGTTCCTTCTAGAATTACTTGCCTCAGAGTTCACCTTTGTCGATTTTGAAAACACATTTAAAGTGCTGATGAGGGCTAAATAGTGGGCCTGCTATTGAGTGAGAAAGTCTTGGCGGCACGCTTACGAGATGCTTGCTGGCCATGGCTAAATCTCACTGTCACTTTGTTACCTTTGAATCCCGCGACAGCTGGAAACTTTCTCACCGACGTGTCCAATTTTCGTGTCGACGACAAGTGTGCTCTGTTTCGATACCTCATAGGCCTACATTTCGAAATTTTCGAGTGTTTTGATTTCAATACCTCGCCACGTCTGTCTCCCCCTTGGCCTCTGTTAAGAACGATGATTGAAGCAAACGTCGATTGAGGTGTGCGGTGTGCACTCAACTCGGAGTGGCTCATCAGAGGATCAATACGAGGAGCGTTCAGTTGCCTATCATTGATTATAGCTCACTAATCAGCGTTCGGCTTGCTCCTGATTTTTGTAACTTTCTAACTTCAGGCACCTACACGCTTCGCAACGTGGTGCACATTGAGCTTGCATACTTCCTTGTAGAGCTCGTAGGGCACAAGGTATGCAATTTCAGTAGTTCCTCTCAACTTCTTTATTGTGGAATTCAGCTAATTTTAGGTCTATGATGATATATGGATTGATGCAGAGGGAGCCGAGTATGAAATATTTCCTTACCTCTATCGTGAAGGAAAACTCGATCAGAATGGAATCACTTTATGTCAGTTCAACATGGAGGTGAGTTCATTGCTGCTCTGACGTACATCTATGCAGTTCAAGTAGGAAGACGCGACGCTCATGGCGGGAGAATTCGCAGAATGATTTCCTGAGTTCGGCTTCCTAATTGAATGATTTGGACGGTACACACTTTGTTATTGTTGAGTTTCCTGATCCTGCACGCACTAAGATCTGTTGCTAAATGTATAGAAATTCAATCAACTCTGTTGAAGGTGCACTGGCCTAATGAAAAGCAGAAGGAAATGTTTCGCAAGTTCATCTTCCAAATTCTCGCTGACAATCGATACGCGTTCTTTCGTATCGTTCAAGGATCACATATACGACTGTATTTCTTGAATTTCGCTGATTCTCATTGTGTATCCAAGTATATCTTCAGAAGTGTGCTCTAGTGTTAGGAAGTATTTTAGTGCTATCGTCCATCACTGGATGAGGGATCGCCGCGACGCTGCTTGGCGGGAAAAATTGCGCGATCAATAGCCACTCTCCCTTCGTCTTCCCGCCCGCAATTGTTCCCGCCAAGCAGCGTCGCGGCGATTCCTCATCCAGTGATGGATGATAACTTTTTGTGTTGATTTAAAATTGCCCCAGCTGTGAAGCCAATCTTTTATGTATTTTCTAAATGTAGTATGCCGTTTTTGGCTTACGGCGAGGCCCCTATGCTCAAATTAGAAACAGCACAACTTGTCAGTGTCAAGAAGGGAAACACCACTCCAAGTCGCTCTTTGAGAGATTCTGCTCAAAAATAATTTTAGCCGAAGAGGTCGCCTGCATCGTTGCTCTTAGGCATCTTTCATAGTTCCCACCGCAAGCGCGTCACGCGCGTGCCGCGCTCGCGTTGAGGACTATGAAAGATGCCTTAGCGAGGATAGTGTTTGATGCAGGCGGCGGGTATAGAAGTTTCCGACAGTTTGCAACATGCCACCCTCTCCAACTGTGAAGAGGTAACGTGCCCTTGACATCTACGAGAAAAACTCATCCTTGCAGCCTATGAGCACCACGATTGTCTGAGTAGGTCCATTTGAGTTATAAGTTACCTTTCAAAGTATGTATAGTAACTATTAATACGTGTACTTATTCAGCTTTGTTGAGATTTTATGTTCCGAATTTGTGTAGAGCGATACCCATCAACACCAAACCAGTAAAGGTCTGGTGTATGTCTAGAAGTTTGACGTGTTGACAAATTTTTATATGTATCGGTATCCATCAATGTCCGATTTGCTGTGCTGACCCACATTTTATTTTACTGTGCTTCTCTGGGCCAAATTCCGGTCTGCAATTGCGCATCGACACGCTTTGCGGCCGCACGCGCTGAAGTCGGTAGAGTTTCCAGCGCCAAAGCCAACTCTATGTGGCTTCTTTATACAGTTTTCTCCAATTTTTTTAGTTTCCAGTTTCCAAAACCCACCTAGTGTCAACTGATCGGCGGCTGCGGCGCTGGAAACTCTTCCAACTTGGGAGCGTGCGGTCGCAAAGCGTGTCGAATCGCAATTGCGAACCGGAACTCGGCCCAGATAAGCACAGTATATCACAACTGTTTTTCGTTCTTACAGGACATTGTTTATTGATAGATTATATGCATTTGCCAAATACATGTTTTGCTATTCCAAATCAGTGCTCATTTCATATTTGATGTGGGTGAACAAGGACCACAAGAACTTAGCCTCTCCTCTTGTCTACTAAATAGTAAACCTAATCAGATATCTGAGGTGTTTTACGACCTCTGCCAAGTAGCAACTTCCAGAAAGTAACATGTCGTCTCGCACGTCGTCTATGACCGTTATCAAACGCTAGATATTGCGAAATCTGGTTCATGGTCTCGACATCATAGAACGGCAGACCTATCTTAACTAGCACAATTTTACAGGGTGCGAGAAAATTATACGTGCGCCAAAGAAAATGCAATAAGTTGCTTTTTTTCTCAAATAACTTATAGCAACATTTATTTTTCTAACAACTAGAACAATAAGATTAAACAATCACAAGAGGTTTTCCTTTAAAGTGGCTCCCATCAGCTTGTATGCAGGCGGCAAATCGTCTCTTTACGGAATCGAATGTACGCGGCAGGTAGTCTGCATCTAGATTATCCCATATTTATTTCAGTCAAAACTTTGCGCAACTCGTCCAAATTTTACACTTTTCTATTTCTTAGTTTCTCCTCCATATGGCCCCAAACAGAGAACTCCAGAAGGTTAAGGTCCGGACTGTTTGATTGGGTAAAGATCTTTTGTCACAAAGGAGCCAATTTCGGCCTCCAAAAAGTTAATTGTCGTTTGCGCCGCTCTACGATTAAACTCTAGAATATACCATACAGCCTGTGCTAGAACGCTCACCTCGTTGGAACCATCAAAAACCAGCCAAAAAGACCGTACTCGAGCGATCAAGCTCATGGGGGGGGGTTGTCAAGATTTTTCGACCTGCATTGCTCAATATAGGTAGTTTTGACTCGTTTCGGGTGCTTTCAATAGCGCCTTCCTTATTCTAGGGACCATAATCCAGTAAAGTTATTATTTCAACAACTTTTTCGTCTGCTGTCTTTAAGAATCCCCACACTGTGATAAATTAGGAAAATTATTTACCCACTAGCTGTTATAACTAACTGTTAACTTAGTTGAGTGTGGTGTGCAGTCCTATCCATCTGACCTTGAAATCTATCCCCCCCCCCCTTTCAAACCGTTCCAAAGAACCTCATCACGAAAAGGCCATAAACGGGTCATAGTATCATGTGGGGAAGGACGCATGTGAGAAGGCTTGGGCTCCACTACACTCATTAATATCACCATACTTATAAAAGTTTACCTTCCTGGCGAAATTATCGATTTGGCATATTTCAAAGATTATATAGGTTGAAAATCAAAAAAGTGTCTTGAAGTTTTTTATAAAGTGATTTGGCGCAAAATAAGTTAAAGTAATGAAAAGCTGGGAAATGTGGGAAATGACTTAATTAGGAATTGGCCATCAATCAGAGGCCAACTATCGATAAGTATCGACAGACGAGGGAAACGACTTTACAAGCTTCTCCGTTCCACTTATCGGAGCAAAGATTAGCGCGCATCGGATTTGAGGGTTACGTTCACCTAGCTTGACATATGCTGATTGCCATATTACAGCTTTAATGTTCTGCGCAAAATAATTTTTTTTGAAAATTTCAAGACACTTATTTGATTTTCATCCTATAATCTCTCGTAAATGTGCCAAATCATTAATTTTGCTAGGAAGCTGAACTTTTAGAAGTTTCAACCATTTTTCTCAAAAGACCCCTTTCGTTCGCGATCTGAGCCCTAAGAAATTTCGAACGATCTAAAATCTTTTGAGTTCACACTGTTTAAAATAAGATTTTAGAGTGGAGCAAACATTTAGGACATATCTCGGTTGTACTTCAGTAAAGGAGAGGGTTCTCTACACCCGGAGGACTCGCACAGCGTGGCTGTTGCATGGGGAAGCGTCGCGAGTCTGCGTTGCGTTGCGGAAAACTCTTTGCGAAAAATGTGGCCATTTGTGGGTGGTATTCCGGCCAGCAGCCTAGGTGGCTAATCGTTGATCGATATCAGAAATGGCCGACGCAATCACCTGATTACCCCAACTGAAAAGGAGTTTCGTCCCGTTCCTTGATTTTACTCAGTCCTACAGTTCTGATTTTGGTACTTTGTTTTCTGTTATTTACCTTTACTAGCATTTCAGGTAAGCTTTTTCTGTTTTCAGTGTTTTTTGAAGAATTCACTGATCTGTCAATTATTTTTTTCACATTTTTCATATTTATTAGACTTCTTAATCAGTAGCTCCAACACTACCAGCCAAAAATTAAAGAGTCCACGAGTTGCTGCTTTGTTTTAAATAGATCACTAGATGGACAGTCAAACAAGTGAATACTTTCGAATCTAGTATTGGTTAGATAAATAAGTGAATGAGTAAATAAACAAAAATATGTACAAATAATCAAATTAATGTATCGGAAACAAAAGTAAATGATTGATAAAACAATATAATACGGAAAATGAGTGGATAATGAGTGTGTGTTGAATCAGGAGGAATAACTGAACAAATGTGAAAAAAATAATTGACAGATGAATGAGTTTTTTCAAAAACAGTCAAAACAGAAAAACTTACCTGAATTGCAAGCAGAGGTTAAATAATAGAACATTAAATACCAAAATCACAACTGTAGGACTGAGTTAAGTGAAGGAATTGGACAAAAATCGTTTTCAGTTGGGGTAATCAGGTGATTGCGTCGGCCATTTCTGGGGTGCGTTCCAAGAACGTTCCCACGACGCCGTGGGAGGAAAAACAACCTTCCCATAGACAACTTTGCTTTCCATGGATGCGAATTATAACTGAAAATTGCTCCCACGTGGCCGTGGCTTCGTTTCCATAGACGCGTTTTGCCATGGGAATGTTCTTGGAACGCACCCCTGATATCGATCAACGATTAGCCACCTAGGCTGCTGGCCGGAATACCACCCACAAATGACCACCCTTTTCGCAAAGAGTTCTTGGCAACGCAACGCAGACCCGCGTAGCTTCTCCATGCAACAGCCACGCCCTGCGAGTCCTCCGGGTGTAGAGAGTACAAACTCTACGGTGTTCGGCCATTGTTATACCCCACGACAGGCCTGTCGCGGTCGCAGAGCACTGCTACGTCGCTGTCGCTGAGGACCAGCCGTCGCCGTCGCTCAGGGCCAAGTAACACCCGGCACGATGCCGGATTTGGCTGGGTCGCTGTCGCTGACACCCGTTGCAGTGCACTGCACTGCGACGGACAGCCGCGACAGCGACCGATTACCGCACCGTTTCCACATTTCAGGCATGACATCCCCTTTCGAGCCAGCGACCTCGACAGGTGCCGCAAACTGTTCCTGCGACAGCATTTTTCTACTGTGTGGGCCTGGTCCCGGAACGATTCGTGACAGTTGACCGCACCTGTCGCGGTCGCAAACTTTTGGTATAACAATGGCCTTCGGCGCACTCCCATGTATCTACACAGTTTCCACGGCCTCCGTAACACTGCCTTTGGGCACCACCACTTCGCCTTATATTTCGCCCCCCCCCCACAGACATTGCATAATCGTCTGACGTCATCGAGACCTTACGAAGACCGATGTGGAAGATACCCCTGCGCCTACTGTACTGACGGTGAAAAAGTTTGTCAAATGCGGGACGTCGCCTATAAGGTGCACTGTGAAGCCTGTGGAGAATCTTACATGGGCTAAACTGGGAGGCCATTGCGATGTCGCTTGGATGAGCACGTGAGGGCTTTACGCACTCCACATTCCTACCCCAACAGTGCTTTTCCGAGACATCGCACGCTCCGCCACGCTCACAAAGCTGCCCCAAGTAAGACAGTGAGCCTACTACACCGGAACATCTCGAATACTGCTGAGAGCAAAATCAGAGAGGCATTAGAGATCAAAAGATGTTCGCCGGACATGAACAATAGAGAGGAAATGAAGGAGGCTCTACGAATGCTGACGTCAAATAGTGATTAGGAAAAATATATGCGACTCTTGTTGACAACTATTCATACCATTTTTCGTTCGCGTTTCATCTCGAGTGGGCCAATTTCACACCACCTTCCCCTAAAAAGGAACCCCGCTCGCGTGCCAACGCCCGGTCAGCATAGTATTCCCCACTATTTATCTTCATTCTTGAGTTGTTGTGTTAAATTTATGTCTATTTAGAGCCTGACGAAGGGTCCAAGACCCGAAACGTCGCTAGTAAAGGGTGATTTCTACCCTGTGTGCGTATGAGCTTCAACACAGCTAATTGAACAATTAATACACTCACTCCAACGATGGGGGGGTGTGTATACAAGTCTGTTGGTACCTGCTCGTTGGTGCCCCTGCTTCTACTGAACCCAGCAGACGTTTGAGTGTACACAGGGAACGTTCGAGCGCTATAGCGTGCACAACTATATCGCGAAAGTATCCCGCACATTGCATAAAGGTGTCGCCGTCCGGCACACTAAGGCCTCTGGTCCATAACACCTTAGGATCCGTACCTAGGGAGTCATGGAGTCTTTGGCTACAAGCCACAATTTTGCCACCCTGAACTGTCGATCGCCGTCGAGTGATATCCAAAAACTGCGCTTATCCAGACTTCTGAGCTATTTCCATGCACCGTTTGCTGCTTTGCAGGAAACCCGCCTCAAGGATAGACCCGTCATCAGCGTCGGAGAGTACACCATCTACTGCGGTAACGCTGACGATAGGAGAGTGGGAGGCTGTGCAATAGCTGTAAGGGAAGGATTTCAATGGTATGGTCAAGGAGCTTGGCTCAACGTCGTGCCGGAATGCATTCGTACGACTGCGGGATCACAGAGGATTCAATCTGTGGATAGTGAGTGCTCATGCGCCCACTGAAACCGCCGAAGACAATTCGAAGGATGCGTTTTATGAGGAACTCAATACGTTGCTGGCCAGGATACCTTGTCAACATGCTGTTGTCGTGGGGTTGACGCAAATGCGAAGATGGGACTTGATCAGGAACTGAAGTACTCGGTAAATGGTTCTACCCAGTGGAGCAAACATCGGACAATGGCTACCGCCTTGTCGACTTTTGTGAACGCAGTGGTCTGATTATTGCATCGACATTCAAGAGGAATCATCGCCGCCATCAGCTTACGTGGCAGGGACCAACCCGGCTATCCCCAGAAGAGCAGCGGAAGCGGAAGATGACAACTTTGAAACTACAGCTTGACTATGTCCTGACGAGGAATATTCCAGTATCGGACATTCGAAGATCTAGAGCTGTGTGATGTCGCATTCGATTAGGATCACCGTCCTGTTCTGTTGAACTTCACTGCGAGGATTCATAAGAGGGAAGCGAGGGCTCAGCCTCTCCAGAGGATTGACATGACAAGTCTCAGAGATGAAGAGTGCAGAAGGAATTTTCGACAACGCGTTTCTGTTCACATCGGAGTACGGACTAAGAAGAAACTTTGCGACGCGGATTCTTTTGTCAAGTGCATCCAGGACGCTTCGAAAGAGGCACTCCCGGTTGTACAACCTGAAAAGAAGTTCGCCTGCGTCTCAGAAGAAACAACATCTACCTACAACAGAGTATGTGCTCTCCGAACTGCAGGAAACTTCTTGGAGGAGAAGCGTCTGAGGAGGAAGTTGCGTCGGCAGCTTCAATGTGACCGCGAACGAGAGTGGACGTGTAGAGCCAGGGAGTTCGAGAAGGCTTGGGAGGAGAAGAATCCGAAGAAAGCCTACACGTTGCTGCGACAGTATAGCGGGAAGATGAAGAGATGTTTTCCTGTCTTGAACACTACCAATGGAGTTGCAGTTGGTGATGCGACGCTGCCAATATGGAAGGATTACTTCAGTTCACTACTGAATCGTCCAGCGCCATCAGTACCTGAGCTCCCGCATGTTCAGAGAGCACATTACGATGTCAGTGAGGAACCGCCGACTGAGTCTGAAGTTTTGGATTGTGTCCGGAAAATGAAGAATGGAAAGGCAGGTGGAGATGACAACATCACTGCTGAAATGCTGAAAGCTCTTCCTCCGTCTGGGATTCGTGAAATGACCAACATCATCCGTGCCATATGGATGAGCGAAAGGATACCCGATTCGTGGAGACATGCGATCATCGTACCTCTTCACAAGAAGCTATCCGTCACGGATCCTAAGAACTACAGAGGAATCTCTACTCCGTGTCATGTACAAGGTTTTAGAACGTATCATTCTCGAGCGACTTATCAAACATCGTGAAGGAACGACCAGAGATGAGCAAGCCGGTTTTCGACCTGAAGATCGACCATCGACCAAGTGTTCGTCGTGAGAAGAGTAATTCGAATCGTGGCAGCGGTTTTCGAAGCCATTACAGCTTGCTTTTTTGGACTTTGAAGCCGCGTTCGACTCTCCTCATCGTGATCGACTGCTCAATGCTCTGCGAGCAGATGGAGTCCCCGAAAAGTATGGTCGGTTAATCGAGGAGATGAACAAAGGAACAAAAGCAGCAGTTCGTAGACCTGTCGGATTTACGTCAGCTTTCGAGGTGAAAAACAGGAGTAAGGCAAGGAGCCGTTGCAGGACCTTTTTCTTTTCAACTTCGCCGTTGATGACATCATGCGTAGAGTTGCAGAACAGTTTCCTGCGGATGTGATCCTAACACCATCATGACGCTCCCTTGTCGACCTGGAGTACGCCGACGACATTGTGTTATCCGCTGAAAACAACGCAAAACTGCAAAGGATTGTGAACCTCGTTTCGAAGTATGCCGCAGCCTATGGACTTCGTCTTCGTCCCGACAAATGCAAGCAGATGTGGGTCTCTCAGAGGCCTTCAACTGGAGTTTGTGTGGACGGACAACGTATCGAACTGGTGGACGATTTCTGTTATTTGGGCTGTTTGCTGAAGAACGATGGTAGTTATGCAGCGGATATTCGACAACGATGTGCGAAAGCCACGTCTGCATTCAATTCTCTAACCAAGTGTTTGTGGTCTACCACCATCGCGAAGGAAGTCAAGTTGCGCCTCTACCTATCCGCTATTCGCCCTATCATGATGTACGGATCGGAGACGTGGGCAGCACCGAAAACGCAGATGGAAAGGTTGGATTGCACGGAGAGGAAGCTTTTTAGGCGTTTGCTTGGATATTTCTGGCCGCGTGTATGCCATAACGAAGACCTTTACAAGGAAATCGACGCAGTACATCAACGCTTGACACGAGGGAGGTGCCAGCATCTCCTAACGCCATCTCAAGCAGCAATGGAAAGTCGACTTCGACTGCTCGGGCATATACTAAGAAGAACGCCGGATCGTCTCGTACAACACGCTTTAAAAATGCTTCCAAATCCTGTCTGGAAACGGCCACCTGGGCGTAGGCGAAAGTTCTGGACGGATGTGGTTAAAGAGGATTTAAAGTCACTCGGCATCGAAAGACAGTTCAGGCGCGATGTTTCGTTTCGCAGGAAATGGAATAGTGACAGCTGGATGGAATGTGTTCAAATTGTGGCTGAAGACCGTGAAAAATGGACACGGCTGACTACTAGGACGGCACACCTCGGTGAAGATGCGGAATGACCGCGTCAGGCGAAAGCCAACCGATTAAGTCAAGTAAGTCACTCCAACGATCCTCCAATCTGTGGATCCCATCCCGGAAGTGAGAATCCGGAGGACTGCGAAATACCCTTCAGCAGCCGTTATGTCCTCTTCATTTGATGAAAAACGCTTGCTATGCATAAATTTTTTGAGTTCTGGAAACAAATGGAAGTCGCTGGGGGACAAATCTGGTGAATACGGTGGATGCTCCAACAATTCCAACTTTGATTCATAGATTTTAGCCATTGTTAACATGATCTTGTGACATGGCGCATTGTCCTGATGAAAAAGGATTTTTCCTTCTGCAAACCGGAGGTGGTAGTAAATGGGTTGTTGAACGCGAATAAACCGCCAACTCCAAGCCGCCAACATGCCGCGACATAAATGCAGTACAGCCGCCAAGTTAACGCGAACAAACCGCCACCTCCTGGTCGGCTACGAACCGCGACATAGGTGCCACGGTTTGTTGCCGGTTTAACGAAAGCTGCCCTCTGCTCACACAAACATTATGCGCGACCTTCGTCCGCATAAGTATTTTCTACACTTGGACACAAACGACGTTTACGGTGGAAAGACGAGGGATCGGAAAGATTATACAAGTAATGTTATTAATTTTATTCATTAGGAAGAGCATTGAAAGGGAACTTCGGTATATTTCGCTTGTTCGAGACACGATCAGAACGCATCTTTTCAAATTCTCCTTGGAAATCCTAAATCTCGTAATTTTTTATGAGCTCCGTGAGTTTTCAGGACCACTCTCGAAAATACATGCTAGGTAGATCATTAGCCTCAATCAAGCATATGAGTGTGATCTGACAAAAGTTTGAATTTGTAGTAACTTTGTTAACGAAATTTTTTCAAACAAAAGTTTTTTGAGAAGCAAAAAATTTCCTCAACGGAAAATTTCGAGCGAACGAAAATTTTAAAATTTCTGGATGGATTATTGACAAGGTGTTCTTGGGAAGGTAACGCTAGGTGCGAAAAAGACATTCCGAAACTCGTCGAGTAATGCACCAATACTCAGCCCTCGGCACATACACTAACCAGATGAACTTCCACAGAAACCAGACTCCAGTGAGAATCATGTGAACATGTGTTCATTACACCAACCCTTTGTTAACGCTTCAATATGAATTCCCCATAACAGTTATACATAAAAAACGAATTCGGACTGAGAATTCTGAAATTACGATTTGAATCCATATTCATTTCTGACATCCGCAGAAAGCTGTTCCGCATCTCTTCGCATCATATCATCAAGGGCGCAGTTGGATGGAAAAGGTCCTCACAACTCCTTGTTGATATGATCTACTTCTCCTCTCAAAGGCAGTGTTCAAGATAGAAATCGTTTTACTGCTTTTCCGCCTATCTTGAAGACGGTCCCATGCTTATTCCAATGATGTTTTTGGAATCGTACAAGACCTTCTAGGAACGGAGTTGTAGTCCCTAAAATATTGAGCTAGGGAAGCATGGTGGATGTGTTGTCCGAGGCTTGTAACTTCCGTCTTTTGCACCCGATGTATGCGAGCTGGCCTGAGTAGAAAGAGAAGTTGAGAGTGAAGGGAAGAACGGGGCTAATGATCGGAAACCATCGCTCATCTCACAAGCTCGAGCATTCATTTGTTCACGTCGGTGGGCGTGGAAGGTGCATCTGGGGGTGACGAGCTGATGGGTGTCCAACTTTGGGGCCGTAGGGGACCGTTTCGAGCTCATTTTTCTCAGTTTTTTTCAAAGTTAGGGTTTCGCTAGGCCCAACAGCTGCCAATCTCCACCTAAAAATTAGACATGGTTTTTATCGTGGACACTGCCTTTAAAAACTGACAGAGACCCGTCAGATGTGCAGACCTCTTTTGTTGAACATTTGCTCATGTCTCCGATAAGACGAATATGCTTTTCTAGGACTAAGCTTCTGCAATCCATCATGAATAAGAGAGTCGATCCCAGATTCATGTCTAACTAACGAGCTAAAATGACCTCTTGAAGATAGAAAATTCGGCTTGTTCTACTCCGGTGGTTTCTATACAATGCTTTAAATTTCTCTGGGAGATGATATGTTTCAAGAGCCGGTAAATGACACGCAGCAGAGAAATTCCTTGGCAGTCCTTGACGTTCATGAGAGATACCTTATTGTGAAGAGGAACAATGATCAAACGTCTCTAAAGACACCGTCCAAGCGGAGAACTTTATTCTTTGATATTCTTGGAATAGTGTATCTCTCTAGTGAATAATAATGAGGGCCCTGCGGAAACCGCTATTCGTAAAGAAAACCTAGGTTTAAAGTAGTCGGCAAAGGCATTAGAATTTGCGCCAGTTGATTTTTGTACAGTTGCGATGGATCGCAGAGAGTCCCTATCAGCTGCTCAGAAAATTGGAAGCATGTTACATGTAATATATGAATGGTAAGATACTTGAAAGTCTCATGGAGAAGAGGAACGATGATCAAACGTTTCTAAAGGCACCGTGCATGCGGGAAATCATGTGCACGTAACATACCCTTTTATTGCATGTAACCTGCAGTTATATGGCATGCAACGTATTCTTATAGTTCATGTAACCTATTAGTGCGACATGATACCTACACATGTACAATCTCGGAGCTGCGAGTTTGAGCTCGCCTCTTCAGACCTGTCTCGAGTTGGAGTTGCAAGTTGCCAATTGCTGATTCGGGTACGAAGCGGCTACCTTCAAGCTTGCTCGCGCACCTCAGAAGCTTCTAGCTTGCTGCTCTATTACGCCCCTGTCATAGTCGGCCGAAAGCCCGCCTCGAGTAATCCTACGCCGTCCTCTCCCGTCCGGAGTGATCCAATGCCGTCCTCCCTCTAGTGATCGGCTGTATGCGTATCGATTAGGTTGGCGCAGTCAAGCGCACTGCGGACGGAGCACGACGGACACATCGGGGGATCCGGAGCAATGTATTGCATACCTATCAACCAAGACGGACACGGACGGGCCAGGACGCAGAGGGCGGGTGCACTCCGGACACATCGGAAATTTTTTTCGACCTGAGTGCGCAATGCGTGGTAACAGCGGCATGAATCCTGAAAAGACTCTGCGTTCCCCATTGGAACTTAGCGCAAACTCGGTGCGCCTATGTTATAGCGTATGTCCCCGAGTTTGCGCCAACTTTCAACAGTGCACGCGAAGTCTCTTCCGGATCCACGCCGACGTTTTACGTATCGGCCGAGGTAGCTACAGCTTATCTGCCGACTATGACGGGGGCCTCACTGAAGTAGCAAGCTTGAAGCTCACTGCTCCATACTAAATCAGCGTGTCGAGCCCGCACCAAAGATACAGTTTAATTCCGCACTGCGGTTCAGTCCACAAAGTGCACGCTGTATGCGAAAGCGTGCTGCGGCGCGGTTGCGAGTATCCTCCGACAGGGATGTGGGATCACCCGGGAGGTGGCATCACCCGGTCACCAAAGGCAAGAGCAGCCCAGGTGATCCCACATGCCTGTCTGAGGAAACTCGCAACCTCGCCGCAGCACTCTTTCGCAGTCAGCGTGCACTTTGCGGACTGAACGACAATGCGAAGTTGAACTGTATTTTAATTCGATCTCTTTAATCCTACCCGGAGCTGTCAGAAACCCAGAGAGGTGAGGGATTAACAACTCGACTTAAGCGAGTGACCACCCGGTCAAATGCCAATCGAATGGAATTGGTGCGAGCGGTGGCGTATTAGACAGCCGTTTATTGCGCGTTTGAAAAAAAGTGTTCAACTTACTTGGGTGAGGATGGTTCACATGTAACTTACATTGACGGAGATATGTTACAAGATCATCCTCTTTGTTGCTTATGCTACATGTATAATATAATGTTTTCAGTAGTTGTGTTTTTTTTGGGAATGCATGTTACCTGCAACATTTGATATTCTAGCGTAGGGGATAGTCATTGTTCAGTCGAGATATGCTGCAAACAATTGACATTGACCGGTATATGTTACATGTGTATTGTTTTGGAACTTCTATATAACATGTGACACGTTTTCATCTGGCCGAGTGAGGTTGGCGATGGGCAAATCGTGAAAGATCCCTGACGAAAGGCACTCTCCTCCTGAAGGTATGCCTGCACTCAGCTTGATGCATATTTCCAGCCGCACGTTCTTGATTTGCGAAATTCTCCTACATCCTAAGCATAAACGAAAGGCATTGTACGCACCGAAAACTACTCACCGTTTTTTTTGCTCAACCCCGCAGCATAGGGTGGAGCAAAGTAAAAGAGGTGAGCAGTTTTCGGTGCTGCACACAATGCCTTGCGTTTATCAATGTTTCACAGATTGTGACGGTGATTTAAAGGCATCGTACACGATGAAAACCGAATTCCGGCTTTTGCGTTCAGTCGGACTAGTGGGTCATAATAATGTCGCTCAGAAAGTTTGGAGTTTCAAAATCGCCTCTGAATGGAGATTCGCTTACCTCAAAAAGGCTTCCTGGGTTTTGGGGGCCGGCCTTGCGGTCGATACGTTGTTACAAGGAACGAAACTCCGTTGTCGCTGCCGGCGATCGTGCGTTGACGCGTCGTAGGGCGCAATTCACACGCCTCTCGATTTCACGCTCGGCATCGATCGAAAGCAGCTGACAGCAATGGACGCAGCATGTTGGTAACCCTTTTTCTTTTCGTTCAAAAAAAAAAGATCGGTCGTCTGAATGGCGTCCTCGGTGAATTGCTTCCAACGCTGCGCCAAGGAACAAATCGTAAAAGTGTTCCTTGTGTTCTTCGCGCAACTATCCCAAATTGATTTCGGCGGGAACTTCAAATTTGTATTGAGCTTTCCTGAAATGGGTTTTTCCTGAAAAGTTGACGTTTTTGAGGGGGCATTTTGCAACCTTCAGTCACTATAGGCATATAGCAACTCTAAAAACTCAAAAACCCAAGTATGGTTTTCATCGTGTACGATGCCTTTAATGCAGCCCAGACAATGAACAGCTGTCATGTGGTGATCTCTACCAACCTTTCCATCAATTTTCGGGACACCATTGGAAACCTCCGTTTTTTTGGGGGTTTCTCACTAATATCGCATAACAAATATCGCGATGTGAGCTTTGCTTCTGACAGTCAGGAGAGCGTATCTTAAGTGATCATGCCTGTAAGGGTTTTGAAGTACAAGGATTCTCCGATCCTAATCTGGTGGAACACCGTCATAAAGCTTTTTGCATGCACCTTACAGTGCGCGTCACCAGTATGCGTGCATCATCATTTCTTGCCTTCACAGGTCATAGAGAAAGGCTGGATTTTCCTACATTATATAAGTGGGTTAAGCATCTAAAAGAACTGCCACAACCGAATATTCGGATCACTAGATTTGTTAGAGAGATATTCTAAGCCCTCTATTGTTTCTTGCGCCGCTTCATTAGTATGCAACCACTTTGAATCATAAATTATTCATGGGAAAGGCGGAATGAAGAGCGGTTTTCAGGTCTGGCTGAGAGCGCATTGTTTTGGGTCTAGTTCCAAGAGTTTAATCGGCGTGACGCTCACCAAGCTGTGCATAACTCCTGCCTTGATACCGTTCTATGCTATGCTGATAGCTCCCCTCAGCTCGTCTGTGGAATGAAAGGTCTGCAGTACCCGGCGTACAAGAAATCCCCAGATAAACTCCTTTAGACACAGTTCTGGATAGCACGCGGACCATTTCAAGAGAGCAATGTTCTGCTGATCGAACAACGTGTCAGTACAATTGCTCGCGTGAACACCGGCATTGAATTGATTAAAAACCAGATGGGGCTTCGCTGACGTGTTGTGAATATCAGGAGACAGAGAGTGAGAACTTGCTGCTACTCCACCGAGTCCATTCTGCAGTGAAAGAATGCCAATTGAACTGCTCTGCTATCACAGAACGCTCCCCGCGCCAACGGTGAACCGCTTTTAAAGTTCCGTCTACTACACTGTACATTTTCTCTACACCGATCCCACCAATGGCAATCCCAACCATCTGGACCACCAATATGAAACTGTTTTAATCGGAAATTATTAATTGAGAGCATTGACTTATTTTATGAAATCGAAATGAAGACTTACTTAGCAGGTTGCCTGAGCCCAAGCAGTGGTCATGTTCCTTCTAGCAAAACTCAGCCGTGCAGCAACGTGTGCTTCACTGAGACGGGATCCTATTCATCACCTCACTTACCAGATTGCCGCTGCTCTAGATGGCCCTAAGACCGTTTATTTCGATTCATCGAGATTGAGCACGGCTGGAGCCTTGTTTGCTCTTCTAGTGGTGCTTGAAACATTCTTTCAAATTTGTCGTTTATTTCTTGTTTGGAGCTTCCTCGTACGTCGGTAGGCACTTCTGAGCTTGAAGGCGTGGAGTCCCTCAGATAACGGTTACAACATTGTGAGTTCAGCGGATTTGCATCGCCATTCGCCGAATGTTGAGTTTGTCGGCCGATTGAGAGCTCGGATCGACGCATTTTTTTCTGTGGATTGCCGTGGAGCACTGAGTTCCGGTTGAATCATGGTTCCGATTTCGGTCAATATACATAGGCTGATTGGAACGGGGAGATTAATTTGAGTTTCTTCGACTTAGATGGCCACACACTAGTGACGCTGCGCATAAAACGACGCAGAAAGTGCGCGATTAAAAATAGGACCGACTGAGAGTAACTTACATGAAATTAAAAATGAATTCATAGTACAACTAGCCTTTACAAAAATAGGACCGACTGGGAGTAACTCACATGAAATCAATAAGTGTGCGAGACTTCGGAATCGACGCGTACAACGTGTGCGGTCCTACGAAAAAAAATGCGCACCTATGGTTGTTAGGTCCTCTGTCTGATAGGGACAGAGGGTAACCCCGCTACTGTGGGCAAGGAGCTACGGGTTCCAGGATCGACGAGGGTAACGTGTGCGGGGCTCAAAGATAATCAAGGTACTTTGTAAAAGTGAGCGGGATTCACGGTTTGTCACATAGAACGGCGCAGAAACTGCGCGAGACTCTGAATCGACGCAGACAACGTGTGCGTCTCTCAGTGACAGCCGAGCAGCAGTTTGTAAAAGTGGGCGTGGCTTCAGTTCTACCGCGTAAAACGACAAGGAAAGTGTGCGAGACTTCCGAATCGACGCGCATAACGCGTGCGGGGCTCAGTGTTGGCAGAGATAGAATAATTGCAGCGCAGTGTAAAAGGTTTAAATCTCACGAGTTTCTTAAAAAGCAAAACGCTTTATCAAGTCGACCATAGTGAATTCCATAGTATACAATCCTGACAGATAAGAATCGGCGTGGATGTTGATGAAGGAAGGCCGGAGGAGTCGGTGTATCATTGAGCCAAGCTGAACAAATGCTGCACGCGGTTGATGGGGGAAGCCGGCGGCAAAGCCAGTCCACCGTTTAGCGAAGCCAGAAGAATGCCAAACGCGACCGATGGGGGGGGGCGAGAAGCCAGCCCATCATTTGGAGAAGTCAGACGGCTATTACACATTTGTAATGGATGGAGTCCGACCAAGCCGGCTTACCGTTTGGCGAAGCCAAACGAAAACTAAACACTGTTAATGTAGGGAGACTGAGGAATCCGGAATATGGTTTGGCAAAACCAAACGAATGCTGCAATTTCCAACTGAAAGTAGGCCGGCTGAGCCGACAAATGGTTGATTGGAGTAAACCGGCAAAACAGGTATATTGCTCAACAAAACTGAACTGATGCAGTACACTTGTGATGGAGGGAGACCGGCGAATTCGCTGGACGTTTGTCGATGACAGTCGGCCAGCGGAGAGCCGGCGTCCTGGAAAATATTGTGCGCAGCAGGAATGCTTTGAATCAAAACATACTTATCATAGTGTTCAGTAGCAAAACTGTTCTTCAGTAACAGAACCGTCTCACTTTTCTAGATTGGAACAAGAATATGTTCTGGTAAATATTAGGTTGATCCAAAAGTCTCCGAAGTTTTTAGAGCATTTCGAGAGTTTTCGAGCTATCTTCAAAATGAGAAAATTTTCCAGTTCAATTCTTTGTATATATGTAGAGCATATCAGTGCTCATATTTAAAACCGACAAGCTTGTCCATTCCTTAAGCACAATCGTCGACATGTCAAGTTCTTCAATGCTATCACGCGACCAAATTCGCACCTGCCTTCTTTACGACTACCGATCCGGGACGAAACCTACGGATTCCTATCGCCGCCTGGTGCAGTCGTTCGGCGAGGATGTTTCTTTCAAAACTACAGTACACGATTGGTTCAGCAAGTTCAGAGTTGGGCAGTACGAGGTCGAATACATGGAGCGATCGGGAAGGCCATTGAGGCTCAACAACGAGCACGTGGTAGGCAATCGGAGCCAAACCATGAAGGAGATCAGCAGCAGACTTGGCTCATCCTTGAATGTGAGCGAAATTATTTTGTTGGGTGCGCTTTGTTTGTTTTTGAAGTAAATGATTTTATTCAAAGCCGTGGAAAGTCCGGAAACTTTTGCATCAACCTAATATGCTGACTTGATCACATATGCCCCATAGAAGTTGAGAGTTCATCAGCCGTAGCCTTTCTAAAGCAATACCTGTTTCTAAATACTGTTCAGTAAAATTTGCGTTCTATCACCAGCTATCTCACTTTGTCTCGGAAACTGCTCTGCTGTTCATGTGAATCAACTCATCAATTCAGGACTATGCGACGAGGCGAAATTCCCCTAAGTCTGCTAATAATTTTCGCCATCGTCTGCCTGCTCTCACTCAATGGTCGACTGCTCAGAAAGAAATACCTGATTCGGTCTACAATCCCTGCGCATCAGAAGGCAAATTATTAATTCGCTACTGTTTAATAACATTTTATATAACAACGAATTAGGTCTCAGATTTGAAAACGTTCTTTCGATGAGGGCGTTAAGTGCAAGAGGAGGACCTATCCGAGTTTCGTCGTTATGCCACGAGGCTTAGTTGCGAGCGCAATTTCTTCGTCACAAGAACAATACCCACATTTAAAGGCAGCATACACGCTCGTAAACATGGTTGGGATAACAATGTGAATCGAACCGTATGGCGTACAACATAATGCCTACGCATCTTGAAGTGTCAAAAATGATCCACAATGCCGCTACATAAGTTAGAAGTTAGCCCCGCCCTGTATTTTCACGCCCCCTGTATTTGCTCTTTTGCTCCAAAGCAGGGTTGCTCGGTCATCTTCGCCGTCAGCCACGAGTGTGGTTCACTTGTTAGGCAACCTACCAACAGTACCAACAGTGAATATGACCCAGCAACCTTGAGTTGCAGGAAAAGGGCAAATACAGGGGGCGTGAAAATACAGGGCAAGGCCAACTTCTAACTCATGTAACGGCATTGTGGGTCGTTTTTGACACTTCAAAATGCGTAAGCGTTGTAATCTGGGCCATACCATTCTATTCCCGTAGTTATCTCAATCACTTTTACGAGCGTGTACGCTGCCTTTAAGCAATTCTCTAGGAATAATATAATCCCTATACACAACAACTCCTTGAAAAAACTTAACCGGGAAAAAAATCGAGCCTATAGGATTTTCCCGTTGATCACTGTTCGAATAGTCACGAATTACCCTACTTTCACTTTCCCCGAATCTTCTTTTATAGTATCATTTTCCTCACATCTGTAGTACTTACGTAATCGCTCCAGCCGCGAAGCGGCTGGAGAGGTTTGGTTTTGCCTGGCACTTGTGATCACTTAGATTTTGGTAAAGTAGTTAATAAAACCTGTAAAACAAATTTTCTAGAGATTTCCTTCTGGATATAAGTGAGAGAGTATAGAAGACACCCGCTGACAAAATTTGAGCCAAATCGATTGAAAATTAACAAAGTTAGATCGGCGGAAGCTTAGCTAAAATTCGCGTTTTTTCTTGTAACGCGTCCCTCGTGTCCTGTTCCTCGTCCCTCGTTCCTCGTTCGCGCCACTAGCCACTGCCAGTGGTCGCAGGCTATCAGTACATAGGGCATCTGATGACGTCATCAGGGTGTCATGTAAAGTACATAGGGCATCTGATGACGTCATCAAGATGTCATGTAAAGTACATAGGGCATCTGATGACGTCATCAAGATGTCATGTAAAGTACATAGGGCATCTGATGACGTCATCAGGGTGTCATGTAAAGTACATAGGGCATCTGATGACGTCATCAGGGTGTCATGTAAAGTATATAGGGCATCTGATGACGTCATCAAGATGTCATGTATAGGGCATCTGATGACGTCATCAAGATGTCATGTAAAGTACATAGGCATCTGATGACGTCATCAAGATGTCATGTAAAGTACATAGGGCATCTGATGACGTCATCAGGGTGTCGCGTAAAGTACATAGGGTATGTGATGAGGTCATCAAGATGTCATGTAAAGTACATGGGGAATCTGATGACGTCATAAGGGTGTCACGTAAAGTACATAGGGCATCTGATGACGTCATCAGGGTGTCATGTAAAGTACATAGGGCATCTGATGACGTCATCAGGGTGTCATGTAAAGTACATAGGTATCTGATGACGTCATCAGGATGTCATGTAAAGTACATAGGGCATCTGATGACGTCATCAGGGTGTCATGTAAAGTACATAGGGCATCTGATGACGTCATCAGGGTGTCGCGTAAAGTACATAGGGCATCTGATGACGTCATCAGGGTGTCATGTAAAAGTACATAGGGCATCTGATGACGTCATCAGGTGTCATGTAAAGTACATAGGGCATCTGATGACGTCATCAGGTGTCATGTAAAGTACATAGGGCATCTGATGACGTCATCAGGGTGTCGCGTAAAGTACATAGTATCTGATGACGTCATCAGGATGTCATGTAAAGTACATTGGGCATCTGATGACGTCATCAGGTGTCATGTAAAGTACATAGGGCATCTGATGACGCCATCAGCGTGTCATGTAAAGTACATAGGGCATCTGATGACGCCATCAAGGTGTCATGTAACGTACATAGGGCATCTGATGACGTCAAAAGGGTGTCATGTAAAGTACATAGGGCATCTGATGACGTCATCAGGTGTCGCGTAAAGTACATAGGGCATCTGATGACGTCATCAGGATGTCATGTAAAGTACATAGGGCATCTGATGACGTCATCAAGGTGTCATGTAAAGTACATAGGCATCTGATGACGTCAAAGGGTGTCATGTAAAGTACATAGGGCATCTGATGACGTCATCAGGGTGTCATGTAAAGTACATAGGGCATCTGATGCCGTCATCAGGATGTCATGTAAAGTACATAGGGCATCTGATGACGTCATCAGGATGTCATGTAAAGTACATAGGGCATCTGATGACGTCATCAAGGTGTCATGCAAAGTACATAGAGCATCTGATGACGTCATCAAGGTGGTATGTAAAATACATAGGGGATCTGATGACGTCATCAGGTGTCATGTAAAGTACATAGGGCATCTGATGACGTCATCAGGGTGTCATGTAAAGTACATAGGGCATCTGATGACGTCATCAGGGTGTCATGTAAAGTACATAGGGCATCTGATGACGTCATCAGGGTGTCATGTAAAGTACATAGGGCATCTGATGACGTCATCAGGGTGTCATGTAAAGTACATAGGGCATCTGATGACGTCATCAGGGTGTCATGTAAAGTACATAGGCATCTGATGACGTCATCAGGATGTCATGTAAAGTACATAGGGCATCTGATGACGTCATCAAGGTGTCATAAAGTACATAGGGCATCTGATGACGTCAAAAGGGTGTCGCGTAAAGTACATAGGGCATCTGATGACGTCATCAGGGTGTCATGTAAAGTACATAGGGCATCTGATGACGTCATCAGGATGTCATGTAAAGTACATAGGGCATCTGATGACGTCATCAAGGTGCCGCGTAAAGTACATAGGGCATCTGATGACATCATCAGGATGTCATCTAAAGTACATAGGGCATCTGATCACGTTGTCATGGTGTCGCGTAAAGTACATAGGGCATCTGGTGACGTCATCAGGATGTCATGTAAAGTACATAGGGCATCTGATGACGTCATCAAGGTGTCGCGTAAAGTACATAGGGCATCTGATGACGTCATAAGGGTGTCATGTAAAGTACATAGGGCATCTGATGACGTCATCAAGATGTCATGTAAAGTACATAGGGCATCTGATGACGTCATCAGGGTGTCATGTAAAGTACATAGGGCATCTGATGACGTCATCAGGGTGTCATGTAAAGTACATAGGGCATCTGATGACGTCATCAGGGTGTCATGTAAAAGTACATAGGGCATCTGATGACGTCATCAGGATGTCATGTAAAGTACATAGGCATCTGATGACGTCATCAGGTGTCATGTAAAGTACATAGGGCATCTGATGACGTCATCAGGGTGTCATGTAAAGTACATAGGGCATCTGATGACATCATCAGGTGTCATGTAAAGTACATAGGGCATCTGATGACGTCATCAGGGTGTCATGTAAAGTACATAGGGCATCTGATGACGTCATCAGGTGTCATGTAAAGTACATAGGGCATCTGATGACGTCATCTGGTGTCATGTAAAGTACATAGGGCATCTGATGACGTCATCAGGATGTCATGTAAAGTACATAGGGCATCTGATGACGTCATCAGGATATCATGTAAAGTACATAGGGCATCTGATGACGTCATCAGGGTGTCATGTAAAGTACATAGGGCATCTGATGACGTCATCAGGGTGTCATGAAAAGTACATAGGGCATCTGATGACGTCATCAGGTGTCATGTAAAGTACATAGGGCATCTGATGACGTCATCAGGATGTCATGTAAAGTACATAGGGCATCTGATGGCGTCATCAGGTGTCATGTAAAGTACATAGGGCATCTGATGACGTCATCAGGTGTCATGTAAAGTACATAGGCATCTGATGACGTCATCAGGTGTCATGTAAAGTACATAGGGCATCTGATGACGTCATCAGGATGTCATGGAAAGTACATAGGGCATCTGATGACGGCATCAAGGTGTCATGTAAAGTACATAGGGCATCTGATGACGTCATCAGGGTGTCATGTAAAGTACATAGGGCATCTGATGACGTCATCAGGGTGTCATGTAAAGTACATAGGGCATCTGATGACGTCATCAGGGTGTCATGTAAAGTACATAGGGCATCTGATGACGTCATCAGGATGTCATGTAAAGTACATAGGGCATCTGATGACGTCATCAAGGTGTCGTGTAAAGTACATAGGGCATCTGATGACGTCATCAGGATGTCATGTAAAGTACATAGGGCATCTGATGACGTCATCAAGGTGTCATGTAAAGTACATAGGGCATCTGATGACGTCATCAGGATGTCATGTAAAGTACATAGGGCATCTGATGACGTCATCAAGGTGTCATGTAAAGTACATAGGGCATCTGATGACGTCATAAGGGTGTCATGTAAAGTACATAGGGCATCTGATGACGTCATCAAGATGTCATGTAAAGTACATAGGGCATCTGATGACGTCATCAGGATGTGATGTGAAGTACATAGGGCATCTGATGACGTCATCAGGTGTCATGTGAAGTACATAGGGCATCTGATGACGTCATCAGGATGTGATGTGAAGTACATATGGCATCTGATGACGTCATCAGGATGTCATGTAAAGTACACAGGGCATCTGATGACGTCATCAGGGGGGCATGTAAAGGACACAGGGCATCTGGGACGTCATCAGGTGTCATGTAAAGTACATAGGGCATCTGATGACATCATCAGGGTGTCATGTAAAGTACATAGGGCATCTGATGACGTCATCAGGGTGTCATGTAAAGTACATAGGGCATCTGATGACGTCATCAGGTGTCGCGTAAAGTACATAGGGCATCTGATGACGTCATCAGGGTGTCATGTAAAGTACATAGGGCATCTGATGACGTCATCAGGATGTCATGTAAAGTACATAGGGCATCTGATGACGTCATCAGGATATCATGTAAAGTACATAGGGCACCTGATGACGTCATCAGGGTGTCATGTAAAGTACATAGGGCATCTGATGACGTCATCAGGGTGTCATGTAAAGTACATAGGGCATCTGATGACGTCATCAGGGTGTCATGTAAAGTACATAGGGCATCTGATGACATCATCAGGGTGTCATGTAAAGTACATAGGACATCTGATGACGTCATCAGGTGTCATGTAAAGTACATAGGGCATCTGATGACGTCATCAGGTGTCATGTAAAGTACATAGGGCATCTGATGGCGTCATCAGGGTGCCATGTAAAGTACATAGGCATCTGATGACGTCATCAGGATGTCATGTAAAGTACATAGGGCATCTGATGACGTCATTAGGGTGTCATGTAAAGTACATAGGGCATCTGATGACGTCATCAGGGTGTCATGTAAAGTACATAGGGCATCTGATGACGTCATCAGGGTGTCATGGAAAGTACATAGGACATCTGAAGACGTCATCAGGGTGTCATGTAAAGTACATAGGGCATCTGATGACGTCATCATGATGTCATGTGAAGTACATAGGGCATCTGATGACGTCATCAGGATGTCATGTAAAGTACATAGGGCACCTGATGGCGTGATCAAGGTGGCATGTAAAGTACATAGGGCATCTGAGGACTTCATGAGGGTGTCATGCAAAATACATAGGGCATCTGATGACGTCATCAGGGTGTCATGTAAAGTACATAGGGCATCTGATGACGTCATCAGGATGTCATGTAAAGTACATAGGGCATCTGATGACGTCATCAGGGTGTCATGTAAAGTACATAGGGCATCTGATGACGTCATCAGGGTGTCATGTAAAGTACATAGGGCATCTGATGACGTCATCAGGGTGTCATGTAAAGTACATAGGGCATCTGATGACGTCATCAGGATGTCATGTAAAGTACATAGGGCATCTGATGGCGTCATCAGGATGCCATGTAAAGTACATAGGGCATCTGATGACGTCATCAGGGTGTCATGTAAAGTACATAGGGCATCTGATGACGTCGTCAGGATGTGACGTAAAGTACATAGGGCATCTGATGACGTCATTAGGATGTCATGTAAAGAACATAGTGCATCTGATGACGTCATCATGGTGTCATGTAAAGTACATAGGGCATCTGATGACGTCATCAGGACGTCGTGGAAAGTGAGTAGCGCTTAATTCGTAGCGTGCGCAACAAGTTTGTTGCTTACTGATTATTATAGCAATCAATGCTATTTGAAAAATATTGAAGATTTTTTCATAGATATTACTTCGTAATATCAATAAAAGTGAACAATTTATCAAAAAGGGTCTTTCAAGCGAAAGAGGTTTGGTTGGCGTCAGAAACGTCCCAACAAAAGAGAACAATAGGTAAGTAGATTGAGGAGAGTCTACAAAAGTGAACAATATTCTCTGAGAGTAATTTTTCTTGGTGAACACTTCTTAACAGCGAAAACAAAACCGTTGCGGTGTTCTACACAGAAGCTTTCCGTGGTTCCAATAATGGTCTTGATTACGCAAGAACCGTTTAAACGTATGTGCATGTAAACCTAACTCTTACCATCAGAATAGAAGATGACGTCGCAAAGACTTAGACAGACGGTTAGGTCTTGCTGTAAGGAGAAGCAAAACAATAAAATAGAAATACAGCATTAAGCAAGAGTAATCCCGTAAAATCTCGCTAAACGAATAGAAGTGCTTTTTCCGAAAGACACTATACTCATCATCGTAAAATGCCACAACGGTTTGTTTCCGCTGTTAAGAAGTGTTCACCAAGAAAAATTACTCTCAGAGAATATTGTTCACTTTTTGTAGACTCTCCTCAATCTACTTACCTATTGTTCTCTTTTTGTTGGGACGTTTCTGACGCCAACCAAACCTCTTTCGCTTGGAAGACCCCTTTTTGATAGATAAATACATAATGGCTGCGACAGCCGATCGAATCCTCATCGGTCCCAGGTTCAATAAAAAAATCGAACGGTGATGCAAACACTTACGATATGTGATACACACCTAACTCGAGGTAAACATTAATTTTCGTTGTTTCTGAATATCGTAGATACTGCTCCACGAAGAACATTTTTTCTAGTGATTTTCACGCTCGCATACAGTCGACATTTATCCGAATAATAATTCCCGTTCCCCACTGGGAGTTGGCGCGAACTCGGCGCATCTATATTACAAGTCATGACACCGAACTTGCTCCAACCTTCGATAGGGAACGCAAAGTTTCACAAAGATTCATAACGTCTGTAAGTTCTAATCAAGTCTCAGATGTCATGAAGCTCGCTTAGAAAATTGTTGTTCTTACGCCGTTTTCATACTTTTCATACATTTCATACATCCGCTAAGGCAGATGCATATTACGTAACTTCGGGATGGATCCCAATGAGACATTGCGTTCAATGTTAGAGGCTGGCGCAGGCTCGGTGCACCTAAGTTATAGCATATGGCACCGAGTTGGCGCCAACCTTCAATAGTGAAGGCAAAGTCTCTTTAGGATCCATGCCGACGTTAACTATGTGGGAGTGAACAGCTGGGCTAGGTGTCCATGAGAATGCTGGCGAACAGCTCAGGTAAAGGCACCGTACGCGCTGAAAACCACTTACCATTTTTTCGGTTCAAATGATTCTCTGGGCCCAACTTAGAACGTAGGGAGAGCTTGTTCGGTTGAAAACGCCTTATTGTGAAGATAATTTAGGTTGAATGTCTCAAATTCCGTCAAAAGAGCCCGGCCCTCCGTCAGTCATCTGACACTATTTGCTGTCAGCCATCATATAAGTACATACATTTTCAACATTTGATACAGTGCAACTGAGGGAAAGTTGATGGAATATACCAACAATTACGTGAAGAATGACTTTTGCACACACACATCGATTAACCTTTTCTTCTTAACAAATCACTTGGAAGAAAGATAAACTTCATATGATCGTGAGATCGTCGGTCAAAACAGCTATCTCTAACGATCGACTCTTCCTTTGTCGAAAGTCGATTGAGATATTTTGGGTCTGAAAAAAGGGATTTTCATTGGATTTTTCGCGGTTTTTTCAACGTAGCCATTATATAGGGAACTATAGCTCTCATTATATATGGAAAACTCGAAAACGAATTCCATCGTGAACGATGACTTTAAGCAAACGATCCCCGTTAGATTCTGGTGCGCATGATATCAAAAGTGGTTAACGCTACTGCGGCAGTCATGATCGAGAAAGTTTTTGCCGATATAGCGGCGCGTTTCCGTTCTCATCCTACTGTCCAACGTAGGCCTTTCCCAACTAGACTTTTTGCAGGCGTTCTCATGTGTAACGTAGTCATATGTCTATTTTCACTTATTTGGTTATATCCCAAGACACTTATTTCGCCATCGCTGCAAGTGCAGCATTTCCCGCGGTGGCGAATGTATTAAAAGAATGTTAGCAGTGTTTCACAGTTTGCAAACGTGGAGCACTTATGTTGACGTCATACGGAATGTGAGGTGCGTACTCAGAAGTTTCAACCCTAGTTACATGCTAGTTAAATGTATGTTAAACGTTTTCCTCAGTAACATACATTGAAGGGCACACGTAACTTACTTGATGATGCATGTATGATACTTGAGCACACGTGTAACTTACTTCCCCAAGCATACATGTAACTTACCCAAGCATACATGTAACTTACCTAAGCATACATGTTACTTACTTTATGGCACATGTAACTTACCTATGCATACATGTAACTTACTTCCAAGCATGCATGTAATCTTACTCAATGGCACATGTAACTTACCTAAGCATACATGTAAATTACTTAATGGTACATGTAACTTACCTATGCATACATGTAACTTACCTATGCATACATGTAACTCACTTCTCCAAGCATACATGTAAATTACTTAATGGTACATGTAACTTACCTCAGCATACATGTAACTTACCCAAGCATACATGTAACTTACCTAAACATACATGCAGCTTACTTCTTCAAGCATGTAACTTACCTAATTATGCATGTATTTTTCTTAGCTGACCATGCATGTAACTTACATGATCAACCATGTAACATATAGTTCAGTTCCGCAATCGTAGCAGTCTCGTTATCACAATCGTAGAAGCGAAGCGGCTGTTTTTGAAAAAAATCAACTAGAATCATTCTCAAACAACCGCTTCGCTTCTATGATTGTGATAATGAGACTTTGCGGACTGAACGCGATTGCGGAACAAGATCATACCTAACCAGACACATAAGTAACTCCGCTGCTTTACCTGCCCGACTCGAGCAAGCTAGGTTTTTAGATGTTCACCGTAAGTGATGATGCATTCCAAGACAAGATAAGTAACCAATGCTTCATTAAAATTGAAAACAACGTAGCTTAACAAATCCAACAAAATAACGAAACAAATACCTACCTAATCGGAACGAAACTGACTTTTAGTCACATGTAACGCAAGCAAAACAGTTACAGCAATCAAAATACAACAACAGCTATCTTCATTTATACAGATCAGAAACCACAATATCACTTCGCGGCACACCTATAATTTACAGCAACGGAAGAAGAACGTGGTGCGGTTGCGGACTCTTCTCTAACATACTGTAGGTTCGATTGTGTCATCACCATTTTTTCGAAATAACTGAGATTGATCGAGAGTTTGTGTTTTCACTGATACAACTACATCTGTGAAAACAATGAAAGTAGGTGATTTCTGGGAAGATTTCAAGGGAAAGAAAGATGTATCTGATAAGAACCGACCGATAATAGGTTGAGAGGCCGTCAGGAATTAGCCTATCTTCAAGGCTATCATTCATGATATCTTATCGAACCCATTTTCCCAACATGGAAATCTTCTTGTTAGCACCTATAGGTGAAAATGTAAAAATTGAAACACAAACTCACCGACCAATTTAAGTTATTTCGAAAGAATGTGTGATAACACAATCAGACTACAGTATTTTAGAAAGAGTTCACAACCGCACCACGTCCTTCCTCCATTGCCGTGAACTATAGGCTCTATCCCTGGGACAGGCTGTTGCCCTGTTGTCCAATTCGTACCACCCTCGGGACGAGATTCAGGCCTTTTCGAACGGCGAAGAACAACTACTAAAGGAGATCAAAAATTAGAACGCGATGAACCACTTGTGAGGCAAATTAAGAAAGAAGAGGTGCGGAGATCCCAGGTGAGGTGACGCCAGAAGTGAATTCCGGCCGTGCCACAGAACACATTTGGAGGCTGCAAAAGGAGGGCTAAGAAAAATACTAATTGAGGTGCGCGCGAAGCGCTAACGCTGAACCGAAGATCCGTGACTCATGCACATTCAACTTCCCACAAGGCACGTTTGTGAAAAAGTGCTTGGTTGCGAGTCTGCTAAGTGGACCCACTCTCAGTGCGAAAATGAGAAACGCTATCAGTCTGTACGAAATGCGGAAAATGTGCCTTCATCGTAACTTTGCTCAGCGGGGGCTGTCTGGGGGCAGAACACGATGCCCGTTTCTAGATTTTCGAAAGTATACTGAGTGTTTTGGAAGATACGAAAAGCACGAAAATCTCCTTTCGGAACTTATAACTTCGCACCAGCGGCTCGGGACGGGAAGTACTGCTCAGTTTTACTAAAGATACCCGAGAGATACTGGCAAAACAAATCGTTTCCCGCAGATGCGGCCTACGCTTCGCATACTTCCATTGTGAGTACTCTCACAGAATGCAGAGCACTCAGGATTTTTTCCCATTAATCTTCAGCAGGGCTCACACTGTTGTTTGCCGACATATTAATGAAAATTGTGAATTTTAATAAAGAAAATGAAACGATGTACCATTCATATGGCTGTGGACTTGTGAACTACTGAACAGCAAAAATTGAGCTAAGCCTTCTTCTTGAATAAGGCGATATCTTCCATCTAAAGTTTGCAAGGCTTCGCTTCTAAAGATTCAGGTTTCGGCTGACACTCAGAGTATTTAGAACAAAAGGTTTCGAACCTTGATTTTTTACAATTAGATGTTTGCTTCCGAATAACTCGCTCACTTAGACGGGCTTGATCTCATTTTTTCCGCTCCACACTCAGGTTTAGCTATTTAGTAAACAAGTGCAATGCCAAATCAATAATCCGTGGTTTTTAGGCGTCTCCTCCTAGTTGAATCGGTTCTAGAGGTTTTTATATATCGAGTCACTACCCTTTTGTAGCAAAAAACCTTTTCCCAACCACGACAACCAGTACTAAAGGAAACTATTTTAAGATCACGTTGTCTACACCGAAAACCACAATTCGCGCGGAATCGTTTACCTTCAGAGCAGGCAGCGCCTGCCTCAAAGCCACGAAAAGTACTCCAGCCACTAATATGGCTTATGCTCAATTTAAGCGTATGATGTCCAAATTTCTTCACTGCTACGAGTTATCCTAGTTTTTTTTCTTGTTATCGACTGCACATTTTCTCATTTTCTCATAGAATTTCTTCGCATACTTGGCGTCTGTTACAAGTTTTCTGGTAGTTGCATTGTTATGTATGCCTTTTTTGACGATTGCCTCATGTGGTTGTAATAAAACTAAGCTAAACTAAAAAACAGTTTAAATAGTTGAAAGAAAAACCAACCGCCTCACACCGATGATGGGCTTCCTAATTTTTTTGAATCCGCCACCTTTTTCCTACGATAGTTGGTCCTGAAATGAAACAAATGAACGGTGAAAAGGCAAAGAATTTGAGCGCATCCGACTCACATGGCAGTTTAAATCATATTGAAGACATGAAAGTGAAATTTTATTAATATGATGGGTGCAAAATGCTTGCCTACCTATTATAGCATCAGAATCGATGGACACGTAACTATTATTCCTCATTTTAGTACGAGCCGTTGTGTAGGGCCATACACTGTAGTACATCTATAAAGTACTTTTTAATAGAACTCATATGAACATGATAAAGATAAAATCACCTTACCTCTTTCTACGACGGCGTACACAAAATTATTAAAGAAGGTTATATAATCGTACTCCCGGTTCTGCAGCGCCTTACTTTTTCGGAACGCATTCTCACATAGAGTTCCTTCAGGTTCCGCCTAAAGAAACGCAAGGCTTGAGCCCGATTTTGTTATCCGTGTGTAAAATAAAGTCTTCTTAGACAACTGGGGTTCGCTTATTCGATCACTATAGGCTGTCATTTCGAATACAAAGCGCTGTGACGACGATACGCCTTTACTTAACGAACGTCTCCTGTGGACGATCGTCGTCGAAGTGAGAAGCACGTGCGCAACACAGGCGTTCCACTCGGCCAAGACACTTTCTGATTCGACTACGATGCAGTTTGACGACAAACGAGCCAGGATGCTCTCGATTGGAAACGATTATCGATAGCTTCGTGATTGATCAGGCGCCTACCGGCCGCAGAGCATATATACACTTTCTCTTTGACGATTTTTGACCGCTGAGATGTTCCCCACGGTCGACAGAAAGGGAAGCTTCTCTCGCTGTAGACCGTGGAAAGGATGATGTCCTTATTTGCGGTGAGAGTGACGCTTTGCTGCGGGCGGTGAAAGGGACCGTTCTGATTGTTGGGGAGATCATGGTGATGGGATCTATAGTGCCTTTTGGCGGGTGACTCTAATATAGGACGACGTGCTGCCGCGTGGAAATGGGGTGCAACAAAAGTTTTGCCTTCTGCGCCAAGTGGTCTCTTCGAACAGACTGCACGTTCTGCCTCCCAGGAGCAGCACGTGCTGCCTGAAAGCCCTTAAAACTCCACGAGATATCAGATTTATAAGGCTGTCGTAGCCCAATCGGAACTCCCCCAGTACCTATGTCATTACCATCTCCATGGTCGCCTGCTTTGACGAAGAAATTTTCCTCAGGGGTTCCAAGGTCCCGAAATCCTTGGCTAGGTCACCCATTTCGCCTCTCTCTTTGTGATAAACCTTCCTTTCAACCGTTGAACAGTATTATCCATCGATGTTGCCACAGCTCGCGAAGATTCTACCTAGAATTGTTTAAATCACATCGCATATCACGAAAGCATATAGTCTATAAAACGGCTAAATTCACTTGGTTCCTACGCGTGCTGGTGCGGAGCAGAGGTAAGAGGCAGTGGAGAGCGTAGGCCAGACGTTGAGGCCGAGATGTCGCGCGAACCGCCTGCGCTTCGAATGATGTGAATTTCGACGTTTTATAGAGGGTAGATGCATTAACAAGCAGTGCATTTGAATAGCACTATTTAGAGGCTTTCAGAAATCGGAGCGCTAATGGCGGGAATATTTTTTCCATTCGCTAGATTGTAAATGTGGCAACGTTTGCACAGGAATGCGGAATCACAAATGGAGAAATGGAAACTACTATGTTATCGTGAAAAGGTGTACGCGTCGATAATCACGTTTTTTGGGAAAATCAATAATACTGATGGATATGGTAAACAGTGCAGGTAAATTACTCGTTGACCACTTCCCTATCCCACCCCATCGGAAAAAGCGCAGCCTACAACGTGTTCTGACGTTTTTGGGAAAATCAATAATCCGATCGATATGGTAAACAGTAGGTAAATTACTCGTTCACCACTTCCCCTATCCCACCCCATCGGAAAAAAGCGCAGCCTACAACGTGTTCTGACGTTTTTGGGGAAAATCAATAATCCGATCGATATGGTAAACAGTAGGTAAATTACTCGTTCACCACTTCCCCTATCCCACCCCATCGGAAAAAAGCGCAGCCTACAGCGTGGTCTGACGTTTTTGGGGAAAATCAATAATACCGATCGATATGGTAAACAGTAGGTAAATTACTCGTTGACCACTTCCCTATCCCACCCCATCGGAAAAAGCGCAGCCTACAACGTGTTCTGACGTTTTGGGGAAAATCAATAATACCGATCGATATGGTAAACAGTAGGTAAATTACTCGTTGACCACTTCCCTATCCCACCCCATCGGAAAAAGCGCGGCTCACAACGTGTTCTGACGTTTTTGGGGAAAATCAATAATACCCATCGATATGGTAAACAGTAGGTAAATTACTCGTTGACCACTTCTCCTATCCCACCCCATCGGAAAAAAGCGCAGCCTACAACGTGGTCTGACGTTTTTGGGGAAAATCAATAATACCGATCGATATGGTAAACAGTAGGTAAATTACTCGTTGACCACTTCCCCTATCCCACCCCATCGGAAAAAAGCGCAGCCTTCAACGTGTTCTGACGTTTTTGGGGAAAATCAATAATACCCATCGATATGGTGAACAGTAGGTAAATTACTCGTTGACCACTTCTATCCCACCCCATCGGAAAAAGCGCAGCCTACAACGTGGTCTGACGTTTTTGGGGAAAATCAATAATACCGATCGATATGGTAAACAGTAGGTAAATTACTCGTTGACCACTTCTATCCCACCCCATCGGAAAAAGCGCAGCCTTCAACGTGTTCTTGACGTTTTTGGGGAAAATCAATAATACCCATCGATATGGTGAACAGTAGGTAAATTACTCGTTGACCACTTCATCCCAGCTCCCATCGGAAAAAAGCGCAGCCTACAACGTGGTCTGACGTTTTTGGGGAAAATCAATACCGATCGATATGGTAAACAGAAAATTACTCGTTGACCACTTCCTATCCCACCCCATCGGAAAAAAGCGCAGCCTACAACGTGTTCTGACGTTTTTGGGGAAAATCAATAATACCGATCGATATGGTAAACAGTAGGTAAATTACTTGCTGACCACTTCCCTATCCCACTCCATCGGAAAAAGCGCAGCCTGCAACGTGGTCTGACGTTTTTGGGGAAAATCAATAATACCCATCGATATGGTAAACAGTAGGTAAATTACTCGTTGACCACTTCCCTATCCCACCCCATCGGAAAAAAAGCGCAGCCTACAACGTGTTTTGACGTTTTTTGGGAAAATCAATAATACCGATCGATATGGCAAACAGTAGGTAATTTACTGTGTTGGCCACTACCCCTATTCCACCCCATCGAAAAACACAGCCTACAAGGTATTTTGACGATTTTGCGAAAATCAATAATACCAATTCTATATGGTAAACAGTAATTAAGTAAACTCGTTGACTGTATAAGGACTGGTGTGATACAAAAGTAAGGTAGCAGAGGTAGAAATGAGAAAGTGTACAAAACCGCACCCAGAACAAAGCGCGTTGAGCAATCAGCGGTTAAAACGGCTGACGATCAATAGGACGATTCAAAGAGGAGACGTGAACTTGCAAGTAATATACAAATGCAGAACAGAAGTATGCTACCTGTCAGTTAAAACACCAGAAGTATGTTACATGTAATGTTGTTTGCAAAAGTTGTGTTACTTGCGTTTCACAAGCTAACATGTAACAAGGTTTGCTCAATGTATGTTACTTGTCAGTTAAAACACCAGAAGTATATTACATGTAATGTTGTTTGGTAAAAGTTATGTTACTTGCGCCTTCACAAGCTAGCATGTAAATAAGGTTTGTTTCAATGTATGTTACCTGTCAGTTAAAACACCAGAAGTATGTTACATGTAAGTTTGAAACATACAAGTAACTTACATTGACGATTTAACTAGCATGTAACTGGGGTTGAAACTTCTGAGTAGTCAACGCGGCACTGCATGTTACATGACCCTAGGTCATACATGCCGCAACGCGCAACAACGGCAGTGCATGTGAGACATATCGATTTCATATCAGTAGTGACGATGAAGACGTTGGACAGTTTGCACTAGGTCTATGGAAAATTCTGCCGTGGTGTTATATTGCATAGTTATCTTTCATTACTGATCATTCCACTCATCAGAATCTCTCGTTGGAGCTGGATCCGCGAGTGAAACGCCATTTCAACGATTGAAAAAAGTGTATTATGAGAAATATTTCCTGTTATAAAAATGACGCGAGAGGGGTAAGTCGCCATAGACAGGTTTGATTGGTGAAATTCGCGATGTAAATTCTGGCTGTTCACAGTTATGGGGTAACTTCTGGAAAGGTGTGAGGCTATGCGAAAAGCAACCATTCATGGCTGATCTGAAGATCGAGGACTTTCACAACGGTGACGAAACTAAGAGACGTATTCCATCATTGCACGTTCGTAGCATTTAATCAGAACTTATATTTTTCTTCCACGACTCGCCACCCTGCGTGAATATTCGTGTATCGCTTATTCGCGATCCAGGTTCCACATGATCACTTGGAATGAGCTTCTAATTCACATCTTTAGAAAGTACCCAGCGTGATTGTAACGTTGGGCAGTGGACACGACACCAAAGCGGAGGAGTCACTTTCAAAGGTGGGTTTGCCATCAGTGTACGAAGTCAGCAAGGAGAAGATTATGTGTTCTTCTAATGTTTTGAAGGCAGCGTACGAGCAAAAAACCGTATTCATTTTTTTGGCAGTCTTGCGCCCGTAGGCTTACCCGGTTGTCATGTATCGCAAAGAGGCCACTTAAAACACTCTAGGTTCGGTGAAGAAAAAATCGTTCGAAAATCCTGGATCATTCAGCTTTCTTTTTCTCACGGCTGTCCGGTGTGTCTTGTGTATCACACAAGTGTCGGAAATTTGAACGGCTGAATCGGTTTAGCCCCCTTAACTTTTTAAGTTCCACAAATCTTTTTGCATTTCTGTTCTCAATAATCCTCTGCAATCAAGAGTCTTTCAATACACACGCCCAATCTCGAGGATCTCTCGGAATAAAGAATATGGAAATCTAGCTTTCCGCGGCCTGTCGGAGCCTGTCGCCGCGCTTTTGTTCCTCGTGTTGAATGTGGCAGTTTTCACGAGTCTATAACATGATGAATACGCAACATTCAGCAACAATGCAACAAGCTTCGCCAACTATCTCTACTTGGTTCAAAGATTGGATTGAGAAGAAAAACTCAGATGTGGTTTTCTGCTCGGACGTTGCCTTTAAAGGCACAGTACTCCTTCAGACATGTATTTCGTGATTTCCATGTGATTGTCTATTAGACCCCTACTCTATAACATGTACCAAGTGAGAGATCTCAGTTCCTCCAAATAAGCGAGATATAAGCGACTACCACAGACCTGACCTCCCTCGCTCAACACTACGGGCCACACCCCCTACCAGACTTATGAACTCGATAGCGGCTAGATGGATGGATGAAATCTCAACAAGTGGTCGTTCGTCAGTCCTGTCTCCTTATCTTGGCTCACTCTCGCGCAATGATTGCGAATGAAGAGAAATACAAGCCTGAGAAAACTCGTTTACAAACTTTTCGTTCTCAAAATATAAGCAGCCTAAAGGCAGTGTTCACGATGAAAATAGTTTTTCTGTTCCTCCGCCTATCTTGAAAACGGCGCAAGCTGATATCAATGATGTCTCTAAATTCGTACAAGACCTTCTGGGAACGGAGTTATGGTCCCTCAAAGATTAAGCTAAGGAAATATGGTAGACGAGTTGCCCGAGGCTTGTAACTCCCGTCTTTTGCAGCCGATGTATGCGAGCTGGCCTGAGTGAAGAGAGGAGTGGAAAATGAAGAGAAGAACGGGGCTAATGATTCGAAATCATCGCTCATCTCACGATCTCGAGCATTCATTTGTTCACGTCGGTGGGCGTGTGTTGCGCTTTTGGGGTTTGCCCTGCGTTCGAGGTGGCAACTTCAGACTCTTTTGGAGCTTTTCCTGGCTCGTTTTCATTCGTTCTTTCGACGTCAACGTTACAGTTTGCCCCTCCACTATCCATTCCTAGTGGAAACTGAAACACATTTTTTATCGTGAACACTGCCTTTAAGGAGCCATAACTCTGTACATAGTAAGTCTTGAACGCTTTCAGAGATACTATTGTTATAAGCTTGTGACTCTCTCCCATGTCAGCTTAGGAACTGAAAAACAATTTTCTGGGTGTTCTATGCACTTATAGGCAGTGTTCACGATAATCTTAGATTTTGAGATTAGTCACAAAATCGATTGTTTGGCCACCGAGTAGGACTGAAATGACGAAGAAACCAAGGAAAACGCACGAGAAGGGCGCGGAACCCTTCACGCTCGCCCCGCTTCTTTACTGCTGGTGGAACTGCTTGTTGTGACAATGAAATCTTTTGTGGACCCGTCAATTGCAATTCCCTATTTTCTGCTGCTCCGTTCTTTCCTTCGGACCTTATTTAACACTGTTTTGCCCAAAATGTTACTCCATTTTCGATTAGTCGCTTTTTTCACCGGTGACAACCACCGTGAGCATGTTCATCCAACCGGACAACTAGTCCAGGCCAGAGAATAATACCACTTAAACAAGACGATCTAGTGCGTTTCTCGCCGTTTCTTCGTAATTTTGGTAACACTTGGTAGCCAACGCTTTGTTTTGAGTGGAAAACTCGGAAACGAAAATCATCGTGATCACTGCCTTTAAGTCTACATAGTCACCGAGAAGTCGAAGCTAAATAGCGATCTGGAATTCTGTGAATGTAAGAAATCAGTTTCTGCATCAAATCCTGTGAAACGCTTGTGTTCGACACAGCAATTTCTTTTCTCTTGGAAACCAAGCTCTTGAAAAAATATACACGTTGGAAATCTGTAAAATATCTATTTAAGGTCTTGCCACCTGGATCGTTGTTCTACGGTGCCGATCCAGTGCAGGAAGGGAACGAGCAGCTCTTCAGCGAAATTGGAGTTTACTTTCCTTTTGCCGTTGGTGGAAAATCAAAAATTTCCAAAGCCAGTGTGCTGATAAATAGTAAGCTTGCACTCTCATATCCATGAGGTCATATTGCGTATGAACATAAATAAATATACACTGCTAGGAGTTCAACGTTGACTGGTGACTGGTGACCACACATTGTGCGGGAACCAACTAGAAGGGAGGGGGCGCAGATTTCAAAGCAAGGTGTGCGGGCCCAATTAGATGTGCGTAGGACGCCGAAGAAAAGTGTGCGGGAATCAATTGGGAGGGCGCCGAGGGTTTAGTGAAATGTGAGAGACCCGACTGGAAGTCCGCAGGACGCCAGCGAAGGCGTGTGGGATCCCACGGGGATGGCGCGAGAATCCGGATAAAGTGTGCGGATTTCAACTTTAATTGCTCAGGACGCGTGGGAAAGTGTGATGAACCAATCTGGGAGTGCCTAGAGCGCCATTCAAAGTGTGTGAGGCCAAACCGTGGAACGAAATTAATAACCCGTGAATTCTCACTACGTCACTCTGTGAAATTCTCATTTCGTCACGATCTTACGAGGACCGCTGTGTAATACCAGGTTGCCCATATTGCACCACTGAGGCACAAATATGCCAGGTTCCGAACACCGTCCATAAGTCCGCCGTCATAGGTGGTCGATGAACTGAGTCCCACCCGGTCGATACGCACCGAAATGGTGTCAGACGGGTGCAGAAAAATCAACCCACTGAGTCCAACTGCGACCGTCTGCTGCCGACTACAATCCACCCAGTCGATACTGGTGTTTCACGCACGCACAGACACAGGTCCATTGCACTGAGGTCGGCCTTTCTGTCCCGAACTCAATCGGACTCGGCCGGTTTTTCGACCAAGTCTGACGGGGGCCTAAGGTCACGGGTGTGTGGATATTCACATAAGCGAGACTGGTAGGCCTTTGCACGAGCGATTGCATGATCACATGCGAGACCTTAGATCGCCGTCCTCATACTTGAATCATACATTCTCGAGATGGAGAACACTTAAAGGCGGCATACACGCTCGTAAATGATATCAACTAATGGAATAAATCGAAGGCCTGGAGCCGTTAGTATTCAGAAATAACGAAAAAACCGGAAAAAAAATCGACTGAGATGAAGATATAACGGTTCGTTCTATATTGATCCGGAAGTGGACGAGTTGTACCGCATTTGCTGAAATAGCGGAGCTAGCAGGAAATTTATTGGGATAACGACGCTAATGAACTCGTACGGCCCTTTCTGGAACGCTTACGCCGTTAGAAGCGTAAAAAATGAGCCAAAGGGACCGTAATCGAGCATTGAATATTTGTAATGAGGGGTGGAACCCGTATCGGTGGGCGGAGAAAGGATGATTTGGTGGCTCAATACGGCTCAAATACGGTCATTTTAACTCGTTTTTAACGCTTGCAACTTTGTGAGGGTTCTTCTAGGGCTCGTACGACCCCACTAATGTAACTATCTCTGCTCATCCGCTCCTATAGCACTGCTGAAGCCGGCCAACCGCCAAGACCGTGCCGCTGCCGCAGCTTCTAGGTTTGCACCGTTTGAATGTTGTATGTGATATTTTTGGGGGAAATCTTCTAGTGATAACGATTAGGGTCTGAGCAGAGTGGCATCGCGGCACGGCGCGATCTAATGCCGTATTGATATTGTCGCGATCTATCAATACGGCATTCCGCCAATAGTTCGTGCCGCGCCGCGCGGTGCCACTCTGCTCAGCCCCTTAGGCGTCACTTATACTTCCGCCGCTGAGCGGTGCGGCAAAATGCAATCCTATGATATCGATCGTGCCGCGACGCGTGATCAATATTACAGAAATAAACTGCGCCGCGCCGCCCGGCGGCAGGAGAAAAAAAACGATAAAGACGATCGCTTATCGATTCTCTTAGAAATCAATGAGAAGTACAAAATTCTATGAATAATATTCTTCCGCATCCGGCCAACAAGTTAGCCGCCTTTATGTCTTCCGGGAATGCAAAAAATAACGAAAATGTGGGTGCGCTGAAGTTGACAGGGCCAACGTATGAAATTTAGCAACTTGCCCACACTTTCTTCTGGTAGAGGGCCTCAAGACTTCAGCTATGATACGTTTTAAAGCAGGCACCTTCTGCTACAAAACGACCCCCTTATAGCAGTTCTCTAGGCTGGCATACGGGAAATAAGAAAGATTATCGAAAATGACTACAAGTCTATTCATTTATTACAAATTGAGGACCTCTCATGCGTTTGTTCACCATTGATTTAAAAAACGATTTCTTGTTACGAAACTTCGTACGTTTTGAGAGAGAGGTTCATAGAAAAGAACGGACTATAGAAGCCGATCAGGCACGCACATTTGCCGACGTGATGAGATTTGAAACCTTGTCACCATACATAAAGCGGACCCTGTATAAGTAGCTGATCAACAATTCATACACTAGTTGAAATGAGGGGAAGTCTACGGAATGTTTTGTACGAGTACGCGAAGAATATCTTCTCCACACATATCGGTTACCCTTTCCCACAAATTACCTGAAAAATGTACTTTATTTTATCCAGAGATCATGGGTCAACACAGCGATTCCTTCTCGCTTTTCAAAAGTCGATTAAGAAGATTTCGGACGGAAACAACAATTTTAAATGATTTTTTTTGCCGTTTTTCGAAGTAGCTGTTATAGAGAGTGCAAGAGCTTCCATCATAAATGGAAATCTCATAAACGAAATTCATCGTGAACGGTGAATTTAATGCACAAAAAAATGGAGGACCTCTCGTCTTTAGCAGTTCAAAACATAAGGCTATTCCATTCAAGCGAAGTAGTCCCGAGTGTATTTGGAATTCAAAAATACGGGGCAACTTCTCACTTTCCGTGCATTGAGACCACAACCCTCTGTTTCGATACCTCATAGGCTCACATTATGATATTATCGAGTGGATTGAGTTCAATACCTGGCTTTATCTGTGTCTCGTCGTCCGCCTTGGTTTTTCAAATTCGATGACTGAAGCTGACGTGAACTGATATGTGCAGTGTGAACTCAACCCAGTGTGGCTCATCATTACACCCATATAAAGATCCCTCGATTGTCAGAAATAAATTATAGCTCATCAGTCAGCGTCCGGCTTGCCCCTAAAACTCAAAGCTCTCTAACTTCAGGGACCTACACACTTCGCAATGCAGTGCACATTGAGTTTGCGTACTTTCTTGTGGAACTCGTAGGGCATAAGGTATACAGTTTTCTAGTATGCCTCTCATCTTGATTGTGGAATTGATCGAACTGTAGGTCTACGATGATATATGGATTGATGCAGAAGGAGCCGAGTATGAAATATTTCCTTACTTCTATCGTGAAGGAAAACTTGATCAGAATGGAATTATTTTATGCCAATTCAATATAGAGGTGAGTCCCATTCCTGCTCTGACATATGTGTAATTCAGGAGAGAAGCCGCGGCCCTGTAAGCGAAAAAAAGGCAGAAGACGATCATCGATTGGTTGATTTGCTGAGTGCGACTTTTCAACTGAATCGCACGGACGATACATGCATAATACTGCTACCAACGAACATTTTGATTCTGCTAACTTCAACGTAGAGGAATTTGACGTTGAAGAGTAGTATTTAATTCAACTTCGTTAAAGGTGCACAGGCCGAATGAGAAGCAGAAGGAGATGTTTAGGAAGTTTATCTTCCATATTATCACTGACAACAGATACGCTTTCTTTCGGATCGTCCAAGGATCACATATACGACTGTACTTCTTGAATTTCGCTGATCCTCATTGTGTTACAAAGTATATCTTGAGAAGGGCCAGTTAGTGTTAGGACGATTTTTGGTATGTTCAGTAATGATGCAGCTGTGGTGTCAATATTCCATTTATTACATTTAACATGTGGGATGCGGTCCATTTAAAGTTACTGCGAAGACTACCTTCTCAAATTAGATACAACACAAATCGCTCGACATTTTCCCGCCCTGTTATGTTTCTTGCGCCTCCAGTTCTGCTTACAAAAACTGTAAGCATTCAAGTTGTCATATGTACTTGTTTCATCAAATGTACCTTGAGAACAGCTCCCATTCCGCATGCAAAAGTTCGCGTGCACTAAGACAACCATGTGTTAAAGCAAAGGTACAAAAAGTTTCGACCTCGAAATTTCGCGAGGAAAGCTCAACGGCGCAACGTGTGCCTTGTGCTCTCTTGCTGAGCACGTGCTGCCCTTGTTCTCCTCTCGTTAACGCAACTGTAGCTCGGCAATACAGAAATACGGCCGACCGCGCCTTGTGTTAAGTCACGGGCCTCTCACATGTGGTGTAATTGCTGCCTATCCACTACTCATATGGGCCATCTCGCCAAACTCATCACCGGCAGAAACCAGACAAGCCGCGACAGAAACCAGACTCCGGTGAGAACCAAGAGAACATTTATACGTTGTAACAACCCTTTGTTAACGTTTCAATACTAACGAATTCTCCATAGCAGTTACACATAAATACGAATTTGCACAAAGTATTCGCAAGTTCTCAAAAAAATAATTCTATTAAATATTTTTTCTATTTAATTCAAACTCAAGTTGATTTTAAACTTCAGTTTTCTTTTAAATTTTAAAGCTTTCAAAGCAAGCGAAGATTTTGGAAATTTTTTATATTTTTGAAATGTTGAAGAATCTGAATTTACTGCAAATTTCCGAGAATTGGATTACCATTCAAAATTCGAAATTTTTTTAGGGCAGTGTTTACGACAAAAATCGTTTTTCTGTCCCCCCCCCTTTCTTGGAAGCGGCCCCATGCTGATTCCAATGACGTCTCTGAAATCGTACAAGACCTTCTGGGAACGGAGACATAGTCCCTCGGAAATCGAGCCGAGGAAACATGGTGGACGAGTAGTCCGAGGCTTGAAACTTCCGTCTTTTGCAGCCGATTGATGCGAGCCGACCTGTGTAAAGAGAGAAATTGTGAATGAAGGGAAGAACGGGGCTAATGATTGAGAATCATCGCTCATCTCACGATCTTGAGCATTCACTTGTTCACGTCGGTGGACGTGTGTTGCGCTTTTGGGGTTTGCCTTGCGCTCGAAGAAGCAACTTCGGGCTCTTTTGGAGCTTTTCTTGGCTCGTTTTCATGCGTTCTTTCAACGTCAACGTTACAGTGTGCCCCTCCACTACCCATTCCCATTGGAAACTGAAGTACATTTTTTATCGTGAACACTGCCTTTAAGAACTCATAGCACACAAAATCTCTAGATAAGGCTCATCTAGTCCATGTCAACCTATCTAACCCAAATTTCGGAGAAGCCAAATTATGACGAAACGTTGCCTTAAACAAACAACACGCTCCACAGTTTTGTGGCTAATCGACGAAGTTGGACTCAAAGATAGGTTTTTCGTTGCGAATGAGCCCATTTCAAGATTCGCAAGGTGCTATGGGTTTGGCCCCTTGCATTATGAGTAGATTTTTGTATGGTCATCTGAACTAGAATTAGAAGGAATCTCACTTCTTGGCACAGCTACAAAAAAATCAGGCCATGGCGAGCCCTACATGTATGGACACGCTGTCCCAGAGACGCAAGAGCAGTTCCCTACATGTATGGGAACGTACTGTCCTAGATTTTCGCGAGTAATGTTCTCAAACATCTATAATCAGTTAACTCAGCAGCCACCCTTCAAAATGAATATGTGAGAAGGAAGAACAAGATGTCAAAACACTACATTCATTTAAAGTCTTACGGCGTTCCATTCAGCGACCACCTCGTCTCTTTCAGAGCCTTTATTGATCCGCGGTAACCAGTATGCTCTCTGAGCGGTTCCATTTCCCATTTATTCTACAGAGGTTCGTCAGATGGCGTTCTCACCGAGCTGGGCATGCGCGCTACACTCAGTGGACCGCGACGCGAACACAAGCGGATTAGCAACGTCGTGGAACACTTCGGTGAGAGACCAACCAACTGCCTGTCTAACAAATGAGCAGCTCATCATAAGGGGGTCTGCAGAGTTGCAGAGACCGGCGAATGGTCGCCGAGCGTCAGCCTTGACGCGGCGACAAAAAAGGTTCAAAACATTATCGTCGCGGCGTCGGTTGCCGCTCGCTGGCAGTGATGTAGGGCCCTCGCGGCGTCAATACACTCTGCAGTGCCCCCTTGTCGCCCTTCACGCCGCGTCGGTCGCCATCGTCGCCGATTGTAATCGATATTGCATCACACAGTGCCGTTCGTCGCTGCGAGCAACGCCGCGAATTCAACTCTGCGGACCCCTATACACGAGCGCATTCGTCGCTGAAGCGGTGGTACACTGCGTCGCAGCACGCGTCGCGCGCCTTGCTAACCGCGCGTGGCGTACCACCCTTCCCTCACCTGGGTTGAATTAGATACGCTATTAAAATTTCAATTTCGAATGCGAGTATATGTGGTCCGCTTCTTAGAGGAGTAAGCGGCAACCAACTACTCAGCATACACTCAGGAAAAACCCAAATGGCTACAATAGGTTGACCCTCCCTTTCTCAAGCAATCCGGCGATCTTTCGGGAGATGTAAATGTACTCGTCATTGACCTGCTAACGACCTGTCGACCGCAGATTGACGGTAGGCTAATAAGACAACACATCCTCACGCCGGTGAACATAGATCCGCCGAATCGCCAATTGCTTGATGTAATATTCAGTCGGCTGTGCAATTGAAGAACCTGCTCTCGCTTGTTTCCTGGTTTTTAGTAAAGCACATCTCAACAAAAAGAGAAATGGGAACGCGGTATCAAACTATAAAACATCTTTCCATAGAAATAAAAGAGAGTGGCGCCTGTCCTTCCGCCCGTCCATCTGTCAGTTATCAGGTGTGCATTCTGCAATCGCACATTTATCTGTTTTACAAGGGTTACGCCCGACACCATCGTACGGGAATGCAGGAGGGGTGTGTAGAACGTCCTAGAAAACGGATAGGCAAAAAGGGCGAGCTGCGTGGCAAAACTTAGTCGGTCATGACACCAAATCAACTGCAGCAGCTGCCGCAGAAGAGCAACAGCTGCCACAGTACGAAAGCGCAGCAGCTGCCATAGGACCAAAATCGCTTTCGTGCTCCGGCAGCTGTTGCCACAGTACCAATAGCAGTGTGTTGCGCGAGTGGGTGCACAGGACGTCACATATCCGACAGCTCGTCCCATATGCGACGTGTCCTCGAGGCTTAAAGTCAGTGTTCACTAGAAATTTTGCTTCCGATATCTCCACGGTTTACGAAAGGTCTGATGCCCTATATAGCAAGGCATTCTTAAAAAGGGCACAAAAGACGCGTTTTTGAGCCAAAATAGGCCCTCGCTTGTTTATGTTGATTTTTGAGCGTGGGGGAATTGACCGCTAGAAGGATGATACCTATCAAAACAATGAAGCGATCAGCTCACTTGTCAGCACTTACTTGACTTGATCATTCCTGTAATCGGAGTCTTCTTTTGTTCTTTTCGAGGGGCGGATCTGGGGCACCAGGCGTGTCCGGGGCACCAAAACGATTGTTTGCAGCCGTTATTTTCCCGCTCCTGGCTCGTTTTCTACCGTTCTTTCGACACTGGAAGCCTAGGATCCTTCTCGCCTATCATTTCACTGTGGAAAATCAACGAGGATGATCGTCGTGAACGCTGCCTTTAAGCCTACAAAAAACATTTCGCAAACAAAACTACTGTTTTCTGATTAATAAAGTCGTGTATGAAGCGAACTCTGAGTGTTTTGACCGAGATATAGCCGAGAAATAGCCCACCACTCCTTGCGGGCTATTTAGAGGCCATTTCGAGGCTATATCTCAACTATTTCGCGGCTATTTCGCGGCCAATGCTCGGCCAAAAACACGCTGTTCGCGAAATAGCCGAGAAGTAGCCCACAGGAGCAGCTGCGGAACCTGGTGGGCTAGTTCTCGGCTATTTCGCGGCTATTTCCCGGCAACTGGTCTTCACACAGACGCGAATCTGGAAATGAGATCTTTAATCACAATCACAGACAGTGTTACCGTCAATCATTACTATTGCAATGCGCTCTATAAGAAGACGTCCAAAGACAATATCCAGGTCCATTCGCATCGGTTTCCCGAACCCACTAATGAAGCCGAACATCAGAAGACATTTCTGGCAGAACCGCGACGCAGGGCTTATGTCCTTCAAGGCTATTGTTCCAAGCCAAAGATCATCTCTGCACATGATAAAGATGTAGGAAGTAATTGCAGGGGACTTGCCTTCCGTACCATGTCTGGGGATTGAATGTGAAGCCATCGATACTTATAATGGCTTGAATCTTCACTATATGTATGCCGAATACGACAGATGACTCCATGTTCCGCTGAAAAAAATATTCTGGTAGTCAGAAGAGAGAATAAGAAACATGTGAGGCGTACATACCATGAAATACGCTGATATCCTATCATCCGAGCTCATTAGCGTCTCATTGTGAATAGATTTGTGATGCTTTAGAATCCCATCAAATCAAGTATCGAGCAGTGCTTTCAGCCGACTCTATACTTCGTATGTCACTACAAAGCGCCGTCCTGCCATGGCTGATCGTGGCCCGGTATGCCTACAAGAATACGTTCATGTAGGGTAAGCAGCAACAACGGGCGATTAAAAAACTCGGTTTTATCCGTAGCGTTCCAGGGTCCTAGAGCAGAGCACCGCTCAGCAGGAGTAGGAAGTTCACCATCGGATAGACTGTTCAAAACTCAAATAAGCTAAACTAAACTAGACCTACGAGACAAAATATTTGGCGGCTATTTCGCGGCGAGCATTATTTAGCGGCTAATTTTTGGCTATCACGCGGCCAAAACTCTCAGAGAACTCGGAGAGGCCCAATGGAGAAACATGAAAAGAGAGCGAGTGAGAAGGTTGTGCAGGCTTACCAGCGCAGCCTTGTCGAGGATTACAGTCCTAAAGGCGAAAAAAAATCAACGCACTCGACAAAGTAAGGGTAAAGGCTTTGGCACGTTTGATGATTAACAAGCTGAACCGCAACCGCTGAAAATCTCTTACCCGAGCACTTTCTTAGCTGGCCAAGCCTCTTACAAGGGAAGCATACAAAGAGTCGGTCGGATCTGCCAAAACGACTAATGTCGTTGGTGTCTCTTGTGGCTCAATAGTAAAACTGCGCAGTATCACGCCCTGAGCTGCACGTTTCAAGAAGTTACAAGCTTAAAAAGGTCATTTTTTTGTACTTTTTGCATCTTCCGAAAAGCGCGTTAGTCTTCGGAGAATCCGGAAGCGGACCTCATAAATGTGTTCAGCGCCCAACCCTACCCCCTGAGCAAAGTTTCGGTGAAGGCACATTTTCCATAACTTGTCCAGACTGACAGCGTTTCGGACTTGTAAGATTTTCGGTTGGGCTTTTATTTCTACCGAGTAGAGGGCTTTGGAAGCGTTTTAGCGCTGATCACGAATCTGTGGTTTATTAGTCGATTTTCCTAAGTTTTCGGCTAATTTCGTTTGAAGCATTCCAATCGGGGAAAATTTCGAGGGAAAAACGCCACTTTCGAGATTTCCGGATTTCTACGATAGATATGTGTCAAAACTCTGAGGGCTATTTGGAGTGCTAAACACGAATCTGGAGTCAGTCTATCGATTTATTGCAGATTACGGTAGATTTTGGTGGGTATAGGTAGTTTGGTCAAAATATCAGATTTTACTCAAAATTTGTATACGGGGGTTATTCGAAGTGGAGAATACGAATTTAACGTCCGTTTGTCGATTTTCGAAATACTGAGGTGGGTTTTGACCCCTAAATGCCTATTACCTATCGAAACCTGCAGTAAACCTCAAAATCTCGGCAAATGGACTCCAGATTTGTTTTCACCATCCTAGATTACCCCTACATACAAATTTGAGCTGAATCGGAGAAAATTTTTTGAAACTCAAAAAAAAAAATGCCTGACGGGCTGATAAAATACCCTTGCCTTTTGAAAAGGCTTTAAAAACGCTCATAACTTTCTTGAACCTGCAGCTCGGGGCGGGATACTGCGCATTTTTACTATTGAGCCAGAAGATAGTACTAGTCGTTTTGGCAGATCCGACCTACGCTTTGTATACTTCCCTTTTTAGATTTGTACATAAAAGGCACGATTGGTTAGCAATTTTGCACAGTATCCAGAGGTGCCGATGCTTTTACTCCTACCCCACCAGTACGCTTTCATGAATTCCGCTCCACTACGTCTTTTAGGAGAGCTGAAGCCTACAAACTGTTGAACCAGTAGAAGTTGGCCGGTAGACTAGTAGGCTCTTGTTTAACTGACGTGTTTACTTATAACACGTGGCGAATATCATTACTAACTTCAGCAAAGGCGGTCTCCTATTTCCTTGATTTCTTTTTCATTATCAGTTCTCTATTCTCTCCCGACTACTGCAAACGATTTCTCACATTGAATATCATTTTTCTCAGGCTATTGCATCTCTTCCACCTTTGATAAGTTTTTTTATCCGTGGATTTCCTCGTTTCCTCATTCCACTCACTTCGTTTTTCCATTTCTTTCATGGTTTGTTATGTACTGATTTCACTTGACAGTTGATCTTCTAAGAATGAGCGTATCTTATATTGTTTCATGTCTCTTCATTAATGTTCAGAGGTCGCAAAAAAGTGGAGTTCTCGTGGTTTCTTCGCGTGCGAATCAGGGATGTGCGGCAAACGATTTTTGAAAATCGGCAAACGACAATCGACAAAAAACGCCCAAAAATTGCCGGCAAACGGCAATCGGCAATCGACAAACGGCAAAATAAAAAACCTGGTACAGAAAAAGATACGAATGTTTGAAAAGTGATGTATCTAGCACTATTGACTATGGGATCGCCACTAATGATTGGCTTACGTGCAAAATAGTTTTGCACTTCCTGAAAGAAGTCTTTTGCACAATTTTTGAAGCCCAGGATCAGTTTGATGTAAAGCTCATACCCTTCGAACTACACCGCATTTTTAGAACCTTTTGCTATTTTTTCCAGTACTACCACAAAACTGTAATCGTTTATTTGCTTGTGATTTCACTGCACTAAATTCAGAGTACGGTGCAATCCAAGTTAGGGGGTGAGAGACACTTGAAATTTATCCAAGGAAATAAAAGCTCGATGTGGTCCTACTTTCAAAGCAGCATCCACCAGGGCAAGCGGAGCGTTGCGTGACTTATCGAAATCAGAGCGACCCCCCCATCAACATTTTTTCCCGAATCCAAGCTTTTGTGACCCCCCTCCCAAAGCGCGATTTCTGGGCAGTTTGTATTTGATTTATAAAACTGTCAGGCTGGAATGGGAAGAAATCACCAAATTTTAATTTTGGGTCCAGATTTTTCGCGATCCCTCCCCGTTTCATAAGCTCTGGTAAATGCTCAGTGACCTATGAATTTTTATTATCACCAGCAGGGGAGCGGTGGGCCGCGTCGAAATATAATTGGTGATAAGGAGTTTCCGACAAAAAAGCCACCGCTCCGCGCTGTGATAATCGAAAACAGGAGTTCACTTGCACTTAAGCAGAGTCCACCTTCATTTTCAGGTTGAGAATTTTTGCGAACCCCTCCACCCGTTGCGAAATTTCGCAACCCCGCTTGACCCTGGCGTCCACAATAAAAACCGTTCCAAGTTTGCAGCGGAGTTCTAAAGGTCTGGAGCCGATGGCAACAGTAATGTGGAAGCGACAGAAACTGAGCCCTATACGGCGTTCAACTTCAGTGTAGAATGCAATCCCCGCACACTCCTGTCAACGGGTACAGATGAAAGGGATCCACAGAAAAACTGGTTTTAACAAAACACACATGATCGACTGATCAAAGCTATTTCCCATAATGCACAGATCAAACAAATTCACACATTCAAATATTGATTTTTTCTCAGGGTCTATTTTTTCAGTTGTTTTCTGGTCGTTGAGGGAAGAAGGCAGGGAGTGCGCTCTGCACAGAAGTTCAGGGCCTAGTGTCAGGGTCTTCTTTACTAAAACTTTTTCTGAACTCAGAGTAGTAGATCCTATAAGTAAAACCATGGGAGACACGCCTACTTGGGTGGCATCAACAGCCTCAACCTTGCTTGCTTTTTGGAGGTGGACTATCTACTCCACGTGATCGGCTTCACTGATTCGCAGTGTCGATGTCATTAGCTGGCTCAAAATAAGGGCTGAATTAGTGACTAAAGACTGTTGATCCGGCCCGTTAGGAAATTCTCGTTCTCTCGAGAGCGAAATATATTATCCTGCTTATTTTCGCATGAACTGTTTAACTATTCAACTTCAGCTTCATTTCTGGCTGTGCACGTCGACAAAGTTCGGCTGTTCGCAGCACGGTACTCGGAGGCTTAGGGCGGAGTTGTACACCTGTGCATTAGAGTCTAATACTCTTATTCTGACGAGTTTCCGGCTCGGAACCTTCACATTTTAAGGTTGTTTTAGCATCAAACTGCTTTTTATCGTTTTTTTTTTCAGCAACTTTCCCATCGCGATTACTGCCTGTTTAAAGGCTGCATGCTCCGGAAGAACTAGTAGGAGCGAGAAAGGCTCCAGGCCTATTTTTCCTTCAAGTGGGAGCGTCGGTACCAGTGGGTGGGTCCTGGACATAATGACATCCAAATCGCAAACTGCTGTTTAGAAGTTTCTACTACAAAGACGCAAAGGTCCTATCCAAAAGATGCTAGAGCTGAGACATCATTTAAAATTAGAGCGCAGCTTGCCTACTATGGGCCTCGCGCCCATTTACGGAGCTTCTTATCTATTACTCACTTTTTGCCGAATTTTGTCGGAAATTGGCAGGAAAAGCGGCAAAAGACAATCGACAAAAATCGTCTAAAAACCGCCGGCAAACGGCAATCGGCAACCAGCAAACGGCAATTGCCGCACATCCCTGGTGCGAATGCGGACCAGAGGTTAGAGACAGCCAGGGAGCGTGGGGCAGACGGAAACAGCGGCATCGAGTCAGTGCTGGGCACACGTCCAGGAACTAACTTATTTTGAAGTTTCCATTACGCACATACCTGAATCCCATACAAATTGAGTGGCTTCAAAGGTAGTGTTGACGACAGAAAAAGTTTTCAAGTGGCAACGCAAGCTTTGGGTCACTCTGAAAATTTTTTTTTTAAATTCGTCATAGAGATTTTATAAACCATTTCATAGAAATCTAAGAGGTCACAAGGCTTGGGCGAAACCAAACCTCTCCAACCGCTTCGAATCCGGAGCGAACAGGATAAAAGTACGACGAAAAACGCCCAGTTTCTCGAAAATCGAAAAGCGGACCCCCTAGGTCTAAAAACCAGAAGATATCGGAATGCGGAAATCCGAAGTCAGAATTCTGTTCATCTCTGCTCTGGACACTTCCCTCGTCATTGTTGAAGGCATCGTACGCAAATAAAAACCATATTCTAATTTTTTGCATAATTTTGAGTGGGTGTGTCCCTTCAATGACCGAAAATGGCGAAAGAGCAGGCTCCAGTCAATAAACTATAACTATTCAAACTACATGAAATCACTATGATGCACGACACAATTTTGAATGCTCGCTTCTTTGAAAATCCAAAGAGGAAGTCTTAAAAATACTCAGTATATGTAGCAGCTTTTTCAAAACTCTATTGCCTATTGGAGCTATTACCACACCACGAAGTTAATAAAAATGATAGAAATTTCATCGGCGAGTATGAGAAAAATTCAACTGGGATCTGCCTATAACGCCCGTGGCCACCTATCTGCCTCCGCTCAGACTCTATGAAGGATGGTCCTCTTACGTTCCGTTAAAGTCAGCGTCCACGATAAAAATCGTTTTCGAGTTTTCACCAGAGAACGAAAGTTCAGAGTCTGACTGTTCCATCAGTGAAGAAAGAATCTTGAAAAACGCTGCGAAACATCCGAAATCGGCTCCTTTCTTGAAAGCCACATTTCAACTGTGTATCAGTTGCGAAGGGCATGGGCCTCAAGTAGACAGCGTGCGCAAAAGCGCCCCAATGCCAAATCTCAGCCACGCTCGCGCTCCAACGCTAATGTATAAGCGGACCAAACTGTTCCTCGGAAAACTCGACCGCGAGCGGAAGGGCTAGCGCGAGCAGACTTCGGTTCTGTATGGAGCTCTTTCGGGCTCGTTTTCAATCGTTCTTTCGACCCCAGTGCTCCAATGAAACCCTGAACTTTCGATTTCCGGCCGAAAACCGAGGACGAAATTTATCGTGGGCACTGCCTTTAAAAAGTCCTCTTACCCGTTTGCCAACCTTCACAACAGCAACGAAAATCGAGACGCGTTTTTTTTGCACGTGCAAGGAAACGCGTCTCGATTCTCATTGCTGTTGTGGAGGATTGCAAACGAGTAGGAGGACTAGGTCCAGAAAACTCACTCAAACTCGGAGAAAAAGCTGTTTAAAAAACCAATCCCTCAAAAAGTGGTCAGATTCATGAGACGCCTGTTTCGTGTCGTCGTTCTAGGACGGAGAGGGGCGATTTCAAATCTCCGAACCTTGTCCAGAATCTCAGCCAGGCTCAGATACATATTCGATGGAACACAAGTGTTTGGAAGAGCACCTCGTTTCCTCATTGTGGCTCCAAACATCCTTGCATAGACCCATCACCATTACCCATACAGCACTATTTCCTTCCGTTTCAAGCCCCAGAATGTCGGAAACGGAAGCGGAATGGAGCAGCCCGAAAACACCGAGAATACGGAAACGGAACAGTCCCGCAAAGCCCTGCTCTCAACCCTCAGTCCCGTGTTGTCCCCCACGACCGCTCCCACCTTTCATGCTCAATTTCATGATATATACCGTCAACACGGAATGCTTGTGTGTTGCTATCGTCAATTACTGGACAGGGGAAGCCCCGACGCTGTTTGGCGGGAAAAATTGCGCACGAGAAAACGAAGAGATCACTGCTGTTGATCGAATGATTTTGCGCACAATTGCTGAGCGCGGCTTCCTACTCGATAGACACTGACAATATATAATTTTATCTGCATTGTATCAGTGCGATCCGTTCTAACTGTATGTGAACCCTTCCGTAATCTCTTAAAAAAATTCAGACATACTTTCCACTACTCCGCCGATTGCAGTCGGATGCAATGCGCCTATTTACAGGAAAATACAGGAAACATGATACGGTAACGTTCTCATAGTCGGGAAAATCTCCTGACACCACAGCACCAGTACAACTATTTGTGACACCCTTGCAGGTTCTCGTAAGCAGTATCACTAAGAACAACCTAGAATATCTGTTATCGGAAACACAACTTTCGCCTTAATTTTGTTCATGGGGAATAAGTATTCAGAGCACAACGTGCATTCTGCTGCTATTCCTTGTCGCCGTAGTCTGCCTCCTCTCACTAACAATAAGAGGTGCCGGCCCAAGACTTCATCAATTGCGAATTCAATTTGTAAGTCTACTGTTGTTATTCATGCAACATGTCTCACAAGCATGTCAGATTAAGGCTCCGTCCATAGCAGACGACCAGCGTCAAAGCGTCAAGGCCTCGGACGACTGGCCGGCTGCAGTGGTCGCTGGGGAGTCAGATCAATAACAAATGCTGAAGATGCAAACCCCCAGCGTCACATTACGGTCACTTGACGCTAGGACGTCTGCTATGGACGGAGCCTAAGGGGTGTTCAATGGTGTCGATTGGTAGACAGAATATGGTTGGCTACACACATCCCACTCCACTCCATTTAAACTTTATTCTACTTTGCTGAAAACATGGTAGATCCTGTGTCCTGCTTATATATGAACACAGATCAGCTGGCTAAATTGATTTGATCGCTAAGTTGTTGAGCCCACTACATATAGTTACGTCCGTGGCTTGTTCCCTCAAGAAAAAACATTTAAATTCAAACCGCGGCTGGCGCGGCGGTTTAAGTTTCACCAGCGGCTGGCTGGTAATTACCGGCCGGCCGCCGGTGAGATTTAAATCGCCGCGCCGGCCGCGGTTTGAATTCAAATGTTTTTTTTTTCGAGGAAACAAACCACGGACCCAACCGTACACGTTTTCTTTTCTTCCTTCTAAAGGCAAGCTCCGGTCAAGCTTCAACACGACGAAATTCGAGTTAGATAGATCGCGGTGGCTTAGCTGACCACCATTTAGACGTTTGACAATCTATAAGTACTTACTTCTGTTCTACTTCTTTTTACACCCCTCCCCTTCTTATCACTCCTTGTCCCTTATCCACTCATTGTTTACCACCTTCTAGACTACTGTACGGCATCTTGCCCTCACAATCAGCTGGCTTGAAATTGAAATTGAACCTTCAGACTGACCTGCTCGAATATTTATTGCTCATCTAGTAAAAAACATTGGCTGAAGTCCTTGCTTTCATTGTTCGACTGTTTTTCTTACGTAAATTTGTATCCATTTCTTCCTCTGAATGTCGATGATTTTTGACTGCTCGGCATGAGAGTGCGATCTTTTTGGGCGGCGCTGTGTACGTGTGCACGAACCGACATCTTTGGGCCCTAGAAACTCTGATTCTAGCCCGTTTTTCACCGTACTACCTTAACAGTTTTTGAGCTGTTTTCGATCTGAGCCGATTTTTGTAGTTTTTTCGATAACGTTTTCATCGTGACCAAGACAAAAACATCAAAAAGGAAGGGGAAAGGCGGAATCACAAATCTGTGGGAAGCCGGTATGCAGTCACAGTCACTAGCAGCGGTGGCATCAGAGATGTTCAAAATTGCCACATTTGAAGGCAGTGTTCGCGATAAAAAGGGTCTTCGAATTTTCACCGGGAATCGAATGTTTCATCAAAAAACGTCTGAAAGCGAATCCTAGATAGCTCTGTACGACCCTCAAACTTGGTTGTGTTATTCCTGCCTCAGACCAACTCAAGGACCAACAAGGAAGTGGACGAATAGGAAATGGCACATAACAGTTTGAAGGCCCTATAGGCTTGACTTACTTGACCTAATGGGTTGGTTTTCGCCCGACGCGGTCATTCCGCATCTTCACCGAGGTGTGCCGTCCTAGTAGTCAGCCGTGTTCATTTTTCACGGTCTTCAGCCACAATTTGAACACATTCCATCCAGCTGTCACTATTCCATTTCCTGCGAAACGAAACATCGCGCCTGAACTGTCTTTCGATGTCGAGTGACTTCAAATCCTCTTTAACCACATCCGTCCAGAACTTTCGCCTACGCCCAGGTGGCCGTTTCCAGACAGGATTTGGAAGCATTCGTAAAGCGTGTTGTACGAGACGATCCATCGTTTTTCTTAGTATATGCCCGAGCATTCGAAGTCGACTTTCCATTGCTGCTTGAGATGGCGTTAGGAGACGCTGGCACCTCCCTCGTGTCAAGCGTTGATCTACGGCGTCGATTTACTTGTAAAGGTCTTCGCTATGGCATACACGCGGCCAGAAATATCCAAGCAAACGCCTAAAAAGCTTCCTCTTCGTGCAATCCAACTTTTCCATCTGCGTCTTCGGTGCTGCCCACGTCTCCGATCTGTATATCATGATAGGGCGAATAGCGGATAGGAAGACGCGCAACTTGACTTCCTTCGCGATGGTGGTAGACCACAAACACTTGGTTAGAGAATTAAATGCAGACGTAGCTTTCGCACATCGTTGTCGAATATCCGCTGCATAACTACCATCGTTCTTCAGCAAACAGCCCAAATAACAGAAATCGTCCACCAGTTCGATATGTTGTCCGTCCACACAAACTCCCATTAAAGGCCTCTGAGAGACTCAAATCTGCTTGCGTTTGTCGGGACGAAGACGAAGTCCATAGGCTGCGGCATACTTCGAAACGGGGTTCACGATCCTTTGCAGTTTTGAGTTGTTTTCAGCGAATAACACAATGTCGTCGGCGCACTCCAGGTCGACAAGGGAGCGTCCTGATGGTATTAGGATCACATCCACAGGAAACTGTTCTGCAACTCTATGCATGATGTCATCAACGGCGAAGTTGAAAAGAAAAGGTCCTGCAACGGCTCCTTGCCTTACTCCTGTTTTCACCTCGAAAGCTGACGTAAATCCGACAGGTGTACGAACTGCTGCTGTTGTTCCTTTGTTCATGTCCTCGACTAACCGAACATATTTTTCCGGGACCCCATCTGCTCGAAGAGCATTGGGCAATCGATCACGGTGAGGAGAGTCGAACGCGGCTTCAAAGTCCAAAAAAGCAAGCTGTAATGGCTTCGAATACCGCTGCCACGATTCAATTACTCTTCTCACGACGAACACTTGGTCGATGCTCGATCTTCCAAGTCGAAAACCGGCTTGCTCATCTCTGGTTGTTTTTTGACGATGTTTGATAAATCGCTCGAAAATGACACGTTTTAAAACCTTGTACATGACACGAAGTAGAGAGATTCCTCTGTAGTTCTTAGGATCCGTGACGGATAGCTTCTTGTGAAGATGTACGATGATCGCATGTCTCCACGAATCGGGTATCTTTTCGCTCATCCATATAGCACGGATGGTGTGGGTCATTTCACGAATCCCAGACGGAGGAAGAGCTTTCATTATTTCAGCAGTGATGTCGTCATCTCCATCTGCCTTTCCATTCTTCATTTTCCGGACACAATCCAAAACTTCTGACTCAGTCGGCGGTTCCTCACTGACATCGTAATGTGCTCTCTGAACATGCGGGAGCTCAGGTACCGATGGCGCTGGACGATTCAGTAGTGAACTGAAGTAATCCTTCCATATTGGAAGCGTCGCATCACCAACTGCAACTCCATTGGTGGTGTTCAAGACAGGAGAACATCTCTTCATCTTCCCGCTATACTGTCGCAGCAACGTGTAGGCTTTCCTCGGATTCTTATCCTCCCAAGCCTTCTCGAACTCCTTAGCTCTACATGTCCACTCTCGCTCGCGGTCACTTTGAAGCTGCCGACGCAACTTCCTCCTCAGACGCTTCTCCTCCATGAAGTTTCCTGCAGTTCGGAGAGCACATACTATGTTGTAGGTAGATGTTATTTCTTCTGAGACGTAGGCGAACTTCTTCTTAGGCTGTACAACCGGGGGTGCCTCTTTCGAAGCGTCCAGGATGCACTTGACAAAAGAATCCGCGTCGCAAAGTTTCTTCTTAGTTCGTACTTTGATGTGAAAAGAAACGCGTTGTCAAAAATTCTTTCTGCACTCTTCATCTCCGAGACTTGTCATGTCAATCCTCTGAAGAGGCTGAGCCCCTCCCTTCCTCTTATGAATCCTCGCAGTGAAGTTCAACAGAACAGGACGGTGATCCGAATCGAATGCGACATCCCACACAGCTCTAGATCTTCGAATGTCCGATACTGGAATATTCCTCGTCAGGACATAGTCAAGCTGTGGTTTCAAAAATGTCATCTTTCGCTTCCTCTGCTTTTCTAGAGATAGCTGGGTTGAACCCTGCCACGTAAGCTGATGGCGGCGATGATTCCTCTTGAATGTCGATGCAATAATCAGACCACTGCGTTCACAAAAGTCGACAAGGCGGTAGCCATTGTTCGATGTTTGCTCCACTGGGTAGAACCATTCACCGAGTACTTCGGATTTCTGATCAAGTCCCATCTTCGCATTTCGTCAATCTCCACGACAACAGCATGTTGACAAGGTATCCTGGCCAGCAACGTATTGAGTGCCTCATAAAACGCATCCTTCGAATTGTCTTCGGCGGTTTCAGTGCGCGCATGAGCACTCACTATCCACAGATTGAATCCTCTGTGATCCCGCAGTCGTGCGAATGCATTCCGGCACGACGTTGAGCCGAACTCCTTGACCATACCATTGAAATCCTTCCTTATAGCTATTGCACAGCCTCCCACTCTCCTATCGTCCGCGTTACCGCAGTAGATGATGTACTCTCCGACGCTGATGACGGGTCTACCCTTGAGGCGTGTTTTCTGCAAAGCAGCACACGGTGCATGGAAATAGCTCAGAAGTCTGGATAGCGCAGAATTTTGGATATCACTCGACAGCGATCGACAGTTCAGGGTGGCGAAACTGTGGTTTGTGACCAACGACTCCATGAACTCCCTAGGTACGGATCCTAAGGTGTTATGGACCAGAGGCCTTGGTGTGTCAGGTGCCTATAGGCTTATCTAGACTTTTCAACCGTTCTTCTGCCATTATTGTTGCAATGGACCCCGGTACATTCGATATGCGGTGACCACTCAAAGGCCGTTTCTCTTGTAAACATTGCCTTCAAGGGCAGTGTTCTCGATGACTTTCGTTCCCGAGTTCTCCACTCAAACCAATGCGTTGGCAACCAAGTGTTACGAAAATTTCGAAGAAACGGCTAGAAACGCACTAAAGCGTCGTATTTCAGTGACATTATTCCCTGGCCTGGACTAGTTGTCCGATTGGATGAACATGCACTCGGTGGTTGTCACCGGTGAAGAAAGGGGCTAGTCAAAAATAGAAGAATATTTTTGGCATAACAGTACTAGTTAGAACCCGAAAGAAAGAGCGGAGCAACAGAGAGTAGCGAATTGCAGAAGACGGGTCCACAAAGGATTTCATTGTCACAACGAACAGTTTCAGTCAGAGTAAAAAGGTGAGGTGAGAGTAAGGGATTTGGTGCCCTTCTGGGGCGTTTTTATCGATTTCTTCGTCATTTAAGTTCTACTCGGAGGCCAAACAATCGATTTAACGATTAATCTCGAAATCGAAGATAATCGTGAACACTGCCTTTAAATCAGAATTGAACTCCTTGTGTCAGTACGCATCCTGTCTTCTACAGTTTTCCCATCCGCGTTACCTCGAACATCGGATCAGGAGCAAAGGCTCGAACGCGCTGAACTTCGCCGTACCAGCCTCATGTATGATTTCCGCTTTCGATGTAGTCTTACGCATGGACCAGGCGGCTGGCTGTGCGGAGTTGGCGGCCTCACTGGAGAATGGGGTTTGGATTCGGGCGGGATGACCTACCGCAGCAGCCCCGTCCATTCATGAGACCAAAATTATTACGCGCACACTACATCGACCCAAACGAACTCTGACCTTGGTCTGAGGGCCGCGGTAGTTGGTCTGCGTCTCAGCCTTTCAGAACACTAACGCGCCAGTGCCTCAATAGGTCTTCGCGCTCAGAACTCTACCGAACTTCAAGTTTCTTCGAAAAAGAGACGGTCCAAAGTGGCGGCGTTAGGTTTCAATGGTCGTAAGCTCCATACAACAAATGGGGGTGGGAGTTTCATAGCCAACACAGCATTGCACACTGGATGTTTCCAGGGAGACCCTTTGATACTATCTGCTCCTGATAATCTATACAATAAAATGTTGCTAGGGGATGAATAGACCAAGTTGTCGGAACTACCCATGAAGGTATGTTTTCTGATCGACTACCTCACGAGTGGTTAAGAAAACCCTATCCAACACAGACATTGGGATTGGCGGAGCGCCGGCATTTACCGCCAGCGGTTCGCCAGGACGCTGGCCGACCGCTGGCAGTCCCTTGGCTATTACCTGGCAGCCCGTTGTTGAGCAATCATTCGCCAGCGGTCCGCCAGTCTCTTGCCAGACCGATGAATCGGGGTGGGTCCCTCACCGCAGATCGTTGCGTAGGAGATCGCCTACGCAACGGTCTGAGATGAGGCACCCACCCCGCCTTCCCCCCCACGCCGTGGGGACTTTCCCCTCAGCTGCCAAAATTATGCTAGCCTCTGTAGAGTGACTTCAGGTCACTTTGCAGGGCCGGCATCAAGTCAGACATTGAGATTGGCGGACCGCCGGCATTTGCTTGGCGAGCAAAAACCATTCCCGGTGTCGGACAGCCATTAGCCGGCGGTCCGCCGAAACCCTGCCAACGGCCCGCCAGGACGTTGGCCGGCCGCTGTCAGTCTCCTGCCTAATATCTGGCGGGCAGCTGTTGAGCAACCATTTGAAAGCGGTCCGCCAGTCTCTTGGCAGACCGATAAGTCGAGGTGGGTTCCTCACCGCAGATCGTTGCGTAGGAGATCGCCTACGCAACGGTTTGAAGTGGGGGACCCACCCCACCTACCCCTAGCCGTGGGGACTTTTTCCTCAGCTGCCAAAAATATGCTAGCCTCTGTAGAGTGACTTTAGATTACCTTCCAGGGCCGGCATCGAAGTCCCGAGTGAACACTCATTGAACTGAATCACCTAATATACCGGCTCAGCTTATCAATAAAATCAGAGATCAAACTTTAACATGTTAAAAAGTGAGTATTCGTCAACTCTCTCAAGCGCCAGCCATGTGACGACTCAGTGCCAAGAGAAGGCCACTGGGCGATTATGCGCCAGCCGAGTGCCGATTGTTGGATAACTGATAACATTTTTATGCGCTCGGTAATTTCGAAGTTTGATTGCCCTTGCCAGCTGAATGCAATTCATCGCGCAACTTTCGGGCAGCTGGCACATTTTCGCCAGCGGTCCGCCGCTAGCTCTAATTGAGATGCCAAAGATGAGCCAACCGTCGGCCTCGTAATTGTCAATCGCCAGTTGAGTGCCTGTTATCACCCAGCTGTTAGGCAACTGGCACATACTCGCCAGCCGTCCGTCGCTGGCATTAGGTGACATACCGATTGTATGCCAACTGTCGGCCTCGTGATTGCCATTGGTCAGATAAATGCCAGCTATCCTCCAGCTGTTGAGCTACTGGCAAATTTTTGCCGGCGGTCCGCTGCTCCCAATGTCTGAGTAGCTGCGCGAGTAGCAGTGAAAAAATGTTTCAACCCAACATGTCAAGAGCAGTGTGGGTATATTACCATTGAGCTGCCGTAACCTGTTATACTCTTGAGAAGGACAACTCACACTCAAGGGCTTCAGAGTTCAGAGAAATTTTGTCTAGATTTCGCCATGGAGATTTTTGGGAGCTGAGCACAAACATGACTTTCATTAGGAGCTTTTCTGAAGATTGGGTAAGTATAATGCTATTTAGCTACCTTACCCCGTAGAATTCCACTCACTTGGTGAAAGAAGTTGCCACGATGTTTTTTTAACTCAAGTAAGTCAATTCATATGAGAGTTTATCGACAAAATTTGTAATGGGAAAATGAGCAAATTCTTTAGAAAGGGGTACACACTAGGAGAAATCAACACAGTAGTAATTTTATCTATAATTGAATGCGTGGCGCTTTTGGTCCGGATACTATCTGTAAGGTCAAAAGTTGCGTCGAGTCAAAATATCGAGTAATGCGTCTTTCACAGTCTGCCGGACTACGCCGTCCAGCACGTTATAAGATAGCACTGCGGCGTCGTGGAGTGACGCTGTGCGACGCCGGATGACCGACGTCGCAATGCGGCGCTCGACGTCAGTGCGAAATTTCTCCGTTGATTGTGGGATGGTCGATATTATCAGTTGCTCTACCACAGGCCTAGTGGGCGCCGCGCGCGACGTTGGATAGCATTGCCGGACGTCGGACGGAAAAATAACTGTGAAGGGGGCTTAACATTGATATTGCGACTATCGCAACTGTTACGTGCTGTCTTTTCCGCTTGAAGTACTGTAGGATCGACAGTGTCCTACTGTGTGATTTTTTATCAGAAATTTCGTTTCCGTGTTTTGCTATTCTGGGCCGGCATGCATGAACGCTCATGAGCTTCAATGTGCGAAGCGTCGAGGGAGAGGTGACCCGAAAACTTGCAGCTCCCCTGACGTTGGGACGCAATTTCGCTACGCACAGCGAAGCTTTCGCCTAACAGCCGTTTTTCGATGTTATCCTCACCTAGAACGGCTTCATTTCTGCAAAATACAGAAGACAAGCTGGAAAAAAATCATTCAGAGATTAATCAACTATCAATGAGAGAGCAAAAAAGGTAGAAAATAAGCCCGATTGAAAATAAAAAAAAACAGCTCGGCGGGAGTTCATCGTGCGTCGTGAGGTTGCGTCCTTACACAACGGGGACGGCATGTTCTTCGGGTCACCTCAGGCTCGACGCTTCGCGTGTATAGGACGCTAAGCGGCTTTCTGCCCACCTCATAAGCATTCAGACATGCGGTCCCTGGATGGTTGGTCTTCTTCCCCAAGACGATGATTGTCAATAAACTGTCATAGAATAACCGCGTACAGTTGTTGGACTTGAAAAACATGGTGCTAAAAAAATTCGAACAGAGCGAATCGATCCCGTGAGTCTCCGGTTTGTATTCCGCGCCTTGGACCAGTGGACCAACTTGGCTCAGCTACGTATGTATGTATTTAAAGTAACGATTCATATTTTTGCCGTTTCGATTTAATTTCAAAAAAAGGCCCATCATTTCTTTCCACTATTACTCGGGCAACTATGAAGCAGGATGTGCTTTCAACTACCAGTTAAGTAGTCAATAAGAAAAGAATATGCGCATGTCCCGCAGTTCTGACAGCCCTATCTGGTCACTCCCATGTTAGCGCTATTCCCCTCTGCTCACTTCAGTGGTCAATTTTTGGCATAAACATTGCCTGTGACGGTTTCTCGAGGTGCTTAACCCGTAAAAACAACTTGAAAAAAGACAGTGTTGCGGTGGCGTATTCTCACTACAGTCTATGATACGGCGAAATTCACATGGTTCCTAAGCGTGCTGGTGCGGAGCGGAGGTTAGAGACAGTGAGCGAGCGGAGGGCAGACAGAGGCTGAGGCATCCCGCGCGCCGCTCGCGCCTCGAATGATGTGAATTACGACGTTTCATGGAGGGTATGCATAATGTAGCCATTGCTGGCTCGGTTCCAAAAACCGATAGTGAATAGCTCAAAAATTTTTCCTGGGTTATGTTTTTTTCTGTTTCTCTCATTTGTTCGTTTTAATCTTTCTTGTATCTATAGTAAATGATTCAGATGTATTTGTATTACACATTCGGGGAGAAACATGAAATTTTAGTTTAAATCGTTAACTTCAACACTGATTTCGAAGTTTTGAAAGTTTCCGGTGTTTTTTCTCCTTCTTCTCTAAACTCGCGATAGAATAAAAGTCTGCCTTCGCATATGGCGCGACGTCCGCGGTAGCGTAGAGCACCTCAGTTATTTTATTTCCACTCAATTTCAGAGGACAAAAACACGAAACGTTCTTCTTCTCCTTCTGCAGCCACAGAGAGGGTCCTGTCATAGATTGAGGAACTGAGCCACAAGCGTCGGATTCTCCCACAGATCTACTGGTGTTAACGATGTCGGTCTCATCGGGCAGTTGAAAAGGTGCGCAGTAGTATGCCCTTTATTACCACAATCCGGGCACTCGTCAGGTCTGCTGCTATCGATCTTATGTAAATAAGACATAAGCATGGGGGAGTGCCCGCAGCGCAACGAGGCAAGGGTGCACCTGGCACGCCTACCGAGTTCCATCTCGGTTTCGCTGATCTCAGGCGGCACGACTCCGAGAATGGAGTTTACGGCGGTCTTGCATAAGTGATCCTTGACGAATTGGGTATGCTCAGCACGTAAGAGACGGAGGCGTTCTTGTTGTGCGTTGGTCCATCTCTGTATATTGATTTTCGTGGGAGCTTCGGCAAACGGCTTTCTTATACTTCTCTCTCTAACGGGGTCTAACAGTCTTCGCGACGGATGATTCGGCTGCTTCAGGATGTTTATGTACAGCTGTTGTGCATGGAGTTGGCAATGGTCCTTAACTGGCAGGATGCGAGCCTCGGCGTGTAGGTGCTCTACAGGAGAGCTTTTAGAACAGCCTGTTGCGATTCGCAATGCTCCATTTTGAATGCGCTGCAGCTTGGACCAGGATGTGTCCGACACGATATGCTGCCAGACTGGTGCAGCATACTCCAGGGCGGGCTGTACGATGGCCTTGTACGTGGTCAGGATCGTTTCTTTACTGCACCCCCAGGACGTTCCGCCGAGAGCACGTAGGACGTTAAGTCTTGTTTTCACTGCAGCTTGCTTCTGCTCAGTGTTCTTATGAAACCTCAGCGAAGGGTCCAACACGAGTCCGAGCAGCTTAGGGAATCGGGCGGCCGGCAGGCGAGTTTCGTCCCATTTCACCATGGGATGAGCACTGTGCTCGGCATTATCAGTGGAAAAGACGGTGACGGATGATTTAGCGGCAGAGACCGTAAGCATCTTGCTATCGAGAAAACATTTCAACTCGATCAAGTAGTCATTGATCTTACTGGCAGCTACATTTATGTCGCGATCCCGGCATAGTATAGTAATATCATCCGCATATGCTACGACCTTGATGTCTTGGGATGGAACGGGTAGATCTTCAATATACAGACTGAAAAGAGCAGGCGATAGAACTCCTCCTTGAGGTACACCGGCGGCAATTGGGATGCTATTGGAGACGTGCCCTTGAAATAGCACATTTGCCCGACGTCCTTTGATGAATGCGGTTATCCACCGCTTCTGCCAGGGCGGAATGGTAGACCTTAATAGGCTCTCCGACAAAATGCCCAAATTTACAGTGTCAAAAGCCTTCGTTAGGTCGAGGGCTACACCTACGGTACGCTGAGGTTTCATGGCATTGAAGCCGTCCAAAACATAGCTCACAATTTCCAGCAGGGCCGTAGTGGTGGAATGTAGCTTACGGAAACCATGTTGATGCTGTTGTTTGCTATTATGTTCGGCAAGCTCCTCCACAGCCAATTTTTCTGCAACTTTGGCAATAGGTGAGAGAAGACTGATTGGCCTGTAACCTTTTGCCGTGGATGGTGATTTACCCGGCTTCGGCAATGGGATGACGCGTGCTACTTTCCAATCTTGAGGTAATATACAGGTGCGAAACGATGTATTAATGACGTCAGCGAGCAGAGGTAGTAGTTCATTTGGCAGTCTCTTTAGAACTGCTGGGCTCAAACCATCTGGCCCTACTGCCTTCGAGTTACTGATTTCCTTGATAACCTTCTCGACCTGAGCGGGCGTGACTGCATCATCTTCAGCCATGAGTGGCAATTTACAGAGTTCCCGAACAGTTATTCTATTCTGCTTCTCTCTTTTTGATTTAGTTATGAAAAATGCTTCCCAAGAGCATTTGCGGCCTCTTTCCCTGACTTGAAGACTCCGCCGTCGAATTCAATCGTGGAATTGTCGGCGGAGGTGAACTTTCCGGAGATCCTTTTCAAGGCCTTCCACGTTGCTGCTGCATCATTTCTGAAGTTCATCTTCTCAGTGAACTTTTCCCAAGATTCTTTCTTGTGCCTATCAAGGTCCATCCTGATCTCATTATCCAGCTCGGCAATGTCTGGGTCAAAATGATTAGCAGCTCTCTTTGCGTCCCTTGTCCTTATCTTCTGCAGTGTCTCCCTGGTGACATTGGGAAAGAAGGTCTTGACACGACCTTCAGGGATCGCAGCTTTCATCGCCTTCCTGATGGCATTAGAGAGGTGGCGCTCCTTCTGGTGTACATTGCCATTCCACGGATATTCGGCCGCTTGGCGGAGTGCAACCTCCCTGAACAGGCTCCAGTCTGCAAGGCCTAAATTGAGATAAGAACGATGACGAACACCTGTATAGGGAGCAAGAGAGTTAGAGAGATCGATATTGACAAAGACCGGAATGTGATCACTGGAAAGAGTTGTGGATGTAGACCAAGAGCAGGCGTTAGAGAGATTAGAAGAGACAAGGAAGATGTCTGGGCTGGAGGATCGACCGTAGGCAGGGAGACGAGTGGGCTGGCCATCGCTAAGGATAACGAGGTCGCACTCATCCGCCCAGTCTTCGACGTCATTTCCTCTAGCATCAGAATCGAGCGACGAGCAGAACGTGTGAGCATTGAAGTCACCCGCAAAGACAATTGAGGGAGATAGAGAGCAGTCATACAGCTGCTTGAGTGGAGGGATAGGGTTGTAGGTTGGTGGACAGGATGTAGGAGGAGGAATGTATATATTGAAAAGAGAAAGTGGAGTTTTTAGAGGTAGATGGATGGGGATGTACTCGAGAGTGCCATCCACTGGAGTGTTTGGAATGATGTGAGAGGGAAGAGACGACAGAACAAAAGTAGAGACTCCGCCTCTCTGAGATGACCTAGGATTATGCTATGCAGTATAGCCCGGGATGTTTGGATGTCGAGAGGTAGCAGAGGGAGAGAGTTTGGTTTCCTGAACCATGATAACATCCGGGTGATGAGAACGGGCGAAGAGAGATAATTCAGAAAGCTTGGCGCGAAGGCCGTAGAGATTGATATGTACAATAAAGAGGGGGCGGTTGGTAGATGAGAAATTGGAGTTACTGGAGGTGGAGCACACAATACAACTAAAGGAAGAATCGTGGTGCCTCACAGAACTGAGACCCGAACAAGAGAAGTGCACCCACCTTTGGCATCCAAAACATTGGACGCTGGTTCCATACCAATTGACATCTCTGTCGCATGTGGCACATGGGTAGTTCTTCTTCTTCGCGGGTCCTGGGTTCCTCTCGACGCCGGCTCTTTGCAGTAGGATCTTCAGGAGAGCTGCGGCCAGCCAGCACCTCTCCCATGACAAAAACCCTCTCCGCGGAGGGATTGACGTCGGTTTGCACGGAGGCGATCTTCTTTCCTCCACACTGCCACGGCACGAACGTACGACATCTCGGCAGCCACGAAACGTTAAAAACGGTGAGTTTTACCCTCACACACACAGTATCAATGCACCTAAATTATATGCTATAGATAAACGCAAAATCAACATAAAAGTCAGGCAAACATACAAACCACGACCCAGAAAAATGATTGGCTGTTCATTATCGATTCTTGCTCACACACTCGCGGGAGTCGGTGGCCGGTTGAGGGGAGTTGAACAGGAAGCGTACTGACGCTCGAAACGGAAAAAGGGGCGAGCGAAGCCCGAAAACTCCCCCCATTTCTGCCGAAAACTCCGCGTGTCAACCTCCTACCAACCCTACAATGCCAAGTCACAGTTGACCCGTTCACACCGAAAGCTCTGTCTATTCACCTCCCACCCACCCCTCAGAATGACGTCACACCCACGTGTTTACACCGAAAGTTTCGCCTGATCACCTTCCACCGACCACCACCTACCACTCCTGCAGTCGCGCCGTCGGTGGCAGGTTGAGTGTCAGGCTTGGCGATTCAACCTGCCACCGCCGCCCGCTAGAGCGTCGATATCCCGAGCGATGCCAACCGTGACAAGAATGAAGACCTCAAATTTCCACGCAGCGTATTCATTGTGGGCTGCTGTTTCCACGCTATACACGAGAGAGTGCTAGAGAAAAACAGTGCGTGGACTGCAACGTGTTGCCCCGAAAACTCTGCGAGGTATGAGACATTACCACGAAAACTTCGGCAGTTATGAGTCATGCCGAAAACTCCGCAATCAGCCAGATCCGATCAATTTGATAGGGAAAGGGGCGTTCAAACCCGCCACCGACCCCCGCTATTGCCTGAGTGGACCCGAACCGGTCATTGCTACAGTACGCTTGATGAGAAACACATCTCACCTACGCCTTTTTTCCATTGCTGTGGACTTCAAACCCTTCTGAGTGAGGCTTCATGGAAATCAATAACTCCGACCAACTACGGTGTCAACCTACGATAATCTTTCGAAAAACTGAAAAAAATCAGATTTCTTGTTTAGCGTTCCGAATAAACCCCTGTGCGAAGTTTGAGCAGAACGAAATTTCTACCATTGGATTCGGAAATGTGGAATATTGTGGATTTTTTGAAATCTAAACTTTCCCTCACTCAGACTATGCTATCAGGACCAGATCCAAAAGTCGAGCAGCAGTTCAGCGAATGGAGGGACTGTATTTTGAAGAACATTTCCAGATATGAAAATGATTCAGACGGAGTCAGTCGTTTCGGGAGAGTTTCCTCTGAAATTCACCAACTGAACCCACATTGTTGTCAGTTATGGGCAAACTTACGGTACGGAGTGCAGCTCTGTGAAAAGCTGCCATCGATGCTTGACTTGAAGATCGAGGATTTTCACAACCATGACGAAATCAAGAGACATATTCTACCACTGCAGGTCAGTAGAGGTACATCATATAAATTCCGGCCTACTTCGGTCGGTTCAGACTCTGACTCGTTTCGTTCAGTGAAGACTCTTATAAATAACACTCCGCGAGAGCCTTTTGTATTTCACGCTTTCAGAACGTTTTGGGCGTGATTGTGACATTAGGGATTGGACACGACACTGTTGCAGAAGAATCACTTCTGAAGGTAAGCGTGAACCAATGTGAATGTACTCAAACAAGGGGACCTATGGAATAGTGTTGATCTAGAGAGAAAGAAGTATCGTCGAAAAAAAAATTTTTTAGCTACCGTATCCTCCAAAAGTGTCCCCTTTCAAGGTCCTGCCACGAGGTTCGCTGTTCTACGGTGCTGATCCCATACAGGATGTCAATGAACAACTCTACAGCAAATTCGGAGTATACTTTCCTTTCGCGATTGTTGGAGATTCAAAAACTTCCTCAGCTAATGTCTTGGTGAACAGTGAGTCTTGCTTAACTCATCGTCTACCCACCCTGAAATACTGGTGTATTTTTTGTCGAAAGAAAGCATATATACTATTTCGCGGACTAAAACAGGCCATGGTTCATAGATAGAGATGGATAGAGAGGAGATCATCAGAAGGTAATACGTAAAAGAGAGACAGAAGACCAGAAGAAAGTAGCACGTACGCAACTAGCGAGGGAAGTCTTTCAGGAGCTAGAAGCCTATCCGAAGGAAACAAAAGTTCTACAATCTTTCTCGGCAGAAGAGTCCAAATAAGTTCATCGGAATTTAGATGATTCTACAAACTTTCAGGAAAAAACGTTAGGCAGTGTTCACTCTTTGCAAGAGCACGCGATTGCAAGGAATCGATGATCATCGAAGACACACGATTTGCCAGGCGCTCTCGCACGCTCACGCCCATCCTCGCTCGCTCACGCCCTCTACAGGAAAGGTACAACAAGTTCTAGGCTTACAGCTTTATTCCGGAGACACCTATCATCGAGCCTAGTCCGATTTCGATGCTCTCGTGCCGCATAGACCCCCACGGCAGGTGCAAACCGCGGTGAACGTACTGCCAACGAGTCGAGCATTTGATCACGATGTCAAACGTTATCAATTGAATCAAAACCGACAAAAGATGGTTGCCGGCTTCTTTCTTGATTTTGAGTACCCACCAGCGTCGGGGAGCATTGAGGAGCGCGGAACAGCGAGAGCGCGCGGTATGGACGCTGCCTTACAGACCCGTCTTATTTTTTTTCCTATGGAGATCAGAGACAGAAATAACGAAAAAAGGTTGTTGTGCTCATGTGCTGGACATAACAAAAAAAATGGAAAATTGAATGTTGGAGCTGAAATGCGGAGGATCAAGTTCTCACACAGTAATCCCGTGTGAGGGGGCCAGCATTGGCAGCTGACTTAACATTGTATTTTGCCGGGAGAGTTTGGTATTGACTACCCTTACAGCCAGTAAATGGTATACCGCTCACCCCCTATTCACTCTACTCCCATGGAGGTCTGCTCAGACAGTAACACCGGGTGAAGGATGCCAACAATACCGGCCAAGCATACATTGTACCCGGGCAAGCTCAAGTATTCGCTGCCTCCTCTGTCTGTAAAAAAAGGGATCGCTCACCCCGTTCTCACTACCCCTTCACCCGGTGAATGGTGGCCCGCTCACCCGGTGTTCGTGTCCTATTCGGAAGTGATATACGATTGGCCGGTGAATTCCTTAGCGGTCCATCTTTACAGATAAGAACGTAGAGGCTAACCGAAAATTGCTCGACCCGCCGCGGTCGCGTCACGGTTCTATATTATATCTTGACCGCCAGTGGGGCTGTTTTCCTAAAATCCAGTCCAGGCAGATCTTCAACTGCTCTGGATAAGGACTGTGAATGAAAACACACCATTCTCCACTTCTTCTATATCCTACCCTTTATAAATTGGTTATCATCAACTTTGTTTACGAGAACCGTGACGCGACCGCGTCGTGTTGAACAATGATCGTTTGGCCTTTACGTTCTTATCCTTTACAGCCTGCAAGTTCGAGAGCCTCCACTTCCTACCTGAAATGGCCAGCTTACGCTTGCTTCAGAATTCATGAGCAGACCCGCTGCCACGCCCCCACGGCTAATACGAACCTTCTGGGATGAGGGTTCAATGATTGAACACCGGTGGATGTCGGGTGGATGAACCCCCTTTCGATTGCTAACAGTAGAATCGACTTGAAGCACATGTTTACCCGCTCTGTATGTGACGCTTGTCTGCTTCAGCTGTTCAGCACTGGGCCAACGATATTCTTATGCATGACCGCTCACCCCGTTAGGCCGCAGTCATGGTCGGCCGAAAACCGGCCGTCCTAGTCACACGCGGTCGATATGTATGAGAAACATGAAAATCGGGAAGAAATGAAGGGATCGAAAACATCCTCAACTGATTAAAACCGTCTCGAATAATAAAAATTCGGCTGATACGACTTAGTACGCCCCCCCCCCCAAAAACAAGCCCATCCGCTCACTCAAGGAGCCTACTTCTCCGTCCCCTCACCTGGTGTTATTGTCTTAGCGCTCACCCGGTAATAGTAACTTAGAAAATGATATCGATCTACAGGATCCGATGAAGCCTGTAGTAGGCCCTGCCTTTAATCCAATAAGATCGAGGCTTGCGCTTCAACCCTGAAGCGGTAAGCCTTACCTTGCATGCTCCATGCCCCCACGGCCACAAAAATTCGTGGAGGATTAGGGTCAATAGTCCGGGACGAGTGGATGACCACCCAGTCGAATGCCATTACCAGAATCAACACGAAGCACATCTTTGTCCGCGCTGTTTGTGACGCCTGCTTGCTTCTGAAAGATTGACACCTTGTGGAAGTTCTTCTTGGGATCCGCATTAGATCCAGCATCGAATGGCGTTTACATACCCAAGAAATTCGTTCCCAATCTTCCAGCTGATATCGTAGATTTTTTCATTAATTTTTTCGCATAAAGTTTTTTTTTCGCATGAAGCTATAAAACTTTCGCTCAGAACTTCTTTACGCTTCAAGAAAGGCGTCTGTTGACAGTAATTTTCGAAATCTTCATGACATTCTGCGTCGAATAGTGTTTTTAGTAGGTAAAATATATTTTCAATCGTTCAGACTGATTCATTTTATGAATACCAGTTTTTCGCTTATGATGAAGTATTTCTTGAAATGATTTAGGCTGAAGGATCGGGAAAATATTTTTTCAACCTGAAAGCATCAGTCGACCCCAATTTTAATGTTTATTTCGAAAACAGCCTTACTCAAAGATCCATATGCAAAATACCAAAACATCCATAGCTTCAGGCGGGACAGATGCTATCTATTGTATAAACTGGTTTCGGCTGAACAATCGAGAACGTACTTCTTGAACCTGATATGATATCTAGAATTTTATGCGGAATCCAGAAATCACTTTTCACCAAAGATCTTCACGGGTGGAAAATTTATGAACGAAAAACCGATTGTGGCACCCATTCCATCTTGAATGTGGTCTGCACAATTGTCTGGTTACTTTGTTTCCTTTTCCAAACTGTACCGGTTTTCCCAGTGATGAAGGCTCCCCTCTTGACCTCCACAGAGGTCAAGGCTGGTGGAGTACATTGCTACATCCGACGAAGCTATGAGTATCACTAAGGACGGAAAAGGATGTCTCAGTCCGGCCCTCGGCCGACCATGAGGAGTATAAGACGCTCACAACTCGAAACGTTAGGCTGGCGTCGCAAGGATTGTGCTAGTAGCGGAGTCTACACAACATTGCGCAATAAATGCTTCCTGGTAAAATATGTTGAAATGCTCTACTTTCCAATACCAACGCTCTACCTTCAGACGTTTACGTGAGAAGCAATGTAAGTCACATTGATCTAGCATCCTTCTTGGTGGAATTCGTTAAACATAAGGTAAATATTGGTTTTCTCACACTCGTCCGGACTTTTGTTCCATGATACTGATTCACTCATAGGTCTACGATGATATATGGATTGATATAGAAGGAACCGAGTATGAAATTTTACCATTCTTCTTCCGCGGAGGACAACTGGACCGGAATGAAATCACTTTATGTCAGTTCAATATAGAGGTGAGTCTTCATGGGTGAAGACTTTGATAAAAATTTTCTCGACGGCAGAAGCTGTTCGAGGGCACAGTCAGCGGGTTCGAGCTGCCCTAGGCAATGCGTCGGCATATCAACAAACACTGAAAGCCGTAACAGCAAGCTTGAAGATAGGCTTCGTCCGGAAGAAGGGGGAGTCGCCACTTAACCTACCACCAGTCAATCAGCTGCCTGATTCCCCGAGGCCGTGTACCTTCGAACCATTCCTCTCGCATGAAGGGGAACCACTCTTTGACCTAAACTGATAGTCCCAGTATGTCTTCTTTTTTAGCAGGCAATTCATTAGTGGGGTCCATGGACGAGGTTTACGGGCAAAGCCGCACACATGACTGAGTGACAGTGACGCACTGCGACTAAAATTTCAGCTGATTCTCTGTATTATTATTTATGGAAATTCTCTCATCTTAACTAAATACATATGTGTCGTTGTTTTCGCTGCACAGGCGAACAATTCCAGTTCCAGGTTCACATGCCGGATCAGAAGAAAAAAGAAGAGTTTCGCAAATTCATTTTCGAAATTCTGAAGGACAATCGATACGCGTTCTTCCGAGCCGTGCAAGAATCACATTTACGTCTGTACTTCTTGAACTTTGCTGATCCTCACTGTGTATCCAAGTATATCCTTGAAAGTATTAGCGAGTAATCATATGATGTGGCATTTGTGATCGACTTTTGATTTTGCATAACGGAGTGTGCTAATCAGTTTTCAAAACGACTATTCAAACCTAAACATTTCCATCTCATTTCTGTTGTTTGTGTTTAATGATTTTGAGCACAAAAAATGCTTAAACCTCAGAGACCCTATTACAATATTTGTTTCACGAGTTATCGATAACTGTCGACATACTGAAAGATCTAAATGAATAATAAACTAGTTTCATAAGAATGAAGATAACATCGACAAAGGAATCAATATCCCTGTTCTCCCTTTCATTCTCAGTCTCTGCTTATTCAGGTCCGCTTTCAGGTAGCCATTGCGAAAGACGGATGTTAAAGTCTCTACGAATGGGAGTGTACGCCCACGCGGCCGGCGGGCATGTGGAGCAGCCATCGCAAAAGCATTATTTCCGATGATCCTTCCAATGGCTGCCGACAGCTGACTCGGATATTATTTACCATTCGTCAAGTATTACTACTTATCGATTTCCAAGTCCGGAAAAGGCGTTCGCCAGAGCCGTTCAAACCGCACGCCGACCGCGTGAGCGGACTGTATCTTCCGGACTGATTTCACAAGTTCCCAAAAACTCGTCCACCATGCTTTCACCGCTAAATTTTAGAAATTTGGAGGGTTTGTTCGAATCAAGATTTATCATTGGAATCACCGTGGGACCGTCTTTAGGACAAGCAGAAAAACATGAAAGCGGTTCCGAGGTTGGACTGTGCCTCTAAAGGTTAAAGGCATCGTCATCGATAAAATATGATCGAGCACTTTTTTCACCAAAGCTTTCTGTGGATTTAGCATAGTAGCTTTTACGACGAGGGCTTAAAGGCAGTAGTCATAATAAACTGAATAGGCGTGACGGCTTTTCATCATCTTCAACTACTGATAATGATAGAGGACGCTGTAGCTCGTTCTAGCCAGTGGAAGAGCTGAATGGCATCGTACGCGCTGAAAACCACCTATCGTTTTTTGAGTTCGAATCATTGGTTGAGCCCGCCAGAGAACGTAGGTAGAGTTTGTTAAGTCACCGACTCATTATTGTGTGGGAAGATATGGGAGATCGAAGCCGACAGCCATGTGGTATAAATAGAGAAAGAAAAGTAGCCTAACAGAAAATGCCACGTCTACTCCCACTCATTGACGCGATATAACTTGTTGATAAGCTGTTTGCCGTTGTCTAATTATGCTACATGGCTGTCGGAAGGCCGGCCTCTTTTGACGGAATTCGAAGCATTCGATCACCCATATCTTTCCAGTAATGCGTCGGGGACCCAACAAACTCTACCTACGTTCTCAGGCGGGCCCAACCAATGATTTAAACTCAAAAATCTGTGAGTGGCTTCCAGCGCGAACGATGCTTTTACTGTCGTTCTCTGGGCCAAATTCCGGTCCGCACTTGCGGACGACGGCTGTTGCATCATGCGACACATGATAATCGTGCTGGGAGAGGGGTGAATCGGACCAGGGCTAACAAGGGAGACTCGTTACCCTTCAATGACGGTTTGGAAAATCCTGTTGTCATTGCTGTGGGAAAATTTGTAGGATGTTCAGTGATTCTTTTTCGGATACGGCAAAAACTTTCAACTGGGGGTTATTCAGGGCGCTGAACCCTAATCTGAGATCTGTTCCTGGCCAGACCTGAGGTTACTGTAGGTTACGGTAAGCAAAATGCATGTGACTAGCGATACCTGCCTCAAAACGTCGGAAATCAAAAAGTGGACCCCAAACTCGTGTTCAGCGTCCCAAATAACATCCACAGTGAAATTTTGAGTCAAATCTGAGACTGTGACCGAACTACCGTATACCCACCGTAACCCACCGTGTTTTATGGAAAATCGATGAACGGGTTGCAGATATGTGTTGAGCAGCCCGAATAGCCCATATGTACAAGTTTTCAGGTGATTTGATCGTAGGATTCTCGAAATAGTCAAATTCGCGTTTGTGCAGTAAATTTCCCTCATTTCGAAGCTTCGGACTAAATCGTGTGGAATTTCGCAAATATTGACAAATGAGGCGTTTGTCGTTGATGAGTTTTATCTTTGGTGGAAAACCGTATTCAGCGTGAAATTTCGCTGATTGCGAACTTGTCAAAGGCACAGTATACTGTAATGTGGATGTGCTTGCACAACAAAAAATATAATTCAAGCATCTAATGTAACGAATGATGAATGATTAGTGTCATCATCTTGACTGAGCCGTAGGCCAAACCGAAGATGATGCCTGACTTGCGCTCTGCACAATAATAACCCGGCGACGATGGCGAATTGATGAGAATATAGCCTTTAGAGTGCTGCGGTACACATCAACTTTGCTGAATACTGTAAGAGGAGCTATAATGGGAATGGCAGCGGATCCAAGCGGAACCGGAATAACCCATACTCCAAGTTCCGCGTCGAGCAGAATGCATATCAGCAAAATGGCATACGGCATGAGACCGAAAAAGCATGTACCAGCGGTCTGGAATGAAAAATATGCGATTTTTAACTCATATTTTGTCAGTCAGTGGTTTAGAAAATCTACAGTTTGTTGCAGAAGTAGAAGTTGTATTACCACTCTTTTTTGTATTGAAATGGTGATTAGAAGCCCATGTGAGGTCCTATAAACCACTGCGTAGTATCAGTCTGTTTACAACAGAGTGCGCTAACTACCCCACTAGACGCTTTAACCCCTTTCAACAGTAAATTCCCTAGCAGTACGGTTGCAACACTTCGTAACCTTCTGCCTTCATGTCCTTAGTGGGCAGTGACAGTTCGAATTATGAACTTTAACCGAATAATCAGCCAGTAATTCACGGATCTCACTCATTAGAGTGATCCCGATAGCCTGTTTGCCGCGAGGCTACGTGACGCGTCCCAAGGTTGCGGATAGGGGATTTTCTCGCGGACAAATGCGGCCGGTGGGATTCAGGGCCAGACTCCCTGCTTCTGCTGTGCCAGACTGACTCATATCTTTTGCTACATTCGTTAGCTCGCTTATACGCGGTCGTGTGTGGGTGTGTTGGCGCGTGTACAGACTGTATCGTGCACGTCGGTCTGGTCAAAAGCCTGCATTCAAGTGACAGGGAAGTAACCGACAGGCGGTTCGGAGTCGCCTCTGAAACTAAGCCCCTTGTCCTCTGTCACAGCACAATCTGATAAAAGATCTGTGTATTTCTTTTAAACATCAACTAGGCCGTATCCCTGAGTATCCACTGGTTACGTCTCCTGTCAACAAACACGATTCCAATGCCAGGCTATGTACACCAGCTGTACTCGATAAGCCGATTGAGGACCCCCCCCCCCCTATCGCACCACATCACGATGTCGTCTATGGATTCCACGAAAGCTAGGGCGTTTCCTGGAAGCGACGCGTGTTGCTGCCCGTACAACATGGAAAGTATGCGAGGGCTACCGGCTAATGGACGGTGTCGGCTGAAGAAGTTAATCCACAAGCATCAAGTATCGCGTCCTATTCGGCTTGCTACACTCAACGTCGGCAGTCTTACGTCAAGGAGTCGTGAACTTGCGAGCTGTCTCAAGAGTCGTCACGTGGATATCTGCTGTGTTCAAGAATCGCGGTGGAAAGGTCCGAAGTTGAGAGATATTGGAGACGAATAGAAGCTGATTTTTCGCGGGATATCGGACCAGACTGGAGTCGGCATTGTTGTCAGCGAGGTCCTTAGAGGCTATGCCGCTGCTGTAGACCGTGTTTCAGACCGCTTGATGGCCGTTAAGGTGAACACAGGTATGACCGTGCTGCGGATGCTTTTTGTCTATGCGGCACAATCGGGATGCCCGGTTGAGGTCAAGGACGTTTTCTGGCAAGATATGGAACATTACTCTCATTCCGTTGGGAGCAATGAAACGCTGCTAATCGGAGGTGACCCAAATGGCCACGTAGGTTCATATCGAGATGGTTTTGAGGAGTGTCATGGATGACACGGCTTTGGCGTACGCATTGAAGATGGGCAGCGAATTTTGGAATACGCAGTAGCAGCTAATCTGATCATTGCGAATACACAGTTTCGGGAGCGAAAGCCACATTTGATTACCGCCTGCAGTGGTGGTAGAGAAACTCAGATCGACCTCTCGATGCTGCGTCGGAAGACTCGCAATATTTTGATGGATACGAAGGTCATTCCCACGCATCATGTCGCAGCTTAGCACCACCTGTTAGTCATGGATATCAAAATGAGTCGCTCTGGGACCGTCAAGCCTAGAACAGTGACGCAGCAAATTGAAAGTAGAAACTGACGGAATTTGAACAAACGCTTGCCGTCCCGCTGCTGTGTTGCCTATCTACACGTGAAGATTTCACTGTCGAACAAAAATGGAGTTCCACGCTGGAAGCTATAACTGCGTCAGTCGGAGGCATCCTGGTTAAAAAAATCCCAGAGAAGACGAAAGTCGATAAGGCCACCTGGTGGTGAAACGAAGAAGTTCATACGGTGATCAAGGAGAAGAAGATTAAGTATAAGTTGTGAATGAAGAGCCGCCGCGACCAGGATCGTGCTGAGTACTTCATGGCAAAGTGGGCTGCAAAGAAGGCTGCTTCCATGACAAAGGCGAGCCCTTACAAGGATTTGTATGAACGGCTGGACATCAGGGAAGGCGAGAAGTCTGTATTCCGTTTGGCCAAGTCGCGAAATCGCTCTTCACAGGATCTCGGAAATCAGAGTGTCATCAAAGCAGAAAAGGGCGCCCTCCTCCATTGCCCAACCAATATCCTGGAAAGGTGGCAGCAGCACTTGAACGCTATATCTAACAAAGAGTTTCCCCATCCTACCATCCCATCTGGAGCCAGCGCAGAGGGGCCTGGCCCCCAAATCCCACCAGAGGAAGTCAGGGAAGCCATAGCGAAATGAAGTTGCACAAAGCTACCGGACCAGATGACTTGCCTCCTGAGGTCTGGAAAACGATGGGCGATCGCGGCTGTGAATGGCTGGCTGAGTCTTTCAACCGGATTTTCGCTGAATGAAAAACCCCGCTTATCTGGCAGATCAGTTGTGAATGTGCCCATTAGAAAAGGGAAATGTGACGCAGCTGACTGTTCGTCGTACAGGCCGATTCGTTTGCTGTGCCATACTATTACGGTTTTCGAACCCATTCTGTACAGGTGTCTTAGAGGTATCGTCGTAAAAACAGCAAACCAGTGCAGATTTGTCAAAGGGTGTGGAACTACGTTTGCCATTCACGCCACTGGGCTTCTGGTTCAGAAGCATCGGAAGAAAAATCGCAATATACACGTCGCTGTTCTCGATCCGGGAAGGCATTTGATCGTGTCTCACATGATTTCATATAGATGGCGTTGAGATCCCAAGACAATCCGGAAGAGTACATACGATGGACAAGATTGCTGTACATAGAGCCTACAAGTGCGGTCAGATGATGATCAGGAACAAATTACCCCTTTCCTGTTCTTGTTGGAGTCCATCAAGGTTCTGCCCTGTCACCATCGTTGTTCATACTCTGCATGGACGCAATCACACGGGATATACAGAAGCCGCATCCGTGGTCGCTACCCTACGCCGACGATGTTATGTTGGCAGACGAGACGAGGGAAGAGTTGGAAAGTCATGTGCAGCTCTGGAAACATCGCTTGCAACGTTTTGGAATATATCCCAACATCGCGGAGACCGAGTACATGGAATTTGGCGCGTAAGTGGATGAGGGATCAATCGAAACTGATGGCACCGACCTCAAAAAAGTGAATTGCTTCAAATATCTCGGCTCTAAAATCACCTCGACAGGCCATACATCATCGGAAGCTCAAGAGCGCGTAACAGCGGCTTGAATGATGTAGAGAGCAACTACGGGGTGATGTGTGACAAGAGGATTCTACTCCGTCTCAAATCAAAAATTTACAAGGCGGTAGTGCGACCGGTTGCGCTCTACGCTAGTGAATGCTGGCCGACTACTAAAGCTGTCGAACGGTCCCAGCACACTAAGGAGATGAGAAAGCTCCGATGGTCATTGGGTACCAGTCAGAGGGTTCGGGTCACGAACGACACTGTGCGTGCCATCTTCGGAGTGGCACCAATAAATGGAAAGATGGAGGAAGCCCGGATGAGATGGTTTGGACATGTTCAACAAGAAGACGCTAGTTCCGTGGACAAAATGTGCGTGCCATCTTCGGAGTGGCACCAATAAATGGAAAGATGGAGGAAGCCCGGATGAGATGGTTTGGACATGTTCAACGAGGGAGGAGGGAGGAGGAGGAGGAGAGGAGGAGGAGGAGGAGGAGGGAGGAGGAGGGAGGAGGAGGAGGAGGAGGGGAGGAGGAGGAGGAGGAGGAGGAGGGAGGAGGAGGAGGAGGGAGGAGAGGAGGAGGAGGAGGGAGGAGGAGGAGGAGGGAGGAGGAGGAGGAGGGAGGGAGGAGGGAGGAGGAGGAGGGAGGAGGAGGGAGGAGGGAGGAGGAGGAGGGAGGAGAGGAGGAGGAGGGAGGAGGGAGGAGGAGGAGGAGGAGGAGGAGGGAGGAGGAGGAGGAGGAGGAGGAGGAGGAGGAGGAGGAGGAGGAGGGAGGGAGGAGGAGGAGGAGGAGGAGGAGGAGGGAGGAGGAGGAGGGAGGAGGAGGAGGGAGGGGATGAGGGAGCAGGAGGAGAAGGAGGAGGAGGGAGGAGGAGGAGGAGGAGGAGGAGGAGGAGGAGGAGGAGAGGAGGAGGAGGAGGGAGGAGGAGGAGGAGCAGGAGGAGAGGAGGAGGAGGAGGAGGAGAGAGGGAGGAGGAGGAGGAGGAGGAGGAGGAGGAGGGAGGAGGAGGAGGAGGAGGAGGAGGAGGAGGGAGGGAGGAGGGAGGAGGAGGAGGAGGAGGAGGAGGAGGAGGAGGAGAAGGAGAGGAGGAGAGAGGAGAGGAGGAGGAAGGAGAAGGAGAAGAAGAAGAAGAAGGAGGAAGAAGAGAGAAAGAAGAAGAAAGAAGAAGAAGAAGAAGAAGAAGAAGAAGAAGAAGAAGAAGAAGAAGAAGAAAGAAGAAGAAGAAGAAGAAGAAAGAAAGAAGAAAGAAGAAGAAGAAGAAGAAAGAAAGAAGATAAAGAAGAAGAAAGAAGAAAAGAAAGAAGAAGAAGAAGAAAGAAGAAGAAGAAGAAGAAGAAAGAAAAGAAGAAGAAGAAGAAAGAAGAAGAAGAAGAAGAAGAAGAAGAAGAAGAAGAAGAAGAAGAAGAAGAAGAATCAGCCAATGAATTGTGGAAATCCAACCGCTATGAAGAACAACCAAGTTTGGTCTAACAAAATGTGTTTGCAGGAAGCGAAACAGAAAATGCCCGTAGCTTGGACAGACATCTCTGGAGCCGCCAGATTGATAGCTACCTTATCACCCTTCTCGAAGACTTTGGAGAAAGCGAATCCTGTAGAGTGTGAGTTGATAAGCTAACTGCGCTTTCTCGAACGAGCATTTTTAGACTTTGTCATCATCTCTCGATCAAATGTCTTTTTACCCACTGCTCCAGAGCTGTTTTGAAGGGTTTTCAAAGGATTCTGAAACCCTTTCAAAAGTTTTCAAGGGTTTTCAAAGGGATTTTGAACCCCTTTCAAAACACTTCTTTTGAACCCGTGAGTTTTTCACGTGTGAGCCCAGGTTCCCTATTCTCAGGTGTTTTGTAGCACGTCAACACTGACGTATAAATAAACAAACAAATAAACAAATAAACAAACCCCCCAAAGGTTTTTGAAAAGAATTAGACGAAAGCAACAGGGCCGCCTTTTCACGTTCTTCTGGTCGGTATGCGATTGACTTTTGATACTGAAAGAATTCTCTTTTTCTCACATCTAATCGTACACCCTTCAAAGAGCGCAGAATTTTCCGCGCGTCTCACTCCGCTCTACCTCATCTTACCTAAAACTTACCTATACAGAGCTTTCGCACTTCTCTGAATGAAGGGTTATATAGATTAACAGATAGAGACTACTTGCCATAAGGATTATAGCCCTGGCCATTTGCTTGGTCCTCGAATGGGAGACAGCTTTTTGCGATGACTTCAGTCGCCAGTTGATCAGCAAGTGAACTGCATAAATTCCAAAGTATCCGATCATGAGAAACAGAAGAAGAACACAGGCAGATGCCTTTCCGGCATCATCCTAAAAACTGTATGTTTTCCGCAGTGTTTAGAAAATGTGCGTTTTTTTAATTACCACAGGAAGAGCATGTGCTTTTGTTGGGTAGATTCAACTACTAAGTATCTTCTTTGACTTTTTTCGTGTTTTCCTCTCTAACTTATTGACTAATCGAGAGGACAAGAAGAGCGTAGGTGCTGGTCCAGGCTGCTCCCGACTGACCCTAACAGTAACTGAAACGATCCCATCATGGGATTCACAGTGCGCCGTTGGTAGTGGACATCGAAGTCGTTCCAGGTCTTTTCAAGCCAATCTCGCAAGTCAGTCGTAGTTGCATTTTCTGGTTACCTATGTTCTTATCTAAACAACCCTAAACAGTAGAGCAAGCAGGTCTCATTTCGAATTGATAGCGGGCAATTTAACTCTTGTCGATCGCACGTGAATATCGATGGAACGAAAACAGCCCGGCACAGTGATGTAAATCTGAGCCAAACTATGGCACTTTTCAGTTCATGTGACTTTGTGACTATTTTTGTGGTCGTGGTGCTCCTCTGATACGAAGACGCACACTGACGACGATTTGAGAAGCCTAGATTTTTGAAATTCGCGGGCGTAATGATTTTTCATCTTTTCTGAATCTCATCACTGGATCGTTCTTCGGCACACCACCCACATCGGGTTTATGAGGCGGAATTTAGCTGCGGAGCCCTACTCTGTTCATGACAATATTGAAGGATCGGAGACCTTTTCAGGCTTTGCATCGCAGTTTCTGTGCCTCCCTATCGAAATGGACGAATTTCTGATCAGGAGTTAGCTTTTTTCACAGAGCTTATTACGGTCTTTGCGACCTATCGACCGTTCACAAGATGAGGTACTGTTTGTCGGCGCAAAAATCTTTTCATGCTCTCCGACGTTGGCGACAGATCTCACAAGAGCGAGACCAAGATTAGTAGTCTCCTATAATAAAAAAACTTGCAGAAATCCATGTTTGCAAAACTAGGCGCCTACACTCATAGGCCACCTTGCACAACCATTACGAAACTGCGCAAAAAAATAGAGCGCACCGACAGATTGTGGGTTTGTTTCAATGAATTAGTTATTTATTTTTGGCCGCATGACGTTCAGAGGTAGGGCGGCAATAAGATTCAATTGAAAGGACGTGGCAGCATAATGAATTTCGTGACACCGCCCACCTTGCATTGAGGAATTTCTCTTATTAATTTGAAATCCACTCACGGTTGGATAGACCAAAAATGTGGGTTGTGGTGACTGTAAAATATCTATGGCCCATCGCAGAAATAATGCGCTGTACGAGTCTAATTTCGTACGTCCACTTTGCAATATGACATAATACACGACCGAAACCATTGACGTGAATATGAAGAAAACCACACCACCAAGATAGATCAGAATGGATGATGGTGTTTTTGATCTGAACGGCAAACCGATATAAAACCTTCATGAATAGGTAGTTTGAAATATGATCCGAAACTCTTACCGAAAAATGAAAAGGTAACGACAAAGGAAGACGAGCAGTGACTGGTGACAGGTGAATATCAACAGTGAGACGTAGAAGAACATGCAGATGTGGATAACCACTCTTGAAGCTTCTTGTAGCGGACCCAGAATAAAGATGAAGACTATCTTGTTTCTGTGAACGAATGCCTGAATGCATACGATTTCGTTTTTTTTTTCACGCCGCCACAGCATTCACAAGGTGCGACATATTAGGGTGTACCTAGTCTTGCGAAAGTTGAATTATTTCATTCGACATCTACGACATCCTTCTGTCGCAGGAGCCGCGATGTCGCTTCCAGAGTCCAGCAGGTGTGGATAGCTTGCCAACGGATGGTGAGGAGGGTCATGAAAATTTTCGTGGAAAAGCGAAAATTTGGAGAGGGGATCGTAGAATTTTTGTTAGGGAGAATATATAGAATTCGATGGAAAAAGACAAGAACCTAGTACGATATGTAGAAAAGTGGTTTCTGCGGATCAAAGAGGGAATTGCAACTGTTTACAACCTGAAGAGAACCAGTTCCCAGTCCATTCAACTGTTTTTAATCCTCATGTAGGCGAAATTCTCTGCACTTCATCTTTAAAATCCACTATAAGACGTACGACCCCCCATCAAAAATCAACATTTCAACTACGAAAGAAGAAGCTGAAATCCTATAGAATTCCCCACAAATGGTCACAATTTCATTTCCCAACTGGACTGGGTACAAGGATTCGGGCGAGGTAAAGTGGTTCACGTTGGCAAGCCACGTTGGCAAATCGATGGGTTTTTGCAATCACTATCCAACGGGTGGCATCCCTTCAGTAATAGGGTTTCGAACCACTAAGTGTCCAGACTTGGAGGTAATTGGACTGTGTCAAAATTTGCATAGAGTTTTTTCTCCTAGCTTCTCAAACTTCCGAAATATTAATACTTAAAAATGAGTAAGGCGTTATAAAGGGCGCCACGCCCGAACGCCATTGTGGGAAGGGCGCGAGGCCTGGGCGCACTCTGTTGTTGCCATATCACCCTTGGTCGTTCTTGTTAATTCTTCGCCCGAGTGGAGGCGAATCGGTATTTTTTGAGTTCTTCTGATAAATTATTACTGAAAAATGACATCATCAGCTAAGCAAAAAGTCAAAATAATGATTACAATCTTCGATTCGTAATCGATTACAGGAGCAAATATCCGAAATCGCCTCTTTTTCAGGCGTTAATATCTCAGAAACTAGCTGAAAACAAAATTTCTGTTTTGGTGAGGACTGTTTTCCTCGGCCAATTTTTTTTTCGATTTCAGAAAGAGAAGGAAACTCTGACCTTTGGCTAAGTTTCGGATGGGTAAAAAATTAGACGTGGAAATTTTCTCCGGAAGCCTTCGTAATTCAGGTGAACACACACGTGTAACTTAAAAGGTATAGCAAAGAATATATTTGCATAAAATGTTCTGATCGCTAACATTCACCGAGTTTCAATCGCTCGTAAACTTCATCTCAGCGCCCAAAATTCATGATTAGTGCGCGTTTGAACGGGCAACCGGCTGTTTTTTTTCAATTTTTGCATTTTCCAGCCCGCCAAATTTTTTTTACTGAATCAATTTTGGTTACGCTAGTGGTGAATTGCTGAAAATTCGTTAAAATCAGCATACTGCCGACTTTTTTCCAGGTTGATTTTTGATAGGGCTACGGGCGGGCTGTTTTTTATACAGTTCTATTTTTTTTGATTCTATCCGGAATCTTTAAATGGAAAACAGAATGGCCGAATTTTCCTTAAAGGAGGGGTCGTTATAAATTCCCAATTTTTGAGCGCGGACCGACCTCCGCGGGGGGTCGTAAGTATTTTGCGGCCTTTGCCAACGGGCTGCTGGACCCTGGTCGCTTCTCAAAGGCAGTGTCCACGATGAATCTCGCTCTCGAAGTTTCAGTGTGAAACACTAAGCTGGCGGGCGCTGGAAGGGATAGGGTCCAAGAAGGCAGCGAAAACGGGTCAGAATTTGATAAAAAACGGCTTTGAGGATCATCCTAGTACGCCTGCCTATCCCGGTCCGCCCCCCATTCAGATGAGCTTGTGGCGCCGAGGACGTATTTGATGGCCGACTGAAAATGAGGCCCGCCTCGATATGCTAATCAATGCAGAGCGCTACGGAGGAATTTCGGCTGCGAAACAACTCGTCCCCATTGGCGCAGAATTTTTCAAAATTTGGGGCAGGGACTGAATACTACAGAAGGCTTGTTGATCGGATCTACAGCTCAAAATGCTTGGCTGCCCCCTCTTAACTGCGGTGCGTCATACAGCGGGGAGCCACGCAGCCGTGAGCTGTAGATTCGATAAAAAAAGGGTGAAATGGATGCAGGATCAGCTGTCCGTCTGTTCATCATAAAGCGCACCCTCTCAGATGGGGTCTCTTCTCTTTCTCTGCCAACGCGTAGCTAGATGCCTCCGAGGGCGCGGCCTGTAACGCCGCCTCATTCCATGTAGCGAGAATTTACGGGTTATAGCTACGATAGCTAAAACCCGCATATTCTTGTGTCGACGGTACAAGGGTGCAAATTCTACGCGTATTCTACGTAAAAACGAAGGCTAAATTCGATACATTGAACTCTCTGTCGCTAAACCCGTATATTCTCGCTATAACTTTGTAGCGAGAATCTGCGGGTTACGCGACAGCCTGTGTTGAAATGCAATCTTAAACCCGCGCTGGCTACGTGGAACGCAGTGATGCCGTTCAAACAGTGTTGGTCCAGTCATCTCACTGAGTGATTACTCGACACTCTGCGGCTGGCCGTGGAGGGTGACCCGGTGTCGCTCTCTTGGACACCATGGCGAGGATAATTTTGACCATTGGGATGCTGCAGGCGGTGGGGAAGAAACGGCGATGCTGTCGATCGCAGCTGGGATCGCCGTTCTAATACGGGTCAGGACTGGGTGGGTCGATCGACCGAGTGCTGTAACGAGAATTTGCGTAGAATATGCAGGTGCCGTAGCGAGAATGTAGCGAGAATTTACGTAGAATATGCGGGCGCTGTAGCTAGAATTTCACCAACTGAGGCTAAACTTTCAGTAATTTACGTAAAATCTCGGGTCAAAATTAGACTAGATGCCTCCGAAACCCTGGGCATCTCCGGTTTCCGTGTGAGGCATCTAGCTACGCACTGGCAGAGTTTTTTCACCATTTGAATTCTATAGTTTGCGCGTTTTCATGTTTGGGTGTTCGAGGTGACTTTTTATTGCGTTCTTTAGAAATTTCCAACTCTTGAAGGCTTTATTCTCCAAAGCTAACTAACTGAAGCTGTTGTAACTCAATTTCTATCATTTCTTTTTTCGCGATTAGCTGTTTCTTTCTCCTGGTTAATTCCGAACAGAATTTCAGTCCAGGAAAAGTTTGCTAGTCTCTTGAATGCGGTATAGGGCGCGTTCCAATAAGGCCGTCAGCTGATTCGAAAACTCGTCCAAATGTGACTCCTTGTCCGACAACTCGTCCAGAATTTCAATTTCCTCACGAAGATTGAAGTCTTCATATTGGCTGTTTTTTTTGGTGTTTTTCTTATGTTTTTCTCCTACACACCTCACTCTATTTTCACTAAAAAACTTACATGGTTTCCATCGTAAACACTGCCTTTAGGGAGGAGACTGAACATGAAGCTTTTCATTCGTCTGCCGTGTAATTTACGTTGTTGAGGTTGCTAAATCACTACCTTCTGCGACAAGCCGGAAGGCACCTAAATGTGTTTCAAGGGATGAGTTTCGGAGAGAAGGTCAAAGGATGCCCTACTCAGAAAATTGAAAACATGTTACATGTAATATGAAGTGTAAGATACTTGAGACATTCAAGTATATTACCATTATATCGCATGTAACCTACAGTTATATTACATGTAACGTACACTTACATTACATTGGGTCCCGCACTATCCGTCTGTCTAAGTCTTTTCGACATCATCTTCTATTCTGATGGTAAGTAGTAGGTTCACATGCACATTCATTTAAACGGTTCTCGCGTAATCAAGACCATTTTTGGAACCACAGAGTGCTTCCGTGTACAACACCGCACCGGTTTGTTTTCGCTGTTAAGAAGTGTTGACCAAGAAAATTACTGTCAGAGAATATTGTTCACTTTTTGTAGACTCTTCTTATTCTTCTTGCCTATTATTCACTTTTTGTTGGAACGTTTCTGACGACAACCAAACCTCTTTCGCTTGGAAGACCCCTTTTTGATAGATTAAGATAATGGTCTTCTTCCATTGCCGTTAACTGTATGGATGTTGCTCATTTAAGATTCTTATTGTCTTGGATGTTTTAATTACATCGAAGATTTTCAGAATCAGAAGTTGGCGCAGGGTTTCGGAGCCCACAGAGGTCTGACAAGGAAACTATCATTAGTCAGTCTGGCCATTTCGGATGAAATGTATTTCTCTGGAATCGTTTTTGACGTAGAATCCGAATGTGATCTTTACAGCTGCCTAAACTCGCTCTGAAAAAAAGTTACTATGCTTATCTGGGTCAAATTCCGGTCGGCAATTAAGTCTCGACACGCTTTGCTGCCGCACGCGCTCGAGTCGATCGAGTTTCCAGCGCCAAAGCCGACTCGGTGCGGTTTTTTATGCGGTTTTCTCCAATTTTTTTGGTTTCCAGTTCCCAAAACCCACCTACAGTCCATAGGTCGACCGCTGCGGCGCTGGAAACTTCCAACTCGGGAGCGTGCGGCCGCGAAGCGTGGCGAGACGCAATTGCGGACCGCAGTTTGGCCCAGATAAGCACAGTACCTATTGTACCTTCCAAAACGCGCATTAGTCTTCGGGAAATTAAGAAACGGACCTCATAATTGTGTTCAGCGCCCAAAACAACCTTCCTGAGCAATTGGGTTGAGGCACATTTTCCACACTTTGCCCAGGCTTGTGGCGTTTGGGACTTGTACGGATTTTCTGTAATGCGTTTATTTCTCCAATCACAAGGTCAGAAAACGGTTATAAAAAATGTTCCAGATTTAACTTTAAATCCTCCTAGGCGGGTTTTTAGGGACACTAATCACGATTCTGGGGTCTATTTCACGATTCTCCAAAGTTTTCCTCTTAATTTGTTTAAAGCTTCCCATTGGGGGAAAATTTACTTTAAATGTTCATTTGTCGATTTTCGAAATAAATCGCGTTAAACTTTTCTATAGTGGTTTAGGCGGCTGCGATGATCAAAATCGGATTCTACACCAAAAACCGTTCAAGAACAGTAGATTTCACCCGGAACGGCCGGGCTGCCATGAAGGCAGTGCTCACGATAAATCTCATTCTCGAGGTCTCGGCGTGACACACTAAGTTGTCAGATGCTGGAGAGGATAGAGTCGAAGAAAGCAACGAAAACTGGCCAGAAATCAATAAAAACGGCTTTGAAAGCTATCCCGCTGCGCCTACCTATCCCGGTCCGCTCCCTATCGGACGAGCTTGTGGCATCGCACACGTTTAGATGGCAAATTGCCAAGCAACTCTGCCGCGATTAGCATGATCGATTCGCGCAGATTTCGCGATTAGCGCGCTTGCCGAAATCAGCAGGACCCATTATTCTCGTCCACGTTCTGAATTTAGAAACCGTTGTTTTGACTTATTCTGGACGTTTTTCTTCACTGTTAGTTACCTCACGACCAAACAATCCCATTTCTGGGTCGATCTCGAGCGCGATATTCATCGTGAATACTGCTTTTGAAGTAGTTCCCTTGTGAGCTGTCCTGAAGTCCACTCGGTGACCTGCTGGGAAGCAAATTGAGGGTGCACAGAATTTTTGTGATTCGTATTATGCCGTATCGCGTCGTATCACTTCTATAGCATTTATTTCTTCTTTCATTCGCTGTTTATGAATTATGCTAACAATCAACAATAAAAACACTAGAAGACAAGTCAAAAAATTCAACACGTCCATAAAAAATTAAAAGTAAAAGCAAGTACGCGAAATGTGCAAAAACCTGAGATTCTCTTCATTTTACTGAATGAGGATCATTGGAAAACGATACCGAAATCGCTTCTTGACGTCATCGGGGATGAACTACAACAAGGTGAACAAGAGGACTACATAGGTGATTCCGACGAAGTGATATTGGAGGTCGTATTTGAGCGAAACGAACAAGGACCAGATGAGGAGATAATGGAGGAAATGTTAGATGAGGATAACCCATTCCAACAGTTGAGCCTTATAAAACTATGGAAGGCTGCTATGGCTGTACGAAATTGCTGGACCGGGCATTCTGAGTAGCGCATCATTTATAGCGTGCCTCACAAGTTGATTCCTTAATGATTATCGTATCAGTCCATAGTGACTGATAAGTATCGAATTTTTTTTTCAGGGATATTACTGCGTGATATCAGGAAAAAATGAACAATTCTATCCAAAAGGTGTCTTCGAAGCGAACCAGATTCGGCTCGCGTCAGAAACGTTCCAACAAAAAGGGAACAATAGGAAAGTGAAGTGATTAGAGTGTACAAAAAGAGTGACGTCGAGCACTTTGAACATTCTGTCCCACTCGAATAGGTTTCCAGGGTCCAGCGGGGCCTTGTGATCAATTTTGATTGTGCTGATCTTGTTCTATCATTGCATCGTGCGTGTGATTTTGACAAAGCGGGAGTGTTTCGAACCTTCCGTGTGTTTTGTGGTTTCCACTCTCTGCAATGCGTTCCGTGTTGTTGTGTACATTGTCGTTTTCTTGTAAAACTTCATTCTCGTATCCGGGTGATTTTTTCCGAAAGACATCGGAATCAGTGTTCAGCGGGATCGCGACTAGACAAGGGGTGGGTTGGGGGTCTTAGTTTTTGGCCCAGAACGAAAAAAAATTGCAAAATTGGGAAGGGGTCGGAAATAATGTTATGGTAAATTTTCGCCTATTAGAAACTATGAAGATCTCCATGTTAGACTCCCGATTACGAACAATGAAGTTTCAGGTCTTTTAGAATTTTTTCCCGGCTTCAGAGGGGGTCGTATCTCAATCTATACATTGGTCATAATGTTTCGCCGGATCCTGTTTGGGACGTAATTGACCACTGAATCGAGTCGATAGTCCCGAGTTCTCTTACTCTGTTCTTATTGACTGTCTCATCGTGAAATCGTCATTTCACTAAAGTGGCCCCTCACATGTGTAAATCTATTTTTAGACTTCGTCAAGCAGACATACGCCGAAGCGCAGCATAAACCTCCTTTAACGATGGTGTCAGGAATTCCATCAAAGTGCCAGTGTGAGTTTTTTCTGGCCGCACCAACTCTGAATTTACTCAATGCTCACACAAAATCTTTCAGCATCGATTATCGTCGAACCTGCTAAAAGGAAACTTCAGGTTAGGCGAAAACGAGCCGGAAAATGAGCCAGCTTTTAGCGATCTCTCTCTCTCGATGTCGCGGAAGGAGCCCAGGAGAGTTGGAAGGATGAAGAAGCTGTGAAAGCTGCCTCTCAGGAGCATGAGACCTATCAGACGAAGAGTAGCTTCCAGGCGCGTGATAGCTCTCAGGAGCGTGGCAGCTCCAGTGATCCCTGGTCATCTGGCAATAAGGATTTATTTTTTGTTAGCCCTATACGTTGCGTACAGTGCCTTCGCACTGGTCATCATTGTTGCTTTATTAAATTCAGGGCAATGTACTCTACCTGTGTTTTTGATGAATTAACACTCTTATGCTATTTGCTATTTCATATTTTTTTGTTTTTTCATCATATGATACTTGATCTTTGTTGATCCTCACCGAAGTTGAATTGAATATTCGTTGAAACATTTGGCTTTTCTCGATGTTCACTGCCGTTGAAATTGTTTGTTTTTATAGTTGAACAGAATATTTGTTGAAATACTTCGTTTTTTTATTGGTGGCCATCGATGTTGCAATAACTGTTATTGATGTTAAATGGAAATAGTTAATCACTTCAACTAAATAGTTGTGAATTAAGACCAGTGTTCGATGATCACTGAAGCCAAAACCAGACGAAAAATACCGTGCGGTACCGATTGCCACAAAGCCATAAAATACTTTACAACTTTCATTTGAGAGTCTGAGTCGGTCGAACTGATATAGAAATGTAACTGATATCAGCATTTCATGCCGTTGTGGCAATCGATACCGCATGGTATTTGGAGTTTACTGAATCCGAACGTCACGCCTAACATTCAAAGGTGAGAAAAGAACGTATCGGATTCATTTCAGCAGAAAAGAACTCACGACATCATTTAAAGGCGCAAAAAATTGCGTCAGATTCATTTTAGCAGGGAAGAATTCATGGCCAAGTTACATGTAATATCGCTCAGTCGTTAGTTACATGCAACATGGTTGATGTAAATTGCTCGCTATTATAGGCATGTTACACGTTACATTGGCGTGGCAAGTTACAGGCGACTTTGTCAGAGTTACTTGCGATGTTGTGCAAGTTACATGCATTATTAGCGCAACTTAGGTGTTACCTTAATGGGGAATTTTGCCAAGTTACCTGTAACATCGCTCCAAGTTACTTGTGAATTTGAAGTATGTTGCATGAAGCCATCACGCAACTTGCGTCAAAGTCTCAGGTAACTTACCCAGAAATTCCTGAGTACAGCTCACTACGATTCCTTTCACATTGTGAGGTCACGTATTGCCCATGACCACACGAGATTGCATGAGTTAGAGTTTTGGTTCGAGTGAGGAGCATGAATGCTATCTCCCGCAGGTGCGCACAGAAGTGTGGAGGTGTTCGTTCGTCCTCTGGGAAGAGTTACATAGAAGAGCTGCCTACTAGCACAGTTTCCGTGGGAGATTCACTTTTCCTCTGTTTCAATTAAGTTTGCTCAAATCGTTTGCTCAGCTCGCTCAGCTCGCTCATGGTCGAGCAGCATTCGGCATACCTCAACTCTCTTCAGACGCTTACTAGAGCTTACCTTATCTTTGCCAAGGGCTTTCAAAGAACAATGATTTAGCAATTGTAGGTATGGGACACAGCACTGATAGTCCGTCTTTCGAATCCTCTGAATGTCTCAGAGTTTCACAGGATTTTTCCAGAAGTGGGCATTTTCATAGCTTTGCGAACAGAAAAGAAGTATAGGATTGATAATACTCAGGGTTTTCAAAAAAATTGCCTCGGAGTGAGCTTAAAGCACTTTTCTCGAGGTTGTTATGGGTGCTGAGTACGAATTTGAGGCCAATTTCATAATATTTTAAGAAATCCGTCTGAATCAGTTTGAAGCTTCAGAATGGAGGAAATATTCCTGAACAAACGTTGCTTTCGACGATGTCGAGAATGCTAAGATCAATCGTCTCAAAACTTCTTCATAGCAGTGATTAGGGCTGTACAACACATTTCTGTGGTCGGTTTATCGATTTTCCCTGAATTACTATATGTATCGTTAGGTACAATACACCGTAGCATGGTCAAAGTCTCAGATTTGATTCAAAACTTCGCTGTATTATTCGGGACGCTGAACACGGATTCAAAGTTCATTTTTTGATTCTCATAACTTTAAGGCAAGTATCGCCAGTTAAACGTCATTGTGCTTTCCGTAATCTACAGTAACAATATGTTTGACCACAAGTGCACCCCTGATTCGCGTTCGGCTCCCCCCAGATAAACCCCCCGTTGAAAGTTTTGAGCCAAATTCGAAGGAAATTTTTTGGAAACCCCAAAACTCCCCTTCCTTTTTGGAAAGCAGTAAGAATGCCCTTTTCCGGAATCCCCGGAGGCATTCAGGGATTTCAAAGCACGGCTCACTTATGTACTGTCACAGACTTACAGCAACGAAAAGATGGTTTTCCAAATCATCGCGGTGCGGGTATTTAAAGAAGTCCCTAGTCAGTGTTGGTCAAGGAGCAAGGTGTCGATCCAGGACAAAATTTTCGGAACACCCTAATAGCACCCACAATCGAGAACGACATAGTCAATTTTTTTAAAGACTCACCGGTTGTACAAGCAAAAAGAAAATACTGAGAGATGTGTTAGCGACGGCTGTGATCAAAATTGGCCTCCGATATGGTACTAGGTATTTAGCGGTGCACTTTGTAACCACAAGTACCAGAAGTACGTTCAAAATCAACGATATTGGCAGACAGGCATACGAGAATATGGATACTATGTTGAATGCACTCATCCTCTATCTGCTCTGAAAAAGTCAGTCCCAACTAACGAGCTCAATTTTAGCGCTTGGCTCATCGACAAATATGGGCGGATTTTTTGGAAACCTGTGACAGGGTTATAAACGGAAAGGATATGGTATAGAATGAGTGCAAGGTGTCGCACGAAAAAAAAAGATAATGCTCCTCATCGGTATTAAACCAACAAACTTCGACTAACCGAAATTCCTCAGATATTCTCGAAGTAAAAAAATCAAAGGAGCAAGTCATTTCTCCGCTCTCATTCAGTTCGTAGTCAACCGGCAGCCATGTTCTACTAAAGTTTTGTAAAGAATGGGAATTAGCTGCCAAACTTGGCAAAAAAACGTCAGATGATTGTTACCTTTTCAAACACATACCCGTTTGGGTTCTAAGAACGCGGTCATATTCACAGCTCAAATTGCTTTTCAAAAATTTGCTCCGTGAGACTGAGTTTCCGAAAATCGCTCTGTTTTCGAGGGAAATTGTTTTTGCGATTGTTTGTCAAAAACGTCGCGCGCGGCGAAATAGTAACAGGAGAGTAATCTCTATGCTTTCCTGATCAATCAGGAGCAAGTAGGACAGGTTTGTGCACTTAGTGTCTTTCAAATATACTCTGTTTATCTTGTATTGCACAAAACACGGTCCGCCAATAGTCCTCTAATTGGCCCGGTAGTACCGTAGTGTACGTCCACGACACGTTCTCGGCAGACCCGGGTGTGCACCCGGTGTGCAGAGCGATCGATTCGTCAATGCCGTCACTCGGCCACCCGCCCTGCCACTGTGCCGTCGTGTCTGCCGAGAACGCGTCGTGGACGTACACTATGGTACTAGCGGACCAATTAGAGGACTATTGACGGACCGTGTTTTGTGCAATTCAAGATAAACAAAGTATACTTCATTTAGTGGTCTGGGCATTTGCAACTAAAGTCCAACTTTCCAGAACTTTTACGATAGTGTTTGATGAAGGAATTCAAATAGTTAACCAGCAAAAGTCTTGAGATTGTCCAATCTGTACCTGATTCATAAAGAAAGCATAGAGGTTGCTCTTCTGTTACTTTTACAGCTGCTACTCAAAGTATCGCCGCTTTTCGCAGCGCGCGAGGTTTTTGAGAAACAATCGCAGAAACAATTTTATTCGAAAAGAAAGCGTTTCCAGGAAACTTTGACACTTGAAGCACATTACTAGGTAGAAAATTGATCTGTGAACAAGATAGTGTTTTTAAATCCAAAAAAAACATTCGTTCAAAATAGTTGGAAGCATTCGACGTTCTTCCAAAAAGTTGGGCAGCAGCTACACATTTTAATCTTAAAGGCATTGTCCACAATGAATCCCGTTCTCAAGGTTTCAGTGTGAAACACTAAGTTGGCAGAAGCTGGAGACGATAGGGTCGAAAAAGTCAGCGAAAGCGGGCCAGAAATCAATAAAAGCGGCTCTGAAAGTTATTCCGTTGCGCCTGCTTATCCCGGTCCGCCCCCCCGCCATTTGGACGAGCTTGTGGCGCCGCTCACGTTTTCGATGGCAGGTTGCCAAACAACTTTGCCCCGTCCTGCATGATCGATTCGCTCACATTCTGCGATTAGCGCTCTTGCTGAGCGTTTGGGGAAACTATTATGTTGATGAAAAAGTTTCCGGTTTTTCACGACGTTGAATGAAAACTATTCATCTCAAAGACGAACAAGGCTCACCCAACAGAATAATTTCCCACACATTCATGGATCCTTCGCCGTCGATTGGGCAGTTCAACAATTCCAGACCCGGAGAACTCTCGTTTTTTCGAGTCGAAGTATCCCTCTAATTGTGAGGCCATTTTGACTTCGTCATCGTTAGTGAACTGTTTTCCATCGAGGAATTGCTGCATCGAGTGGAACAGATGGTAGTCGGAAGAACCAAGATCTGAGCTATATGGAGGGTGAGGAAGAACTTCCCAGCCCAGGTACAGCAGTTTCTGTCGGGTTATCCGAGATACGTGTCGCCGAGCATTTTCGTGAACAAGGCAAATAGTGTTGATCCCAGTGCGATGGACCTGGGCTGGGAAGTTCTTCCTCACCCTCCATATAGCCCAGATCTTGCCCCTTCCTACTACTATCTGTTCCGCTCGATGCAGCACTTCCTAGATGGAAAACAGATGAAGTCAAAATGGCCTAAAAATAAAACTTCTACTCGGAACAGCCAGAGTTCTACGTGTCGTGAATTCATGATCTTCCCAATCGGTGGTGAAGGATCCTTGATTGTGATGGAAATTATTTTGTTCAGTGAGCCTTGTTTCTTTTTGAAATAAATGTTTTTATAAAAAGTCGTGAAAAGTCCGGAAACTTTTGCATCAACCTAATAGCAGGGCCAGTAAGCTCGTCTACGCCCTGAACGTTAGTGACCGCTATTTTAGCTTATTCTGAACGTTTTGCTCAGCTCTTTCTTCACTGTTAGTGGCCACGCGACCAAACAACACCATTTTGGGTCGAACTCGGGTGTGATATTCATCGCGAACACTGCCTCTGAAGGCACAGTCCAACCTCAGGGGTAAAATTTGATATTATAGTCCGCCCGCCGTGATTAGCATCCTGCCAAGCGGGAGATCTCACTTTGCTCAGATAAGGGAGAGACTACAGGAAAAAATCGGCCCCGCCCACAATACCACCCCCCCCCCACACACAAGCGTAACCGCGCACACCGCCCCTGAACGGGAACCAAGAGTTTTTCTTTTGCGAAGATGTTTGTTTCCTATTTGGGGCGTACACTTCATTATGCCCTTCGGGTATAGAAGGCGGTGCCGACTTTTTCCCTGTAGTTTCTCACCTAAATTGGTAGAATTGAGATCTCGCGCTTGGCATGGTTGTTACGCATGGTGGGCAGACTATAATATCAAATTTTACCCCTGAGGTTAGACTGTGCCTTCAAAGGCACTGGAAACCGAATTTCTGTTTTTGTGTTACATCAGTCAAGTGGGCCTTGATAAAGCCATTCACGAAGCGTGCAGTTCTAAAAATTCACCCAAATGGAGTTTTTGAAATTGAAAACGTCTTTCTGGGTTCGTGTGTTGGCCTTTGGGTCGATCATCTGTTACGTTCGCTCACCAAATGGGAAACGAGACTAATTGATTAAAAAGTGATATTGTACAAATGCGTGGGATTTGATGAAAGATATCGAATGATTACGTCATGAATGTATCGGTCAACTTTTTCTGCCTTGGAAGTCACCTGAAAGAAAGATGAACGCGTTTTCATAGGGAGATTTCACGGACCAACACAGCGATTCGTAGCAATCAACTCTTCCTCTCTCATGCGTCGTTCCCAGAAAAATGAAAACATGTTACATGTAATATAAAGTGTAAGATACTTGAGACATTCAAGTATATTACCTTTATATCGCATGTAACCTACACTTACACATTTTACATGTAACATACACTTATATTTCATGTAACTTGATTAGAGCTGCAAGTTGAAGCTCGATGCTTTAAGGGTTAGAGCTGGAAGTTCCAGGCTACCTCTGCAGGTAGGAATCAGCAAAGCTTTAGGCTCTCGTGGACATTCCAGAAGCCTAAAGCTCGCTGCTTCATGACTGAAGCAGCAAGCTTCGATCCCACAGCTCCATACAAGAAGCAGTGTGCTTGAGCTTCCTTCCAAAATACTGCATTTCGCTCCCTCTTATCCTCTCCACGATTAAAACGAATCATGAGGATCGAGAGATCAAGGACTTGGCCAGGGCGAGTGACCAGCCGGTCGAATGCCAGTCCAATGGGCCTGCGCTCATGGCTAATGTATGAGGCGACCCGTATGCTGTGCAGGTTTGCAGAAGGTGTTCAGCATAGGCCCTCAGTTGCTGGAGATATTTGAATTATGTTACACTAATACTACATGTAATTAACTTGACTAACTGTAACTTGAGTAGAGATAATTTTTATGTAACTTACATTGACGGAGAAGTATTACAAGTTTATTGTAATCGTCTCTTTTGTTGCAAGTATTATGTTTTCCCAATCAAAAACATATCGCGTGCGACATTTCGCCTGCGAGCGAGGGACCGATATATTACATGTAACATACATCGGTCGAGATAATTTGCAAGTAATATACATTGGCCAATGTATACTACATGTATATTCCTGAAAGTTTAGGTTCCTGGCAAAAGTAAAGATTTGGCATGGCCATTTTTCTCGAAAAATTAGAAATATACTCAGTTAAAAGGGGAAGGTAAAGAAAAATGAAAGTTCTGAAATATTCCTGAGAACGATTTGGCGTAGAATAACTTGATTTTTGGGAAATGTAGTGAAATAGTTGAAAGCATGATTTGGCAGTCGAGTTTGAACCAACTATTGATAAGAGTTGTGCAAAATGAGAGATCGCATTGTATAAGCTTATCCGTAGAACATATCAAAGCAAAATCACGCGTGATATGGAACAAACAGTTGATCTCACTTTACTTAATAGATCGCGGCATTCCAGCTCCCGAACGAGCGTTTACTGCTAGCCATATCACGCGTGATTTTGCTTCGATATGTTCTACGGATAAGCTTATACAATGCGATCTCTCATTTTGCACAACTCTTATCAATAGTTGGTTCAAACTCGACTGCCAAATCATGCTTTCAACTATTTCACTACATTTCCCAAAAATCAAGTTATTCTACGCCAAATCGTTCTCAGGAATATTTCAGAACTTTTTTCATTTTTCTTTACCTTCCCCTTTTAACTGAGTATATTTCTAATTTTTCGAAAAAAATGGCCATGCCAAATCTTTACTTTATCCAGGAACCTAAACTTTCAGGAATTTCATTTATTTTTCCAGAAGGTTTCCTTTCTAACATGGTTTATGCCTACTGGTGTTCATTCAAAGCAAACCCACTGATGCCCTGCCCCCCCCTTCTATTTCCTGCACGCTCCCAGTGATGTCCTGCACACTTTCTACGGCGTTCTTCGCACACCCATTTGGGTCCCGAACACTTTCCACGGCGTCCGACGCACTGCTATTTGGGTCCCACACACTTTCTGAGGCGTCCGGCGCACTGTCATTTGGGTCCCACACACTTTCTACGGCGTCCTGCGCACTCTTATTTGGGTCCCACACACTTTCTACGACGTTCTGCGCACACCCGTTTGGGTCCCGCCCAATTTTTACGGCGTCCTGCGAGCTCTTGATTGGGTCCCACACACTTTCTACGGCGTCCGACGCACTGTTATTTGGGTCCCACACACTTTCTACGGCGTCCTGCGCACTCTCATTTGGGTCCCGCACACTTTCTACGGCGTCCGGCGCACCGTTATTCGGGTCCCACACACTTTCTGAGGCGTCCGGCGCACTGTTATTTGGGTCCCACACACTTTCTACGGCGTCCTGCGCACTCTCATTTGGGTCCCACACACTTTCTACGGCGTCCGACGCACTGTTATTTGGGTCCCACACACTTTCTACGGCGTCCTGCGCACTCTCATTTGGGTCCCACACACTTTCTACGGCGTCCTGCGCACTCTCATTTGGGTCCCACACACTTTCTACGGCGTCCTGCGCACTCTCATTTGGGTCCCACACACTTTCTACGGCGTACTTCGCACACCCACTTGGGTCGCGAACACTTTCCACGCCGGCCGAGCCACTGCTATTTGGGTCCCACACACTTTCTGGAGGCGTCCGGCGCACTGTCATTTGGGTCCCACACACTTTCTACGGCGTCCTGCGCACTCTCATTTGGGTCCCGCACACTTTCTACGGCGTCCGGCGCACCGTTATTCGGGTCCCACACACTTTCTGAGGCGTCCGGCGCACTGTTATTCGGGTCCCACACACTTTCTACGGCGTCCTGCGCACTCTCATTTGGTCCCGCACACTTTCTACGGCGTCCGGCGCACCGTTATTTGGGTCCCACACACTTTCTACGGCAACCTGCGCACTCTTATTTGGGTCCCACATACTTTCTACGACGTTCTGCGCACACCCGTTTGGGTCCCGCACAACTTCTACGGCGTCCGGCGCACCGTTATTCGGGTCCCACACACTTTCTACGGCGTCCTGCGCACTCTCATTTGGGTCCCACACACTTTCTACGGCGTCCTGCGCACTCTCATTTGGGTCCCACACACTTTCTACGGCGTCCGGCGCACTCTCATTTGGGTCCCACACACTTTCTACGGCGTTCTTCGCACACCCATTTGGGTCCCGAACACTTTCCACGGCGTCCGACGCACTGCTATTTGGGTCCCACACACTTTCTGAGGCGTCCGGCGCACTGTCATTTGGGTCCCACACACTTTCTACGGCGTCCTGCGCACTCTTATTTGGGTCCCACACACTTTCTACGACGTTCTGCGCACACCCGTTTGGGTCCCGCACAATTTCTACGGCGTCCTGCGCACTCTCATTTGGGTCCCACACACTTTCTACGGCGTCCTGCGCACTCTCATTTGGGACCCACACACTTTCTACGGCGTCCGACGCACTGTTATTTGGGTCCCACACACTTTCTACGGCGTCCTGCGCACTCTCATTTGGGTCCCACACACTTTCTACGGCGTCCGACGCACTGTTATTTGGGTCCCACACACTTTCTACGGCGTCCTGCGCACTCTCATTTGGGTCCCACACACTTTCTACGGCGTCCTGCGCACTCTCATTTGGGTCCCACACACTTTCTACGGCGTCCTGCGCACTCTCATTTGGGTCCCACACACTTTCTACGGCGTTCTTCGCACACCCATTTGGGTCGCGAACACTTTCCACGGCGTCCGACGCACTGCTATTTGGGTCCCACACACTTTCTGAGGCGTCCGGCGCACTGTCATTTGGGTCCCACACACTTTCTACGGCGTCCTGCGCACTCTCATTTGGGTCCCGCACACTTTCTACGGCGTCCGGCGCACCGTTATTCGGGTCCCACACACTTTCTGAGGCGTCCGGCGCACTGTTATTTGGGTCCCACACACTTTCTACGGCGTCCTGCGCACTCTCATTTGGGTCCCGCACACTTTCTACGGCGTCCGGCGCACCGTTATTCGGGTCCCACACACTTTCTGAGGCGTCCGGCGCACTGTTATTTGGGTCCCACACACTTTCTACGGCGTCCTGCGCACTCTCATTTGGGTCCCGCACACTTTCTACGGCGTCCGGCGCACCGTTATTCGGGTCCCACACACTTTCTACGGCGTCCTGCGCACTCTCATTTGGGTCCCACACACTTTCTACGGCGTCCTGCGCACTCTCATTTGGGTCCCACACACTTTCTACGGCGTCCTGCGCACTCTCATTTGGGTCCCACACACTTTCTACGGCGTTCTTCGCACACCCATTTGGGTCGCGAACACTTTCCACGGCGTCCGACGCACTGCTATTTGGGTCCCACACACTTTCTGAGGCGTCCGGCGCACTGTCATTTGGGTCCCACACACTTTCTACGGCGTCCTGCGCACTCTTATTTGGGTCCCACATACTTTCTACGACGTTCTGCGCACACCCGTTTGGGTCCCGCACAATTTCTACGGCGTCCTGCGCACTCTCATTTGGGTCCCACACACTTTCTACGGCGTCCTGCGCACTCTCATTTGGGACCCACACACTTTCTACGGCGTCCTGCGCACTCTCATTTGGGTCCCACACACTTTCTACGGCGTTCTTCGCACACCCATTTGGGTCCCGAACACTTTCCATGGCGTCCGACGCACTGCTATTTGGGTCCCACACACTTTCTGAGGCGTCCGGCGCACTGTCGTTTGGGTCCCACACACTTTCTACGGCGTCCTGCGCACTCTTATTTGGGTCCCACACACTTTCCACGACGTTCTGCGCACACCCGCTTGGGTCCCGCACAATTTCTACGGCGTCCTGCGAGCTCTTAATTGGGTCCCACACACTTTCTACGGCGTCCGACGCACTGTCATTTGGGTCCCACACACTTTCTACGGCGTCCTGCACACTCTCATTTTGGTCCCGCACACTTTCTACGGCGTCCGGCGCACCCTTATTCGGGTCCCACACACTTTCTGAGGCGTCCGGCGCACTGTTATTTGGGTCCCACACACTTTCTGAGGCGTCCGGCGCACTGTCATTTGGGTCCCACACACTTTCTGCGGCGTCCTTGCGCACTCTTATTTGGGTCCCACATACTTTCTACGACGTTCTGCGCACACCCGTTTGGGTCCCGCACAATTTCTACGGCGTCCTGCGCACTCTCATTTGGGTCCCACACACTTTCTACGGCGTCCTGCGCACTCTCATTTGGGACCCACACACTTTCTACGGCGTCCTGCGCACTCTCATTTGGGTCCCACACACTTTCTACGGCGTTCTTCGCACACCCATTTGGGTCCCGAACACTTTCCACGGCGTCCGACGCACTGCTATTTGGGTCCCACACACTTTCTGAGGCGTCCGGCGCACTGTCGTTTGGGTCCCACACACTTTCTACGGCGTCCTGCGCACTCTTATTTGGGTCCCACACACTTTCCACGACGTTCTGCGCACACCCGCTTGGGTCCCGCACAATTTCTACGGCGTCCTGCGAGCTCTTAATTGGGTCCCACACACTTTCTACGGCGTCCGACGCACTGTCATTTGGGTCCCACACACTTTCTACGGCGTCCTGCACACTCTCATTTTGGTCCCGCACACTTTCTACGGCGTCCGGCGCACCCTTATTCGGGTCCCACACACTTTCTACGGCGTTCTTCGCACACCCATTTGGGTCGCGAACACTTTCCACGGCGTCCGACGCACTGCTATTTGGGTCCCACACACTTTCTGAGGCGTCCGGCGCACTGTCATTTGGGTCCCACACACTTTCTACGGCGTCCTGCGCACTCTTATTTGGGTCCCACATACTTTCTACGACGTTCTGCGCACACCCGTTTGGGTCCCGCACAATTTCTACGGCGTCCTGCGCACTCTCATTTGGGTCCCACACACTTTCTACGGCGTCCTGCGCACTCTCATTTGGGACCCACACACTTTCTACGGCGTCCTGCGCACTCTCATTTGGGTCCCACACACTTTCTACGGCGTTCTTCGCACACCCATTTGGGTCCCGAACACTTTCCACGGCGTCCGACGCACTGCTATTTGGGTCCCACACACTTTCTGAGGCGTCCGGCGCACTGTCGTTTGGGTCCCACACACTTTCTACGGCGTCCTGCGCACTCTTATTTGGGTCCCACACACTTTCCACGACGTTCTGCGCACACCCGCTTGGGTCCCGCACAATTTCTACGGCGTCCTGCGAGCTCTTAATTGGGTCCCAAACACTTTCTACGGCGTCCGACGCACTGTCATTTGGGTCCCACACACTTTCTACGGCGTCCTGCACACTCTCATTTTGGTCCCGCACACTTTCTACGGCGTCCGGCGCACCCTTATTCGGGTCCCACACACTTTCTGAGGCGTCCGGCGCACTGTTATTTGGGTCCCACACACTTTCTGAGGCGTCCGGCGCACTGTCATTTGGGTCCCACACATTTTCTGCGGCGTCCTGCGCACTCTTATTTGGGTCCCACATACTTTCTACGACGTTCTGCGCACACCCGTTTGGGTCCCGCACAATTTCTACGGCGTCCTGCGCACTCTCATTTGGGTCCCACACACTTTCTACGGCGTCCTGCGCACTCTCATTTGGGACCCACACACTTTCTACGGCGTCCTGCGCACTCTCATTTGGGTCCCACACACTTTATACGGCGTTCTTCGCACACCCATTTGGGTCCCGAACACTTTCCACGGCGTCCGACGCACTGCTATTTGGGTCCCACACACTTTCTGAGGCGTCCGGCGCACTGTCGTTTGGGTCCCACACACTTTCTACGGCGTCCTGCGCACTCTTATTTGGGTCCCACACACTTTCCACGACGTTCTGCGCACACCCGCTTGGGTCCCGCACAATTTCTACGGCGTCCTGCGAGCTCTTAATTGGGTCCCACACACTTTCTACGGCGTCCGACGCACTGTCATTTGGGTCCCACACACTTTATACGGCGTCCTGCACACTCTCATTTTGGTCCCGCACACTTTCTACGGCGTCCGGCGCACCCTTATTCGGGTCCCACACACTTTCTGAGGCGTCCGGCGCACTGTTATTTGGGTCCCACACACTTTCTACGGCGTCCTGCGCACTCTCATTTGGGTCCCACACACTTTCTACGGCGTCCTGCGCACTCTCATTTGGGTCCCACACACTTTCTACGGCGTTCTTCGCACTCTCATTTGGGTCCCACACACTTTGTACGGCGTCCTGCGCACTCTCATTTGGGTCCCGCACACTTTTAACGGCGTCCGGCGCACTGTTATTTGGGTCCCACACACTTTCTACGGCGTTCTGCGCACTCTCATTTGGGTCCCAAACACTTTCTACGGCGTACTGCGCACTCTCATTCGGGTCCCACACACTTTCTACGGCGTCCTGCGCACTCTCATTTGGGTCCCACACATTTTGTACGGCGTCCTGCGCACTCTCATTTGGGTCCCGCACACTTTCTACGGCGCGCGGTGCACTGTTATTTGGGTCCCACACACTTTCTACGGCGTTCTGCGCACACTCAATTGGGTCCCTCACACTCTCTACGGCGTTCTGTGGCCCACTTCTGATTCACACCGTGCGGCGTTCCAAAAAGTACTTCCGAGATCCCGCCGTATTGATTGAAGCGTTGCCCCGTTTCAGGGCGCGTTCAATCCTGAGCAAAAGCCTATCAGTAACGGTGTTTATTTCATTAGTTCATTTTTACGGATGAGTAAACGTCGGATGGTTTATAATAACACCCGGCCAAAGCGCCGCTTCGCGGCGCTTTGTCCGGGAACCATGAGCCGTGGGGTTCGCGGCGCTCTGTCCGGGCACTGTGTGGCTTTTTGAACAAATTAAATCCCTCACGGTCAGGAAAACCTGGCCAAAGCGCCGCTTCGCGGCGCTTTGTCCGGGAACCATAAACCGGGGTTCGCGCCGCTTCGCGGCGCTCTGTCCGGAAACTATGTGGCTTTTTTGAACAAATTAAATCCCTCACGGTCAGAAAACCCCGGCCAAAGCGCCGCTTCGCGGCGCTTTGTCCGGGAACCATAAGCTCAGGGGTTCGCGGCGCTTCGCGGCGCTCTATCCGGAAACTATGTGGCTTTTTGAACAAAATGAAAACCCTCACGGTCAGAAAAAACCTGGCCAAAGCGCCGCTTCGCGGCGCTTTGTCCGGGAACCATAAGCCGGCCTCGCGCCGCTCTGTCCGGAAACTGTGTGGCTTTTTTGAACAAATTAAATCCTCACGGTCAGGAAAACCCCGGCCAAAGCGCCGCTTCGATATGATAATGATATCAATGGTCCGCCACAACTCTGCCGCTTACAAAGAGGTCCAGTAGTGTGTGAAAAACACTACATTTTCCTGTCCTGACAGTTCAATTAATGATTTCAATTTCACTTAAAGACTTTTGAAACTGGATTGAAACTGGACTCTCTCAGGACTGCTCTCACAGAAGAAATGAATATTTTCCCATGATCCTTGCACGATTTTGTGTAGCGGGCCTTCTCAAACGCGGCAGTGCGCAGCTCCAGACCGCAATTTCACTCCGATAAGGACGCTGCTCACAGTCTGATACAACGAATTTTCGGAACTCTCCACAGTTTCCCCTTCATCTTTGTGATTAACGAACGATTCGTTCAAAATTCTTCATAACCAAAATTTAAGGCCCACTTTGACTTGTGGATTACACGTCAAGTCCGAAAAAGGCCGCTGTAGGTGAAGCTGAAAATGTGACACCATAGCTAGGGTTCCTAGCTCAATAGAAACCGCTAGTCGGTCAGAAAGGTTTTCAAATTTCAGAGAAACAAAACTGTATTCTCCTCATTACAAAAATCTAAAAAAAAACGCAACTGAGAAAAAGGAAGACACCGACGACAGAACTTTCATCTAAATTTTTCTGTGTAGGGATTAGTGAAGCAGTTTGGTCCTGAGTGAACTTCCAGTACCACGTCACACTGCACTGACTGAACGCTAGGTTTTGCTGCTTCTGCTCCCTATAATCCATCTCGGTGGAGAGTCCCAAGAAGCATTGTTATTCCCCCACCTGCGGTTACCCAGTCACGCCTCTTACACAGTTTCTGCCACATCGTAATTCAGAACACCAAATTCAGTTGTTTCCGCGAACCCTTAATTTTTTTGTATATTGCTCCAGTTTTCTTGATTACCGTAGAATGGATACTGCGTAAGCAACATGATTTCGTACCTGCAGAGTGCTCTAGTAGCGCACTAATATGTATGGCAGTGTTCAGAGCAGCTAAGAGCGGTGACTCGCCATAATTCTTTTTTTTTCTGGAATTCCGATTCGGAAAACAGTGAGGAGGGAACTGGCCAACGAAAGAACGACTTTGATCAAAATCCAGCCTTAAGCCACTGCCTTGAATATAAGTGTGAGCTCACTAATCGAATAGAGCGTTATGTGCCTTGTCGCGATAGATCAGTAGCAGGGATGAACGGATTTCCGATGGTTTTTGGCCTTCAGATTTCTAAATTCCGATTTCCGAAAAAAATGCCCCAAAATGCGGAAAGTATCGGAAATGATTAGAAGATCACAATTCTAGGAGGTTACGCATTGTATTGCAACACATTAAAGGTGTTCTTTAAGAGCCAAACCTGAACCGGAGGTTTGTTTTGATGTAAAAAAAGAGCAAGGAATAAGGTTCCATATGTCAACAGGAACTATATTTTCTTGAAACGAACCAAAAACTCACTGTGATTGGGCTCTTTTCCTCAAATTCAGGTTGAACCATTCTCAAACTGGGCTCTTTTTCAGAGATGTTTGGATTTGTCCATGCTTTCATTGAATCTAATAGGGTCCTGCGGTGTTTGTTCAGGTGGAGACAGTAGGAAGAGAGTGAACGTATGATGTCTTCTCAGAATATGTGGTGTAAAAAATGGACGGGGCTGCGAAGGGCAGACGCGCGATCGAAACTCTGTTTGCCGGTGGTGTCGCGAAATCCGCACTGCTTCGCCGCAATGAGCGCGCCTCGCCCATCCGCTAGACCATGTTTAGCAAGTGGCCATTACCTACTATAGTATTTTTGTTCAATTGTACTTGTTGTGATTCTAATGGTCTATATACATAGCTCTTGTTATCGAATGGTTACACTCACTATTCAAGTTACGGTACAAAAACTGATAACTTATTGTGCTACAGTGAATTAGTGAGTTTTTTCTCGAAGTCATGATATCTAAAGTGTGCTACCGGAAAATGATTAATTGAAGCGAAATTTGAGCAGATTTGTCCGGATTCTCGGTTTTTGTCGTGTATCCGAATTTCGTGAAAATTGAGAAAGAAGAATAAGCCTCATTAAGTCTTTTTATTGGGAGGAGATCTCCTCCCAGCTAGAGATTAAGAACTGTTTTGAAGGCTCATTAGATTAGAAGTAAGGTAGGTACATACAGCCACCATGGGTGGTTGGAATCCATCCAGGTGAACTTATTTCCGATTATCCGATTTCCCGATGGTTTTTGGCCTGATTTCCGGGAATTACGACTCCCGAAATTCAAATGGTCGTTCCGATTTCCGAATAACGAAGTTTCGAAAAAGATTTCCGCTCATCCCTGATCAGTAGCCTCTCTGGGCTTTCATGCATTGCCGCGCATTTGGAGTGGAACAGTAACTGAACAAAGACTATTGTTCAATGTCGTTTTGTCGTCGGTCCGCACCCGCCCCATAACTTCCAGAGCCCCATATTAAAAAAATCAAAAGCCGTCTTCGCAGGGACTTAGCCTAACTGCCACTCCTTTCAACTTACCAAAATCGCCCATGAAAACCACTTTCTTTTCGACAGTGGTAAAAGCCCATACACATGCATTGATTCTCTTAAAAATTTGGGTTTCAGCCTTCAATGATAAGTGAATTCCTTCTGTACGGGTTTGGGGCGGGGTATAAGTCCGGGAGGTGGTTCTAAGTCACGTCGATGATGTTGTAGTGTCACCAACGCACGAAGGTCGTGACCCCAGGTGATGCCGAGAATTGAATCTCCTCCACGTAATGAGGGTGAAGTCGTTTGGCTGAAAAAAGGAAAGGAACTCGAACTGCTCGCAGATTTTTCGGCTGTTTCGATGGCAGAATGTTGAGAACCGAAAAACGTAATCCCCCAACCTTCCCCTAAATGAGTGCACAATCGTATGAGCCTAACTAAACTTTGAAGGTTTTGGTGAACTGAAATGCACATACAGCTCAATACTGTTTTGGAGTGGTTAGAGATGTGACGAAATAGTGCTATAGTGATGGAGGCCCAGGTGGTCGTACTTTGTGCTCCGATTCTTTTATTATATGGAAGGATAAGCCTGATGATTTTTCAGGCCAAAAAAATTTCTTCTTTTCCCGATGCAGTAAACGATGCGAAAAATGGTGTCAAATGGGTATTTGACGCGCTGATCACGAATTTGCTATCAATTTTGCATTTAAAAGTCTCGTTAAAGAATTATGGAGTGCGTTTGGGTTGGGGATGTTGTGTAGTATCAGAATTTGAATGGTTATCCGACCGGTGGTAAAAGAATAGTCCTTGATTACTTTTGCAGCATAAATCCGTGAAGTTGTGGTCGTTGAAGAAGATTTTAGGCTACACAGACATCCTCTAATGAATCTTGGAGCTGCTTGAAAAGATTTTGATAACGGTTCATCGGGGTTCGGGGCGGGGTATAAGTCCGGGAGGTGGTTCTAAGTCACGTCGATGATGTTGTAGTGTCACCAACGCACGAAGGTCGTGACCCCAGGTGATGCCGAGAATTGAATCTCCTCCACGTAATGAGGGTGAAGTCGTTTGGCTGAAAAAGGAAAGGAACTCGAACTGCTCGCAGATTTTTCGGCTGTTTCGATGGCAGAATGTTGAGAACCGAAAAACGTAATCCCCAACCTTCCCTAAATGAGTGCACAATCGTATGAGCCTAACTAAACTTTGAAGGTTTTGGTGAACTGAAATGCACATACAGCTCAATACTGTTTTGGAGTGGTTAGAGATGTGACGAAATAGTGCTATAGTGATGGAGGCCCAGGTGGTCGTACTTTGTGCTCCGATTCTTTTATTATATGGAAGGATAAGCCTGATGATTTTTCAGGCCAAAAAAAAATTTCTTCTTTCCCGATGCAGTAAACGATGCGAAAATGGTGTCAAATGGGTATTTGACGCGCTGATCACGAATTTGCTATCAATTTTGCATTTAAAAGTCTCGTTAAAGAATTATGGAGTGCGTTTGGGTTGGGGATGTTGTGTAGTATCAGAATTTGAAGGGTTATCCGACCGGTGGTAAAAGAATAGTCCTTGATTACTTTTGCAGCATAAATCCGTGAAGTTGTGGTCGTTGAAGAAGATTTTTAGGCTACACAGACATCCTCTAATGAATCTTGGAGCTGCTTGAAAAGATTTTGATAACGGTTCATCGGGGTTCGGGGCGGGGTATAAGTCCGGGAGGTGGTTCTAAGTCACGTCGATGATGTTGTAGTGTCACCAACGCACTTTGAAGGTCGTGACCCCAGGTGATGCCGAGAATTGAATCTCCTCCACGTAATGAGGGTGAAGTCGTTTGGCTGAAAAAGGAAAGGAACTCGAACTGCTCGCAGATTTTTCGGCTGTTTCGATGGCAGAATGTTGAGAACCGAAAACGTAATCCCCAACCTTCCCTAAATGAGTGCACAATCGTATGAGCCTAACTAAACTTTGAAGGTTTTGGTGAACTGAAATGCACATACAGCTCAATACTGTTTTGGAGTGGTTAGAGATGTGACGAAATAGTGCTATAGTGATGGAGGCCCAGGTGGTCGTACTTTGTGCTCCGATTCTTTTATTATATGGAAGGATAAGCCTGATGATTTTTCAGGCCAAAAAATTTCTTCTTTTCCCGATGCAGTAAACGATGCGAAAATGGTGTCAAATGGGTATTTGACGCGCTGATCACGAATTTGCTATCAATTTTGCATTTAAAAGTCTCGTTAAAGAGTTATGGAGTGAGTTTGGGTTGGGGATGTTGTGTAGTATCAGAATTTGAAGGGTTATCCGACCGGTGGTAAAAGAATAGTCCTTGATTACTTTTGCAGCATAAATCCGTGAAGTTGTGGTCGTTGAAGAAGATTTTTAGGCTACATAGACATCCTCTAATGAATCTTGGAGCTGCTTGAAAAGATTTTGATAACGGTTCATCGGGGTTCGGGGCGGGGTATAAGTCCGGGAGGTGGTTCTAAGTCACGTCGATGATGTTGTAGTGTCACCAACGGCACGAAGGTCGTGACCCCAGGTGATGCCGAGAATTGAATCTCCTCCACGTAATGAGGGTGAAGTCGTTTTGGCTGAAAAAGGAAAGGAACTCGAACTGCTCGCAGATTTTTCGGCTGTTTCGATGGCAGAATGTTGAGGAACCGAAAACGTAATCCCCAACCTTCCCCTAAATGAGTGCACAATCGTATGAGCCTAACTAAACTTTGAAGGTTTTGGTGAACTGAAATGCACATACAGCTCAATACTGTTTTGGAGTGGTTAGAGATGTGACGAAATAGTGCTATAGTGATGGAGGCCCAGGTGGTCGTACTTTTGTGCTCCGATTCTTTTATTATATGGAAGGATAAGCCTGATGATTTTTCAGGCCAAAATTTCTTCTTTCCCGATGCAGTAAACGATGCGAAAATGGTGTCAAATGGGTATTTGACGCGCTGATCACGAATTTGCTATCAATTTTGCATTTAAAAGTCTCTGTTAAAGAGTTATGGAGTGAGTTTGGGTTGGGGATGTTGTGTAGTATCAGAATTTGAAGGGTTATCCGACCGGTGGTAAAAGAATAGTCCTTGATTACTTTTGCAGCATAAATCCGTGAAGTTGTGGTCGTTGAAGAAGGTTTTTAGGCTACACAGACATCCTCTAATGAATCTTGGAGCTGCTTGAAAAGATTTTGATAACGGTTCATCGGGGTTCGGGGCGGGGTAGAAGTCCGGGAGGTGGTTCTAAGTCACGTCGATGATGTTGTAGTGTCACCAACGCACGAAGGTCGTGACCCCAGGTGATGCCGAGAATTGAATCTCCTCCACGTAATGAGGGTGAAGTCGTTTGGCTGAAAAAAGGAAAGGAACTCCGAACTGCTCGCAGATTTTTCGGCTGTTTCGATGGCAGAATGTTGAGAACCGAAAAACGTAATCCCCAACCTTCCCTAAATGAGTGCACAATCGTATGAGCCTAACTAAACTTTGAAGGTTTTGGTGAACTGAAATGCACATACAGCTCAATACTGTTTTGGAGTGGTTAGAGATGTGACGAAATAGTGCTATAGTGATGGAGGCCCAGGTGGTCGTACTTTGTGCTCCGATTCTTTTGTTATATGGAAGGATAAGCCTGATTTTTCAGGCCAAAAAAAATTTCTTCTTTCCCGATGCAGTAAACGATGCGAAAATGGTGTCAAATGGGTATTTGACGCGCTGATCACGAATTTGCTATCAATTTTGCATTTAAAAGTCTCGTTAAAGAGTTATGGAGTGAGTTTGGGTTGGGGATGTTGTGTAGTATCAGAATTTGAAGGGTTATCCGACCGGTGGTAAAAGAATAGTCCTTGATTACTTTTGCAGCATAAATCCGTGAAGTTGTGGTCGTTGAAGAAGATTTTTAGGCTACATAGACATCCTCTAATGAATCTTGGAGCTGCTTGAAAAGATTTTGATAACGGTTCATCGGGGTTCGGGGCGGGGTATAAGTCCGGGAGGTGGTTCTAAGTCACGTCGATGATGTTGTAGTGTCACCAACGCACGAAGGTCGTGACCCCAGGTGATGCCGAGAATTGAATCTCCTCCACGTAATGAGGGTGAAGTCGTTTGGCTGAAAAAAGGAAAGGAACTCGAACTGCTCGCAGATTTTTCGGCTGTTTCGATGGCAGAATGTTGAGAACCAAAAAACGTAATCCCCCAACCTTCTCCTAAATGAGTGCACAATCGTATGAGCCTAACTAAACTTTGAAGGTTTTGGTGAACTGAAATGCACATACAGCTCAATACTGTTTTGGAGTGGTTAGAGATGTGACGAAATAGTGCTATAGTGATGGAGGCCCAGGTGGTCGTACTTTGTGCTCCGATTCTTTTATTATATGGAAGGATAAGCCTGATGATTTTTCAGGCCAAAAATTTCTTCTTTCCCGATGCAGTAAACGAAGCGAAAATGGTGTCATATGGGTATTTGTCGCGCTGGTCACGAGTTTGCTATCAATTTTGCATTTAAAAGTCTCGTTAAAGAGTTATGGAGTGAGTTTGGGTTGGGGATGTTGTGTAGTATCAGAATTTGAAGGGTTATCCGACCGGTGGTAAAAGAATAGTCCTTGATTACTTTTGCAGCATAAATCCGTGAAGGTGTGGTCGTTGAAGAAGGTTTTAGGCTACACAGACATCCTCTAATGAATCTTGGAGCTGCTTGAAAAGATTTTGATACCGGTTCATCGGGGTTCGGGGCGGGGTAGAAGTCCGGGAGGTGGTTCTAAGTCACGTCGATGATGTTGTAGTGTCACCAACGCACGAAGGTCGTGACCCCAGGTGATGCCGAGAATTGAATCTCCTCCACGTAATGAGGGTGAAGTCGTTTGGCTGAAAAAGGAAAGGAACTCGAACTGCTCGCAGATTTTTCGGCTGTTTCGATGGCAGAATGTTGAGAACCGAAAAACGTAATCCCCAACCTTCCCTAAATGAGTGCACAATCGTATGAGCCTAACTAAACTTTGAAGGTTTTGGTGAACTGGAAATGCACATACAGCTCAATACTGTTTTGGAGTGGTTAGAGATGTGACGAAATAGTGCTATAGTGATGGAGGCCCAGGTGGTCGTACTTTGTGCTCCGATTCTTTTATTATATGGAAGGATAAGCCTGATGATTTTTCAGGCCAAAAAAAATTTCTTCTTTCCCGATGCAGTAAACGATGCGAAAATGGTGTCAAATGGGTATTTGACGCGCTGATCACGAATTTGCTATCAATTTTGCATTTAAAAGTCTCGTTAAAGAGTTATGGAGTGAGTTTGGGTTGGGGATGTTGTGTAGTATCAGAATTTGAAGGGTTATCCGACCGGTGGTAAAAGAATAGTCCTTGATTACTTTTGCAGCATAAATCCGTGAAGTTGTGGTCGTTGAAGAAGATTTTTAGGCTACATAGACATCCTCTAATGAATCTTGGAGCTGCTTGAAAAGATTTTGATAACGGTTCATCGGGGTTCGGGGCGGGGTATAAGTCCGGGAGGTGGTTCTAAGTCACGTCGATGATGTTGTAGTGTCACCAACGCACGAAGGTCGTGACCCCAGGTGATGCCGAGAATTGAATCTCCTCCACGTAATGAGGGTGAAGTCGGTTGGCTGAAAAAGGAAAAGGAACTCGAACTGCTCGCAGATTTTTCGGCTGTTTCGATGGCAGAATGTTGAGAACCGAAAAACGTAATCCCCAACCTTCCCTAAATGAGTGCACAATCGTATGAGCCTAACTAAACTTTGAAGGTTTTGGTGAACTGAAATGCACATACAGCTCAATACTGTTTTGGAGTGGTTAGAGATGTGACGAAATAGTGCTATAGTGATGGAGGCCCAGGTGGTCGTACTTTGTGCTCCGATTCTTTTATTATATGGAAGGATAAGCCTGATGATTTTTCAGGCCAAAAAAAATTTCTTCTTTCCCGATGCAGTAAACGATGCGAAAATGGTGTCAAATGGGTATTTGACGCGCTGATCACGAATTTGCTATCAATTTTGCATTTAAAAGTCTCGTTAAAGAGTTATGGAGTGAGTTTGGGTTGGGGATGTTGTGTAGTATCAGAATTTGAAGGGTTATCCGACCGGTGGTAAAAGAATAGTCCTTGATTACTTTTGCAGCATAAATCCGTGAAGTTGTGGTCGTTGAAGAAGGTTTTTAGGCTACACAGACATCCTCTAATGAATCTTGGAGCTGCTTGAAAAGATTTTGATAACGGTTCATCGGGGTTCGGGGCGGGTATAAGTCCGGGAGGTGGTTCTAGGTCACGTCGATGATGTTGTAGTGTCACCAACGCACGAAGGTCGTGACCCCAGGTGATGCCGAGAATTGAATTTCCTCCACGTAATGAGGGGGAAGCCGTTTGGCTGAAAAAAGGAAAGGAACTCGAACTGCTCGCAGATGTTCCCGCGGTTTCGATGGCAGACTGTGGAGAACCCAAAGACCTAATCCCCAACCTTCCCTAAATGAGTGCACAATCGTATGAGCCTAACTAAACTTTGAAGGTTTTGGTGAACTGAAATGCACATACAGCTCAATACTGTTTTGGAGTGGTTAGAGATGTGACGAAATAGTGCTATAGTGATGGAGGCCCAGGTGGTCGTACTTTGTGCTCCGATTCTTTTATTATATGGAAGGATAAGCCTGATGATTTTTCAGGCCAAAAAAAAATTTCTTCTTTCCCGATGCAGTAAACGATGCGAAAATGGTGTCAAATGGGTATTTGACGCGCTGATCACGAATTTGCTATCAATTTTGCATTTAAAAGTCTCGTTAAAGAGTTATGGAGTGAGTTTGGGTTGGGGATGTTGTGTAGTATCAGAATTTGAAGGGTTATCCGACCGGTGGTAAAAGAATAGTCCTTGATTACTTTTGCAGCATAAATCCGTGAAGTTGTGGTCGTTGAAGAAGGTTTTTAGGCTACACAGACATCCTCTAATGAATCTTGGAGCTGCTTGAAAAGATTTTGATAACGGTTCATCGGGGTTCGGGGCGGGGTATAAGTCCGGGAGGTGGTTCTAGGTCACGTCGATGATGTTGTAGTGTCACCAACGCACGAAGGTCGTGACCCCAGGTGATGCCGAGAATTGAATCTCCTCCACGTAATGAGGGTGAAGTCGTTTGGCTGAAAAAGGGAAAGGAACTCGAACTGCTCGCAGATTTTTCGGCTGTTTCGATGGCAGAATGTTGAGAACCGAAAAACGTAATCCCCAACCTTCCCTAAATGAGTGCACAATCGTATGAGCCTAACTAAACTTTGAAGGTTTTGGTGAACTGAAATGCACATACAGCTCAATACTGTTTTGGAGTGGTTAGAGATGTGACGAAATAGTGCTATAGTGATGGAGGCCCAGGTGGTCGTATTACTTTGTGCTCCGATTCTTTTATTATATGGAAGGATAAGCCTGATGATTTTTCAGGCCAAAAAAATTCTTCTTTTCCCGATGCAGTAAACGATGCGAAAATGGTGTCAAATGGGTATTTGACGCGCTGATCACGAATTTGCTATCAATTTTGCATTTAAAAGTCTCGTTAAAGAGTTATGGAGTGAGTTTGGGTTGGGGATGTTGTGTGTATCAGAATTTGAAGGGTTGTCCGACCGGTGGTAAAAGAATAGTCCTTGATTACATTTGCAGCATAAATCCGTGAAGTTGTGGTCGTTGAAGAAGGTTTTTAGGCTACACAGACATCCTCTAATGAATCTTGGAGCTGCTTGAAAAGATTTTGATAACGGTTCATCGGGGTTCGGGGCGGGGTAGAAGTCCGGGAGGTGGTTCTAAGTCACGTCGATGATGTTGTAGTGTCACCAACGCACGAAGGTCGTGACCCCAGGTGATGCCGAGAATTGAATCTCCTCCACGTAATGAGGGTGAAGTCGTTTGGCTGAAAAAGGGAAAGGAACTCGAACTGCTCGCAGATTTTTCGGCTGTTTCGATGGCAGAATGTTGAGAACCAAAAAACGTAATCCCCCAACCTTCCCTAAATGAGTGCACAATCGTATGAGCCTAACTAAACTTTGAAGGTTTTGGTGAACTGAAATGCACATACAGCTCAATACTGTTTTGGACTGGTTAGAGATGTGACGAAATAGTGCTATAGTCATGGAGGCCCAGGTGGTCGTACTTTGTGCTCCCATTCTTTTATTATATGGAAGGATAAGCCTGATGATTTTTCAGGCCAAAAAATTTCTTCTTTGCCGATGGAGGAAACGATGGGAAAAGGGTGGCAAATGGGTATGTGACGCGCTGATCACGAATTTGCTATGAATTTTGCATTTGAAAGTCTGGTTAAAGAGTTATGGAGTGAGTTTGGGTTGGGGATGTTGTGTAGTATCAGAATTTGAAGGGTTATCCGAGCGGTGGTAAAGAATAGTCCTTGATTACTTTTTGCAGCATAAATCCGTGAAGTTGTGGTCGTTGAAGAAGGTTTTAGGCTACACAGACATCCTCTAATGAATCTTGGAGCTGCTTGAAAAGATTTTGATAACGGTTCATCGGGGTTCAGGGCGGGAGTATAAGTCCGGGAGGTGGTTCTAAGTCACGTCGATGATGTTGTAGTGTCACCAACGCACGAAGGTCGTGACCCCAGGTGATGCCGAGAATTGAATCTCCTCCACGTAATGAGGGTGAAGTCGTTTGGCTGAAAAAGGAAAGGAACTCGAACTGCTCGCAGATTTTTCGGCTGTTTCGATGGCAGAATGTTGAGAACCGAAAAACGTAATCCCCAACCTTCCCTAAATGAGTGCACAAGCGTATGAGCCTAACTAAACTTTGAAGGTTTTGGTGAACTGAAATGCACATACAGCTCAATACTGTTTTGGGTGGTTAGAGATGTGACGAAATAGTGCTATAGTGATGGAGGCCCAGGTGGTCGTACTTTTGTGCTCCGATTCTTTTATTATATGGAAGGATAAGCCTGATGATTTTTCAGGCCAAAAAAATTTCTTCTTTCCCGATGCAGTAAACGATGCGAAAATGGTGTCAAATGGGTATTTGACGCGCTTTGATCACGAATTTGCTATCAATTTTGCATTTAAAAGTCTCGTTAAAGAGTTATGGAGTGAGTTTGGGTTGGGGATGTTGTGTAGTATCAGAATTTGAAGGGTTATCCGACCGGTGGTAAAAGAATAGTCCTTGATTACTTTTGCAGCATAAATCCGTGAAGTTGTGGTCGTTGAAGAAGGTTTTTAGGCTACACAGACATCCTCTAATGAATCTTGGAGCTGCTTGAAAAGATTTTGATAACGGTTCATCAGGGTTCGGGGCGGGGTAGAAGTCCGGGAGGTGGTTCTAAGTCACGTCGATGATGTTGTAGTGTCACCAACGCACGAAGGTCGTGACCCCAGGTGATGCCGAGAATGGAATCTCCTCCACGTAATGAGGGTGAAGTCGTTTGGCTGAAAAAAGGAAAGGAACTCGAACTGCTCGCAGATTTTTCGGCTGTTTCTGATGGCAGAATGTTGAGAACCGAAAAACGTAATCCCCAACCTTCCCTAAATGAGTGCACAATCGTATGAGCCTAACTAAACTTTGAAGGTTTTTGGTGAACTGGAAATGCACATACAGCTCAATACTGTTTTGGAGTGGTTAGAGATGTGACGAAATAGTGCTATAGTGATGGAGGCCCAGGTGGTCGTACTTTGTGCTCCGATTCTTTTTATTATATGGAAGGATAAGCCTGATGATTTTTCAGGCCAAAAAAATTTCTTCTTTCTCGATGCAGTAAACGATGCAAAAATGGTGTCAAATGGGTATTTGACGCGCTGATCACGAATTTGCTATCAATTTTGCATTTAAAAGTCTCGTTAAAGAGTTATGGAGTGAGTTTGGGTTGGGGATGTTGTGTAGTATCAGAATTTGAAGGGTTATCCAGACCGGTGGTAAAGAATAGTCCTTGATTACTTTTGCAGCATAAACCCGTGAAGTTGTGGTCGTTGAAGAAGATTTTAGGCTACACAGACATCCTCTAATGAATCTTGGAGCTGCTTGAAAAAGATTTTGATAACGGTTCATCGGGGTTCGGGGCGGGGTATAAGTCCGGGAGGTGGTTCTAAGTCACGTCGATGATGTTGTAGTGTCACCAACGCACGAAGGTCGTGACCCCAGGTGATGCCGAGAATTGAATCTCCTCCACGTAATGAGGGTGAAGTCGTTTGGCTGAAAAAGGAAAGGAACTCGAACTGCTCGCAGATTTTTCGGCTGTTTCGATGGCAGAATGTTGAGAACCGAAAAACGTAATCCCCAACCTTCCCCTAAATGAGTGCACAATCGTATGAGCCTAACTAAACTTTGAAGGTTTTGGTGAACTGGAAATGCACATACAGCTCAATACTGTTTTGGAGTGGTTAGAGATGTGACGAAATAGTGCTATAGTGATGGAGGCCCAGGTGGTCGTACTTTGTGCTCCGATTCTTTTATTATATGGAAGGATAAGCCTGATGATTTTTCAGGCCAAAAAATTTCTTCTTTCCCGATGCAGTAAACGATGCGAAAATGGTGTCAAATGGGTATTTGACGCTGATCACGAATTTGCTATCAATTTTGCATTTAAAAGTCTCGTTAAAGAGTTATGGAGTGAGTTTGGGTTGGGGATGTTGTGTAGTATCAGAATTTGAAGGGTTATCCGACCGGTGGTAAAAAGAATAGTCCTTGATTACTTTTGCAGCATAAATCCGTGAAGTTGTGGTCGTTGAAGAAGGTTTTAGGCTACACAGACATCCTCTAATGAATCTTGGAGCTGCTTGAAAAGATTTTGATAACGGTTCATCGGGGTTCGGGGCGGGGTATAAGTCCGGGAGGTGGTTCTAGGTCACGTCGATGATGTTGTAGTGTCACCAACGCACGAAGGTCGTGACCCCAGGTGATGCCGAGAATTGAATCTCCTCCACGTAATGAGGGTGAAGTCGTTTGGCTGAAAAAGGAAAGGAACTCGAACTGCTCGCAGATTTTTCGGCTGTTTCGATGGCAGAATGTTGAGAACCGAAAAACGTAATCCCCCAACCTTCCCTAAATGAGTGCACAATCGTATGAGCCTCAACTAAACTTTGAAGGTTTTGGTGAACTGAAATGCACATACAGCTCGATACTGTTCTGGAGTGGTTAGAGATGTGACGAAATAGTGCTAAAGTGATGGAGGCCCAGGTGGTCGTACTTTGTGCTCCGATTCTTTTATTATATGGAAGGATAAGCCTGATGATTTTTCAGGCCAAAAATTTCTTCTTTCCCGATGCAGTAAACGATGCGAAAATGGTGTCAAATGGGTATTTGACGCGCTGATCACGAATTTGCTATCAATTTTGCATTTAAAAGTCTCGTTAAAGAGTTATGGAGTGAGTTTGGGTTGGGGATGTTGTGTAGTATCAGAATTTGAAGGGTTATCCGACCGGTGGTAAAAGAATAGTCCTTGATTACTTTTGCAGCATAAATCCGTGAAGTTGTGGTCGTTGAAGAAGATTTTTAGGCTACACAGACATCCTCTAATGAATCTTGGAGCTGCTCGAAAAAATTTTGTTAACGGTCCATCGGGGTTGGGGGCGGGGTATAAGTCCGGGAGGTGGTTCTAAGTCACGTCGATGATGTTGTAGTGTCACCAACGCACGAAGGTCGTGACCCCAGGTGATGCCGAGAATTGAATCTCCTCCACGTAATGAGGGTGAAGTCGTTTGGCTGAAAAAGGAAAGGAACTCGAACTGCTCGCAGATTTTTCGGCTGTTTCGATGGCAGAATGTTGCGAACCGAAAAACGTAATCCCCAACCTTCCTCTAAATGAGTGCACAATCGTATGAGCCTAACTGTACTTTGAAGGTTTTGGTGAACTGAAATGCACATACAGCTCAATACCGTTTTGGAGTGGTTAGAGATGTGACGAAATAGTGCTGTATGGATGGAGGCCCAGGTGGTCGTGCCTTGTGCTCCGATTCTTTTATTATATGGAAGGATGTTTACGTGTTTTTGACTTTCTTGACCCTCAATTTTGAGGTTCCACAAAAATTAAGCTACCAACTTCAAATTTTGACAGGAGCTAGGTGCAATCATAACCAACTTTCTGGCCAAAAATGGGCTTTCTAGCTCAACGTTATAGTGTTCCAACAAGATCGTGTACGCCAACTAAAAAAAAGGAGATGAACCCTTTTTTCGACCAAAATGACGTGGTTTTGACAATTTTTCTCGAATCTCAGGTAACCATTCCGAACCAATTTTTGAATAGTTATTCAGCCTCCTAAAGTGTATTAAATGCAAAAAGAACGGTCTTTCTACGTTTACTCTGGACCCTGATACTGAGATCAGGGGTTGCGCGATGGCGAATCAAAGCCAAATCTGGTGAGCGCTTCGCGCTCACCACAATTAATCCAGACCTTTTATATTACATGTAATATGTTTTCATTTTTCTGAGATTGGTTGAGTGGGGTCTAAAAACGAAGGAAATGGGGTCTGGAAAAGCAGTTTAGAGTAACTTTTTCGCGCTTCTTTTAACGTGGCTGTTGTGTAGGGTACTAGAGCTTCCATTATATAGTGAAACTTGGAAACAAATTTCAACGCGAACGATGCATTTAAAGGCACAGTCCAAGCTCGGGGCGAAATCTGATAAATTTTTTCGATAACGTTTTTCATCGTGATTACTGCCTTTAACTTTTCATTCCGTTACTGGAAGGGGTTAGTTGAAACGAGCCTAGTTCGAGAGCCGGGCGGAGGAGAAAGAAAAATATCGATGGGATTTGAAGAGTGTAATGGGAGGGTGGTTTCATGGATATTGATGTGTATCAGTACTAACAATAAGATGAATTCCAAGACGTGCGAATGAAGAAAAAGAGCAACGTATCCGAACACGGTCACGCTCGAGTTTTCGCTTCTGCAGAATGTATTCGAGAGAAGCTTCTGTTAATTACAAGACGAAAGCTGCCTCCGTTATGACCATTCATAAAAGTAAACAAGACTGTAAACAAACCACGTAATAATAATTCACATCAAGATAGTGAACCATCGTCGTTGATTGGGTTTATTGAGAAGCCTGTGGGGGCAGTGGGGCACGTAACAGCATATCCATAGGCGTTTGTTATCCACAGATTTGCGTCACATATCTGACATACCAGACGGAATGGCAGAAGAAGACTCTATGACGTTGAAAAGAATTAAGGGAGCAGCGTCACAAGGCTCACTGCAGCCTAAGTCATAGCTAATCCCGCACACGTGTTTCCTTTTTATATTCTCGACACTAAGACGTAATCCTTTTGAGTATGTATTCTTTTGAACACAGAGGGAGCGTTTGACTGTCACCATCCGACACAGTCTTAGTAGGTAAAGTTTAAGAGCCCTTGAGGCAAGCTTTGACAGTCACACGACCCCATTTTGTCCCCTCTGAGCATTACGGCTCCAATGGCTTTACTCCTTCGGGCTTGATGAGCCGAGAAGTTTAAGCCTCTAAAAGTGTGATTCGGATATACCATCTTTGGATATGGAAACAGTTGAACCGCAATTCGCGTAACTCGAAGTTCGAAAAAGGCTAGAGCAGTCTTTCTGAGCTATAATTGGATCACCTTGTGTCGGTTGACTTCTGATCATGGAGGAATCTACGCTATAAAACAATGACACCCATCTGTTTAATCGAGGAGTATAGCTCAACTGATAGAGGTTAATTCTCTTGATTACAGGTTGTTGTCAAAATCTCGAGTTTCCATTTGCCCACACTGAGGAAGCTATTCTGTGGGCAGGAGGCGTTTCAAGTACTTCAACACTCCTGCAGCCGCTTTCTCAGCGTTCCAGGCTCGTTTTATGCTATTCTCCTGACACTGGGATCTTTCTTCGCGTGTTTCTCCTCGCGTATCCCTTTACTGCGAGAACTTCACGACAATGATTGCCGCGAACCCTGCCTCTAAAGGCACAGTACACACTGGAAATGGCGTTAAAGATTTTCTGGTCACCTTGAAGACCGTCCCATGCAGATTCGGATGATATCTCTGGAATCGTTCAAAATCCTCTGAGAGCGGATTTATGTCCCCTTAGGAGTTCTCTAAAGTTGAACGGCACAAGCGTGGTGGACGAGTTGTCCCAGGCTTGTAATTTACGTAATTTGCAACAGATGCAAGGAAGCGAAGTTGAATCCAGAGAGGCCAATAAGAAAGAGAAGAACGAGGCTACTGATCGGAATACATCGCGCATGCATCCACTGTTGTGCTCGAAAGCTAAGAGGGCGTGGCAAAGTGGCTTCTCGCCATGGACGCTCCAGAGTGACTCCTTCCTGTATCTCGCTCCTTGGGAGGAATTCAGAGCGCGCACTTGGCAGGTGTTATATAAGGTGGGTCTAATCAAAAACAATGTGGAAATCTCAGATGTCGGACTGTGCATCTAAAAAGGAACGACCCCCGCGGTAGGAGACGTCATGAAAGTTCTTTTGAAAGTTGTGGGGGATGGATCGAGTAACATTATTGTACGTTGGGTTTTCACTATTGACGTTCCGGTAGGGCGACAACTGGGAAAAACATGAAAATTGGCGGGCGAATTCTCTTCAAGCGACCACCATGGCCGTGCTTTCGGTTTTTCAGAAACTAAAATCGGCTGGCTACTACATCTGACTTCCGTCTACCTTAATCTGTTTATTTTAAAAAAAAAGAAAAAATTTGGTTTTCGACTTTTTTTTTTCGCCGTATTTCACTCACCCTCGAACTCCAGATAATCGAAAAAAATTTCTGCGTGATCTAATCAAGTTTAGTAGTTTTCGATGAAGGCTTAGGAGACTTAGATGTTTGTGGGAAAGTTCCCGAGGACAATAGACCTGATTTGGTCGTTATCACTCGGTCGAGGGGAGAGGAGCGAGAAGTCCCCACGGAGGGGGACGTCTCGCCCCTCTGTCCTTGAATTATGCACAACGAATGACATTGGAAACAGTCGATTGCGGGGGAGAACAAGGGAAGTTCTCCTTACGGTTGTTCCATTGGCCTCCCCCGAGCATGATGAGCGCGAAAACAAAGTCGCAGCGTATACGATGATGCAAACGGGCTAGTCGCGAGGTGGTCTCGCACTTCGCAAGTTGAGGGGGTAGATCTGCCACTTAAGAACTATGTAAGGCAACTCTGTCCGGATTTCAGATGAGATAATGAGCTTCTCTATAACCTTTCGGCAGAGGTGGATAATTTTGGACCTATTGCGGTTTTTGAGGAGCAGGAGACTTTTGGAAATAGCGAGTTTTAGCGAACAGATTTTTGATCAATCATTGAACCATGGGAAGACATGTAGTCGTGAGGTTGCGCGAAGACCTGCAGTCGGGAGGACAAGAGAACTCCTGCTTTGGGAACTTCCCCTATTACTCTGCTATCGAGAGGTCCTCTTCGCCTTCCCCCATTTCGGGGGAAGTTTCCCAGTTGTTTCTAGGGAACTTTCCCACGAACATCTGATGATGTATTGGGAAACCGATTGTCGCCTTCTGAAAATGAAAATGCGGTTATGATGGTATTTTTTAAAAAGGCGCTTAGCTTCTCGCAAGGACAATGTTTTTTGCGATGATTCGCAAACGACAGTTATGTGCTCCAGAAAGGTGTTTTCTTTTACTCGAGCGAGCGAAATAATACAAAGTTAGAAGATGCTCGCCTTACAATATTTCTCAATGAACCCGAAATGCTAGCACAAGAAGGTGAAAAGAATATTTTTTGAATAAACCATAAAACGGCCAATGTCTCACCGTCGACTGCGTACCACGCGCTGCGCGACCGCACGCGCGTCGGAAGCAGACAGGTTTTGGCCGCCGCGCGACGGGTTTTGGCTGCCGCGCGACATTTGGGCCCCCGCGCGGGGGCCGAAACTCGTCGCGCGGCGGCCAAAACTCGTCTGCTTCCGACGCACGTGCGGTCGCGCAGCGCGTGGTACGCAGTCGACGGTGAGACATTGGCCGTTTTATGGCCTGTAACTTCAATCAAGTGATAAGAGGAATGGAATACACAGAGGGCTTGGAAACGGCTCATATCTCACGAATGGGCCAGAATCAAACCGTCATATCTTGTATAAGGCAATTTTTTTGTAACTAAATGTGTGCCGAGCATATGAACTCACTCCAGCTGCTCCGATTAGGAGGTTACATTTAGTTTCGAATGATTCTTTCTTCTTTTCTGAAAGATCCGAAGGTTTGTAGGGGAAGCCGAACACAGATTATTATCACTCTATCCATCCCCCACAACCCTCAGAAGAACTTTTTATAGGATGTTCCCTGCCCCGAAGGGTCGTCCCTTCTAAGGCATAACACACAGTTGAGTGATCGACACTCGCCTAAGGGCAACAAAGCCCTCTATCCCTCCAGGTTCGGTAAATTGGTACCGGGCTCGTCTAGGAGAATAAAATCACTGATTTGAACATCGGTTGTCCCACGCAAGTGAATGTATAGGCCAAATACACATTAAAATTTAAGAAGTCTCTACTGTTTCAAATGAAAGTCCAATGCAAGGCGCATCCCCGGTGTGCTTATCCCGGACGTCTGGCCGGACTTTGTTTCCGGGCCTAAAAATCTTTCTTGTCACTCTGTGTGGCAAATCAAGTCCCAGTTACCCTAACTGTTAATCAGTCTCAAATCGCGTGGATTCAATATTCGTTTCCAAGCCAGCTAACCACTTCATTTAGTACTAGTGCTTCAACGTTTTAATTGTCATTCTTTTGTAATCTGAGCAATAAGTTGTGAAAAAACGTAGTTTTATTCAAGGAAGCAAATAACGAAATTCATCGTGAACGCTGTCTCTAACAAAATATTTCGTTTAAAGCATCCGAGGAATGTTATGTATTTTCCAACATGAACAACTTAATTGTTTCAGTTAGTGTGGCTTCATCACAGAGGGTACGGCCATACGAGAGAAAGTAAAATACAACATCCTCGAATAGGTGAAGGTGTATAATGATAATCATTAGGTGTGAACCTAGACGCTTTGAATGGGGGCGTAATTGGCCATTTCATACAGGTCGGTACGGCATTTAGTAAAGGAATGGCGTGCACAAATTAGAGCTATAGAAACGTCTTTCAAGTTGATCTTGACAAATGTTTCAAGTGCAAACAACGCACGACACAAATGGCTTACCCGAATCTTCGCATCTAGTAGGGTCTTCAGCTTAAGAACATCGTATTGCTGTGTTGAAAATACCTGGACATCAGATCGAACCGGATTGATTCGCGCTTTCTTCACCGGTCACATATTCTAATACTTATCGCGCCCACAACTACCAACCAAACATTGGCATTATGCTTGGAAACTTTATTTGTGAAGCAAACACAAAATAAATGCCAAATCAAATGAGAAATTCAAATAAAACGCTGAGATATGTTCTGTTCTCGAAGGGGTGCACACCAATGCTGCAGACATCAGTGGTTTAAAACTGTACGTTGGCTGCTAGGAATGAGAATGAAGAAGGTTCATTGAAAAAAAGAAAGCAATCAGAACAAAATGTATGTCACGGCAGACATTCAGATGATCAGATTAATGCAGCTTCCAGTTATTTCGCAACATCGTAAAGACTGCACACGCAACATTGCATTTGATTCTTCCATATAACGTCAGATAAGGTTTTTGGTCGTCCCTATGTATTGCCAGTTTTTACGTTTTAGTAATTTCGTGTTTGTTGCTTTTCACGTACTGGGGTCGTATTCGCCAACAACCCGCCGAGGGTAGTCGAAGGGAAGCGGAAGGGATGATACCGCGCGCGGCAGAGGAGCAGATCAACCTATCTTACACCCTGTAAGATGAAAATGCAAACTGTGTTACGTATCGATATCACTGCAAAAAGATAAAGATTCCATCGCGAAGCGGCCATTTTCAGCTATGCTATTCGAAAAATTCCGGCGGTCGCGAGGGAAGCCAAGGGAGGCGAGAGGTGGCCGTGGAGCGCGCGTTTTGCACTGAAATTTCACCTCATTTACCCTTTGATTACCCGGCAGGTACCCGGCGGGTTATTGGCGAATATGACCCCTGGTGTTTCATTCCCTCAGTAAATTATGTTAGAGACCCCTTTGGACAGCCGCTAAGCCGGTAGTGCTAACAATCGTGGGCAAAACTATACAAATCCTAATCCTAATCAGATGTCGTTCTTCCTGAATTTTTATTCCAGATGATTTTCTGTGAGAAGCAGTAAAATTATCATCCTGGGGTTGTTCCCATTCACCTACCAGGCTAGAAATAAAACTAATTGCACTTGAGACACGTATTGCAAACCTAAGAAAAAGGAAATTAAGACTTATCTCAACGAATGACAACCCATTATGAAAACAAGGATCATACGAAATTCCCGAGCAAGCGGTGTGCTACAAGCACAAACAGTGCAGTTCTAGAGTTCTCAGACTCTGCATGAGATCAGAGTTAAATGTCAGGGTGGGTATAGAATCATGGAGCATGTTCTCGCTCTCACTAGGACAAGAAAGACGGCGAAAGTACGTTGATTGACAGTGCTGATTCGGTGAAGATCGACGGTGAAGCTACCGATGGAGACAGCACGACTCCAGAGAGAATCGTGGGTGAAACTACATCGGGGCAGAGCACGTATGGTGAAAGGATCAGCGGCGACAGCACGTATGGATTGATGACGTTCGGCGCCAGCACGTATGGGGAGAAGACGTACGCATTGAAAACAGCTGCCGACAGCACATTCGGCCCCAAAACATATGGTGAGAAGATCAGGGGGTTACCAACCTAGAAAAGAAATACATCTTGAACATATGAGTTAACGTAAAATTAATTTTGCCAGAAGACAAAATAGAGGATGGAGGCAGAAAAACGGGGCAGATAACTGTATGCGCAATTACCGTTTGCTCAAGCTGAATGATGTTAGTCTGCAGCTCTTCCATTCCTCATGAAGAGAACTCTGCATGCTAAATTTTTTGATTTCAGGGGCCGGATGCATCAACGTGCCGGGTCGGGGCAGGGGTAGGGCAGTCCGCTTCTCTGAAGAGCGCAGTTCGACAGCAGTGGATCATAAAATCAATCGGCCACAGTTGTGTTTCTCGGTGCTCTGGCTGCCCCAGCCCCTAGCTGAGGCGGCTGGTGCATAATTGATTTTTTTATTTACGGAGATCTTCAAGGGCCCAGACTGCCCTGCCCCTGCCACAACACGGCCCGTTGATGCATTCGACCCCAGAAATGCAGGCAAATTGCAAAGAATGCCTTAGGCGCTCATCACTAGCAATGAATGGCCCATGCGATCCACTTCTGACCCTTCAACTTTCCAGAGGCGTAGCCTTGCCACGGCTCTAGCTCAAAACACGTGAACACACCACGACGAGCACTGATTTATGTGGGCCCGCGTTTCATGCACTCATCTAATGCGATTAAAAACACTGCTCCACGACCATCAACATAATAAGGCCCAGGTTCTCATTAGTCTCACACCAGAAAGGGCTATATCAAACCTGTGGTGAGATCACTGGCGGGCTGAGGAGAAGCGGTGAGATGATGTTGGGCGAGAAAAGACTTGGCGAAAGCGTGACCGGACCGAGGATGTTGAACTGAAGTATAAAAATACTTCAATAAAACAGAAAAAAGTGTGCTATAATGACACAACAGTTACCGTGTGTATCGTCGGAGCAAATGCATACGGTGCGAGTGTAGTGTGTCGAAAGAACTGAACGGTGATGGTTCTCTTGTAACGCCGATGAATGGCTTTAGAATCTTTAGCCAAAAGGCGCACGGTATTCTTCAGTGACTGTTCCTTTTCATGTTGGCTCATTGAAGCGAACTCGTCTATGTCGAATGGCAGCTCAGCCAGTGTATTGTTCACGATTCCTAAAATCTCAGAAGTATCAGAAAAGATCTGCAATGCGCGACACCGACGCTGCATATAAGCCACATCGATTTCCAATCTATGTGGATTACGAACACTACATATGTCTTGTCGCTCTTCGTACGAAGTGTGCTCTAAGCATGAATGCGGTTGACATTGGTGGACTACGAAAACTTCGCTTCTCATTAATCATGAGCTCAGTTTCATACATATAGATTTTCGTTAACAGATATATATCCGTTTCAGTTCTATGCATGCCAATGTTAGTTGCATTTGCAATTAAAAGATTTTCAAGTCAAAAAACCAAGTTGACCTCGGGTGGGATGGGTGGTGTGCAGTTTGCAATACAGATTACTGGTATTACATTGTTTGAACTATGTGCAAACTCGTGATAAGCCTAATAAAGACAGTCAACCGAGAGTTCACAACTTATTGTTCATTGTGGACAGCACCAAAAATTTTTACTCTGCATTCATTTTTACTCATAACCACGACTCACCGACCACGTAGCTGACTTTCTAAACCTACGAGCATGCCTATTTAGTCAGTCCCTTAATTCGAAACAACTCACCGTTCTCCCCGTACAGTTTCAGCATTTGTTCCTTCGTGAGAAAGGAGAACTGCCGTGTGGCGAGATCCTTCCGCTGGTCACCATTCATCGTTCTTCCGAGTTCGTCGAAAGCGCGATCGATAACATTTGTAATCGACATCAGGTCCACATCGAGCCCCACACGCTTCATTTTCGTCAGAAGATTCATGGCATTCTCCACCACCTCGTTTACTCCTTAAAAGCGAACAGGTGTGCACCAGGGGTGTGCGGAAATTTCTGTTTTCTGATTTCTGTTTTCTGTTTTCTGGCCGTTTTGGCCTTTCTGTTTTCTGATTTCTGTTTTCTGAAAAATCTGCAAAAAACAGAAAAAAATCAGAAAAAGTGAACGAAATCCGGATCTGTGGAACAGCGCAGCTTATTTAGTCCTTTACGAGGTACTATTTGTATTCAATGTACGATTGCTGTTAAGGGCAGGGTTCGCGATAAAAAAGTTGATTGTGGTATCTTTTTGAGAAGGTAGGCCTGGTCATCACAAAAGTGAAAATAAGTGGAAAGTCGGAGAAAAAACGCTCAAAAACAAGCTATTGCTGGGTCTCAGCCCGCCCACGAGTAACCAGATTTCTACAATTGCTTGTTTAGTCGTCTTTTATTCTGCAGTTAAAGTAGCTGCTAGACATCGAGAGACTACTAACTTTTTTAGCGGCAAAATAGAAGGCGGAAAATATGCATTTATAAAAAACCTGTTAGTTGGGGGTGTGCGTACACCTACCATTTAGCCGTTCTTACTTGCTTTTGTGCGTTTTCCATGCAACTTGTCACTTATTTTTACTTTTGTGATGGCCAAACCTGCATTCTTATAAAGAAATTTCAACAATCGTTTTTACCGGTAACCCTGCTAACGCACTCGTACGGTAGTACTTTGGCACAATAGGGGTAGCATCCCAGGGAGGAGCACGAATTCAACTTCTCCTTGTCAGCAGCTGCTGCAGTTAGTTGTTCGCAGCAGCTGCTGCACACAGCGAGGGTCTGAACCCGATGTCTGTCCTAGGATGCAACCCTTATTGTGCTGACGTTCTACCATACGGGTGAGTTCTCTGAGAGTTTTAGCCGAGCAATAGCTGATAAATTACCACAAAATGCCTGATTTTGGCGCAGTAGCCGAGAACAAGGTCGTGTTTGCAAAATAGCTGGTTGCCGCAAATAGGCGTCAAATAATGGTCGTCGAGAAACAGCCGCGAAAGAATGCTCTCAAAGGGGAGTGTAAGACGCATTGCTGAGTCAGATTTGGATGTCAACACCGCCGTCGGTTCAACTACCCATGTTTTCTCGGTTATTCCTCGATTATTTCGCGAACAACATGGTCGCAGCCACCTAGCAGCCAAGGAATAATCAAGAAATACTCGAGAATCTGCTCGACAGGATCAGTTGTTGAGCCTATTTCTCGGCCAAGACTATCAGCGTGTCTTTAATGACCTTATATCCGTCATTGACGCGACATTGCTACTACCAATGCCTTACAGGTGATCTGTGCAGTTCCGTGGATATTATATTTTAAGTATGGCAAAAGTATTCAGAATTACATCCTCTCTCCACTTGAATTTTTTTTTAAAACGCAATGAGTATTTTTTCTGAAATTTTTCTGTTTTCTGATTTCTGTTTTCTGTTTTCTGGCCGTTTTGGCCTTTCTGTTTTCTGATTTCTGTTTTCTGACTAACTCGATTTTCTGTTTTCTGTTTTCTGAAATTTTTTAAAAAATTTCCGCACACCCCTGGTGTGCACTACTACACCGAAATTTCAACTAAGTAAAAACTCTTGAACTGCATGCTTAGTTTTCTATGCATTGCTAGATTGCTCACGGACAGCAGTTACCAGAAACATCCATTACAAGCTCCAATATCGCATTTCGATCAGCCGTGCTCAGCCCAGACTCCTCAAGCACTTCAGGAATAGGCAGAATGCTGTTTCCAGTGTCATCCTTGTAGAACGGGAATATGTTTGGAGAAAGTAGTGGTCTAAAATCATTAATATATCAACGGACAAGTAAGGTATCTTCCATAACCTACTTTGTCGCGCGGTACTTGTCAGGAAGTAGCGGCATTATGCGCGGCGAAAGGAATCGCTGATTCACGTCGTTCGAATGTTTGGATACCGCATCGACGAGACCATAAACGCTCTCATCTACGGCTTTATGCGGCATCAAGTCGCGAAACCTGAAGGTAATCAAATTTGTCCTATCAAATACTATACAATCACTCCGCGATAACTCAGTCTGGGTGATACCAGGAAGTTAGCGTGTTGAGCTTCAGTTACGTAAAAAATGATTTTCAAAAATTTCTTCTACACTCACCTGTCTGTGAAGCTCTTCCTTCTTCTGAATGGGTTGTCCTTACCGACCACCATATCCAGCATGCGATGTTTGAATTCAGCTGACTGCCTGTTTTCCGTCACTTTATCTTGCAACTGAAAACTAGGTCATCTCAATCATTGTTGAATAATCACTCCATTTCTCAAAACCATGTTCCAGGGTCAATAGCTCGCAACAAGCATCTAATTCCTGGCATTCAAATAAGTATCCAAATAAGCATTTTCCAATTATTATAAATCTTAGCTTTGCCAGTGGCCCGTGTTCGTTTTTGTTGAATGGCGTCCACCGGACATTCGGGATCATTTAGCTGACTGCTATTAGTATTTCCAGTTACACCGAAATCAAAATATCCGCTTGTTTTAGGTAAAAGGAAATTTTCAATGTATTACTCGTCTCTATTCACTCTCTTCTAATTGCCGTATTTTACCTACCACCGTGAACAATAACGTCGCTTCGCAGCGTATCTAAGGTCGTGTAGACAGGTTATTTGTAGTACAAATAGGTACACAAATCAAAGAATGATTTTCGAGCTCGGCTGCTCACGGCAGATGCAGTACATGAACTATGTATGTTTCCAGCAATCTCCGCACAGATATTCTGTGGTAATGCCTAAAAATCCAATTCAGACATATTGTCCACTTTTATGGAAAATTTTGAATCAAGACACATTCTCCGAACCAACACCTCTCACCCATTCTATACCGATGATCCGTGTCATTCGACTAGCAAGCCGCGACGCTTCAAAAGTGGAGGCGGAAATACAAAAGAATTATGGCCATTGATCTCAGCGATTTCGTGCCCAGTAGCTGACTACTCCTTCCTAGTTCAATGACAAGGACGATATGCAGAAACAAACAACTTTTAAATAACGCTCATGTGGGCACAACATCTACGGAAACTGGCGAACACAACAGAAAGTCATGTTTCCAGGTGTTTTGCAAGCGTTTCCGAGACACGGTGCTTGAACCGATCTTCGATTCCCATTATTGGCAGACATTTTACATCTGCAGACAAAGTCCAGATGACAAGCACGTTTTGGGCTGTATTATGGATTTCTTGCTAAGCGAAGACACAAAGTGGCGCGCTTTTCGATGCCCACCTTCAAATGTCCCCCCAACGATCATTTGGCCACCTATATCCCCCAGGCTAGGTAACATCGGCATGGATCCTAATGTGACTTTGCATTCCCCATTGGAGGTTCGCGCAAGATCGATGCTATAGCATATGGCACCGAGCTGGCGTCAACCATCAATAAGGAACGCAAAGTCTCTTTAAGATCCATGCCGACGTTATACTCTGTCCCAAACGTGTTAGCCATCAGGAAGTCCCAAAAAGCAGCGCGTCCTCTGCATCTCTGACGGGGGGGGGGGGGGCAACGTAAGCAAATCACGTACGCGACACAGCATTATCAAAAAAACTGAATTTGGTTTCTTTATGTGCTCATATCGTTTCCACTCCCTTTTTCTTTCTACTTTACACAAGCCGCAGTCAATCAGAAGGTAAATCAACGATCGCCCACTTCGTGAAACTGCTCGTTTGCATCGAGCCATGTCCTCCCACCTACCTGTTACCCATATCCTGAAACACACTACCTGCCATGTGAAGAAGAGTATCTGAATCGAGTGCGAGTATCACGAACATTTTGAACTACAACAGTGCAACAGAATTATGAAGTATGCGGAAAAAAGATACGGGGCGTAGCGCAAGTCATTTGCGTACGTTGCGACTTGTTTGGGACCGAGTACATATACGCGTTCTACGCTCCATGAGCTTCGAATAAAGTGCGTGTTTCCGAGCTATTCTAATTTTTTTTTGACAAAACAAGCCATTCACCCTCTTTAACAACACGTCTCCTCCACCCAAAATTCCAACTCCAACCTTTGTAAGCCTCAATCTACACTTGCACAAAAAATCGAATGAAAAGCACGCCTATGACCTGCTCTATGACCCTTACAGTCGAACACAAAGTCGACACAAATCGCACCGATCCTTTTCGTCCATTCCTGGAGGTGTAGTTCGCGCCTACACTGAAGCGTTTCTCAAGTTACGAGAGCAGTGCCGAACCCTCTTTACCTCCAATCTCCGTTTCCTACCTAAATTCACTCTCTGCACTTCTATAAATAATGCGTGGAACAGAAGCTTCTGAGCTCTTTTTTTATCGAATATTCACAATGACTCTTTTAAAAAATAACTCTCTACCAACCCTTCCACTTCCAACCTGCGTTTCTGAATCTATACACGCTTTTAGCATTTACACTAATATTCAGATGAAAGGTCCGCTTCGGGGCTGTCTCGCGAATTTCCGGTGTAGCGTGCATGCATGTATAGCAAGAGAGTGGCCGTGCGGTTTTTCCAAGTCAAGACTTTACCTCTTTTTTCTTTTTCTTTTTCAGGCCGCAACAATGAATGAGCTATTTGGAGCTTTTTTCTCATTTCTCACAGGAAAACAATCCCTCGGATTTATGCTGAAGGAGTACATCAGGAGTTATTGTCTCAAAACATGCCAGAGCAGCTGCTTTCTGGACCACGCTGCAGCGAAAAATCAGCCCGCGGCGCGACTACTGTGCTTCTCTGCGTCAAATTCCGCTACGCATTTGCGTATCGAGACGCTTCGCGGCCGCACGCGCTCGAGCCGGGCGAGATGCCAGCGCCGCAGCGGATCAGCTGATTGTGAGTGTTTTTTTTGTTTTACTCAATTCTCTTAGTTTCTTCTGTGACTGAGCCCTTCCTTCTGTGTTTCTTCATATATTTTATTCACAGTTAAACAACGAATGCAAGCATTTCAGTAAATCTTTTGACTGCATGAGGACATACCCTCGACGCCCGAGCAGCTCGCAGGGAGGAGCTTAGCCTGCGTTGCGGCTCTATTGATAAAAAGTGAATGGGTGGCTGTGTGGTGTTCCGGCCGCAGCCCGGGCACCTGGTATTCGATGCTGTGATGGGTATCAGCATCGATTACTAGGTGCCCGGGCTGGGGCCGGAACCCTCTACGGACACTCGTTCATCTCTTATTAAAGCGATCCGCAACGCAGGCCAAGCTCCTACCTGCGATCTGCTCCGGCATCGAGGGTAAATAATCGATCATGACAGTCCGAAGGGAATCGGGAATAAATGTCGACTTCAAAACAGATGCTGTTTTTGATACGAGAGATCATATATATATATATATATATATATATATATATATATATATATATATATATATATATATATATATATATATATATATATATATATATATATATATATATATATATATATATATATATATATACAGAGGAATCTCTACTTCGTGTCATATATAAGGTTTATAGAACGTATCATAGCGACTTATCAAACATATATAAGTCAAGTATATATATATATATATATATATATATATATATATATATATATATATATATATATATATATATATATATATATATATATACATGTCCATGATGGGAGTGGGATTGTCCACCTTCAACGGACCGCTAAGTTGAGGCTGAAAGTTTCTCCTAAATAGGTTTTTTCGCAATTTTCTCGAAGGTCTTACTACTCTAGATTCAGAAAAGGGTTAAGATGAGAAAAATAGACAAGCAAGTGTCATCGCGACCACTGCCTCTAACGGCTTTCCCCAGAACTTTGTTTGACGAGGTTCTTTTACCTGTTGAAGTTTACGAAAAGACTCGTGTGTATCTGCTTGCTGGGCTTTGGTGCGATTGTTCGCTGTCCTCCATAAAGAGCCGAGTACATTGGTCATCAACTGGAAAGTTTTTGACGCGATTTCGCTGATGAATTTATGTATCGTTCGTGTCATTCGATTAGGAAGCGGCGTGGCCTCGGCGGGAATTGTGGCTCGCGGGTCCAAGATAGAGTAACGGGTAGCGATTCAATAAACTTGCGCCCAGCGACTGAGTGCGGATCTCTAACTAAATGACACGTGCGATACGTAGAACATGTATGAAAAATCTCACCTTCGCGGGTGACGTATGTAGATTGACCAACGAAGGCAGCTCTCTCCTATTAACCGGTCGGTAGGGTGAGTCTGCTCGATCGAGTCGTTTGGCCTCTTCAATCATCTCCTTCTGTTATGATGACAAACATTGAGATGTTCACTAGGTCATCATTTATTTAGGAATTCAATTTTAGCTTATATAGTATACAATATCCCAATTATTCACAATTACCGTCCAAAACCGTTGTGATTTTTTTAATTACAATGTTTTCGCTTTGCGTTTATTGGTTTTTTGGGTCTTCCTACCCGTAGGTTGGCCCTCTTGCGGTTCCTTGGCACTACACAGTGGACCGTAGAGTTCGTGCAATAATTTTAGTCTGCTAAATGGACGGGGCTGCGATGGTACATCACCCCGCGCGAATCAAAACCCCATTCTCCAATGAGATCGCCAGCCCCGCACGGCCAGCTGCCTGGTCCATGCGTCAGACTAAACCAAAAACGGAAACCATACACTAGTTCGGAGCTAAATTTACTGCTGTCCAACGCGTCCTTGTGCGCGCGTATACTGCTTCTCCTTTCCCAAACTCTCTCTCTCTTTCTCGCTTGCTCCGCAAGCGCACTGGATGCAACACAGTATCGTAAATCACTGGAAGGGGGAAGCTGCGGCGCTGCTAGGCGGGAAAAATTGCGCACGGGAAAACGAAGAAAGGATGGCTATTGAGCGAATTGTATTGCGCACGATTGCTGAAAGCGGCTTCCTACTTGATAGACACTGAAGATGAATTCTCCCAGAGATAGGGTACATGATTACATTACAGACAAAATGTTCAGGAAAATGGTCGGTGGCAGACTCAACATTGCCGTTGAAGCCTTCTTGATCCGTTGAAAGTGTCTAATGGATAACTTGTTCTACGTCACCTTACAGTGCATAGTACGGTGGCAACTCACATTACGGTACAATGACAGTACGTTCCGCTTTGATCTCCTGATTTGTTTTTGCTTACTGTAGGTCATTGATAGCATTCGCTTAACCTGGAGTCGTTTGGATTTGAGCCTTCGCTTTCGTTTTGTGGCACTTCTAAAAAATTCACATAATCATAGTGGCCTATTCAATCTTCAATAAATTCTTCTATCAACGGACACCGCAGCTGTGAATTATGAGGGCATTTCAAGTACGCGCCAAGACCCTCTTGAAATTTCGCGCCTTAGCGACTCGCTCCGTGGAGTTTTGTAGGAAACTATCCGCAGTAGACTTTCTGCAGGTTGGTCGTTCGTTTTCTTTCTCTTTCGTGCTTCGATTCTCCACTTCCGTTTCCCCAGTTTATTTTGAATTTTGTCAACAAGCGTACGATGATGCGTCAATGATACGCATCTTTATCCCCCGACAACGACTGTTTTTTCTGAGTTCGTTCTTGTCCAGTGGATCGGCGATTGTGTGTGACTGAATAAATGTTTCCATCTTTCTCTGCAGAAAAAGGTTTGATCAGCTCTGGCAATATCGCCATATTAGAGGAAACTGGTGTGCAATGAAGGCTAAAGAAATGTTGATCAGTATCTTCATGAATTATTTTCACAAAGATGGATCTAGATGGATCACAAAGATGCTGAAATCGCTCAAATTGGACCTAAACACAAAATGAAAAACACACAAGCCCGATCAATGGATCACGCGCTGTTACAACCTAGGAAGTCCATGAAGCAATATACGACTACCATTTGTAGTGTTGCAGCCGCAACACCCGATTTGCGCGCGATAAAGCAGTGATCGAGTCCTGTCCAAACCCGGAAAAAAATTAAGGCAGAGATCAATGATCCGGTTATTGATCAAGCTCATGCTTTCCGGATGTTGCATGAACCGCCTCCAAGTCAAGAAATACATCGAAACAATACATGTTTCATTTCTCGTTAAAGGCACTGTCCAAGCTCAGGGACGTAATCTAAGATTTCCACACAGTTGTGAAGTAGACCTACCGTATATAACACCTGCCAGGTGCGAGCTCTCGATTCCTCTGAATAAGCGAGATATTGGAGGAAGCCACCCTGGGGCGCCCATCCTCGGAAGGCACTTTGGCACGCCCCTTTTACGATCTTTCGAGCTCAATAGTGGTGGGATGAGAGATGATTTCTGATCAGTAGACCCGTTCTTCCCTTCATTCTCAGCCTCTCTCTTCATTCTGATCGACTCGAATACATAGGTTGCAAATGACGGAAGTAACAAGCAGCGGAAAACTCGTCCACCGTGATTCCGTAGCTCAATTTTAGAGGGGCCATAACTCCGTTTCTAGGGGGTCTTAAACGATTTCAGAGATATCATTGGAATCAGCGTGGGACCGTTCTCAAGATAGGCAGGAAATCATAAAATCGATACTGACGTTGAACTGTGCCTTTGAAGGCACAGAACACCCAGAAAATTAATTTTCAGATTTATATCTTGGAGAGAGTCACACGCTGATCACAGTGGTATCTTTGAAATCGTCCAAGACCCCCTTTGAACAGAGTTATGGCTGTTCAAAACTGCCCAGATTTTGAGGATGAAAAATTAGTGGACGAGTTGTCTCAGGCCTGTATTTCTCTTCATTTGCAATCGTTGCCTGAGAGAAAGCTAGGATAAGGAGACAGTCTGGTAATGGACTGAAGAACGACGACTTGTTGGAATTCATGCATCCATCGAGCCGCTATCGAGTTCGAAAGTCTGCTAGGGGGTCGGGCTTGTGGTGGTGAGCGAAGGGGGCCGGGCCTGTGGTGGTCGCTTATATCTCGCTTATTTGAAGGAAATAAGATCTGGCATTTGATACGTGTTATACAGGAGGGGTCTTCTACACAATTACATGAAAATCTCAAAATTCATATCTGAGGGTGTACTGTGCCTTTAAAGACACAGTTCATGTTCCTCAGAGAAACTCACGGCCCGTCCGCGGCGGAAGACGAGCCCTCCGGACGATCCACGGGGCTGATTGTTCCTGATGGGGTGGTTCCGGGGTGCACCGACAGTTGTGCGACTTCCACTTCCTCATCTCACTCATTCACATCTCAATTGGCCGCAGGCAAGGCTGCAGTGGCAGACATGATAAAACATGGTGAATCGGATGATGACATCAAATGCACAGCCGGTATAAACGGCGCCTCATCTCTTTCGAGACCTCATTCGGCATTCAGATATCAGCCCTGGAAGGTGAATTTGAGTTCCTCTCCGGAGGCCAGCATATTTTTGACCGCTGGGGGATAAGGGATCCTCATGGCGGGGGGCGTGTTTCGCCGCGGTCCGCAGGGAGGGTGGTTTCTCACCACAGACCTTGGCGGAAATATTGTGAAGGCGTGCTTTTTCTGTAGTTGCGGACAACACACGCTATTTTACGTCACATTTCCAGAAAAGGACGGCTCACAGCGGATTTCAGGACGATTCGCGGCGGCTCTCAGGCCGATCCGCGGCGGCTCTTAGGGCGATCCGCGGCGCCTGCAGGATGGTCCGCGGCGCTTTATCGGCTTCGGTAAAAAATCGTCCGGTCGTCGGCCTCGCACGATCCTGCAAAGGCGCCGCGGACGGGCCGTGAGTTTCTCTGATTTCGACGCGAAATCTGAGATTTCGGCATAATTATCAAGTAGACCCACCCCGTATAACACCTGCCAAGTGCGAGCTCTCGATTCCTCCGAATAAGCGAGGTAGAGGTTGAAGCCAGCCTGGGGCATCCACAACAGGAAGCCACTTTAGCACGCTCTGTTACCATCTTTCGAGCTCAACAGTCGCGAGATGAGCGATAATTCCAAACAAATAGTCCCGTACTTCCCTTCATTCCTCTCTCTTTATTCAAGTCGGCTGGCATGTATCGCTTGCAAACGACGGAATTTACAAACTTCGGACAACTCATCGACGATGCTTGCGAACCTCAATTTTTGAGAGGCCATAACCATATTCCCAGGGGCTCTTTTAAGGTTCCAGAGACATCGATGGAATCAGCGTGGGATCTTTTCCAAGATAGGCAGGGAATCAGAAAACGATTCTGAGGTTGAACTGTGCCTTCAAGCGAGGAAGCACGCACCTATGTAGCGTTTTGTGATTTGCCTCGTGACCTTGCTCCCTTCTCTCACACAGAAATATTCTTACCTTTCGTCAGGAGCCCTCAGTAAGAAGCTTGACGATCGTGCTAACGACCGGTTTGGAATGTTCAAATATTCAGCCGGCTACAGCTCTTGTCTTATTCATCTACCACGTGCGCGACCGAAGTGTTATTCGACCAGACGTCACGTGAGTTGATAGGCGTGCGATGGACGCAGCAATGTACACCACTTGATCTCTATGGAATTCTTGTCGAATGTAGAATAATTGAAGCTCTGTTTTCTTGCGCTTTATTCAGGCAACGTTTCGATGTTTTTAACCTCTTCTTCAGGCCAACTGTAAACAATCAGGCATACAATCAAATGACGAAGGCCTAGGAAGTTAACAAAGTTGAGAGACTATTCATATTAACGACTGACCGGTCTCTATGCGTTAGTGGGACGAACCAGGTGAGGGAGTGCTGTCCACGCTTAACTGGAAATTGGTGATGAGGGTGTGTAAAAGGGTCCTTCCAAAATTGCAGGACTGACCTCACAGCAGGAACATGATGGGGAAATGAACCTGAGGAGGGAGTGGTGGGCAGAGGTAGGGTGGCGAAAGGATATGTTATCTTCGTGATACTCTGCAATTGCATTTTTGTACTGAATGACCGCTATTACACAGTGCTAAACGGGAATGAGTTCCATAGTAGACCTTAGTTCATCTCTGTTGTTTATGGAAGGGTTAAGTCTTCGGATTTCCAAAGCTTCTTTGATTTTCCTTTCGATGGTATCTGATATTTTCTTATGTAGAACATAGACCTTCACATCTGGTGGGCTTTCCTGTCTACTAAGGTCTACTATGGAACTCATTCCCGTTTAGCATTGTGTAATAGCGGTCATTCAGTACAAAAAATGCAATTGCAGAGTATCACGAAGATAACATATCCTTTCCCCACCCTACCTCTGCCCACCACTCCCTCCTCAGATCCATTTTCCCATCATGTTTCTGCTGTGAGGTCAGTCCTGCAATTTTGGAAGAACCCTTTTACATACCCTCATCACCTATTTCCAGCTAAGCGTGGACAGCACTCCCTCACCTGGTTCGTCCCACTAACGCATAGAGACCGGTCAGTCGTTAATATGAGTAGTCTCTCAACTTTGTTAACTTCTTAGGCCTTCGTCATTTGATTGCATGCCTGATTGTTTACAGTTGGCCTGAAGAAGAGGTTAAAAACCTCGAAACGTTGCCTGAATAAAGCGCAAGAAAACAGAGCTTCAATTATTCTACATTCGACACGATAGCTATGAAGCTCAGAAATCCAGCTGTTCTAAGTGATCTGTGGAATTCTGTTGAATTCGTCATGCAGTCTCTAAGCAGTCTCTAGTGAGCTCTCGATTTGATTAACACCAGCAGCGGAGCTGTGTGCCTCGGCGAAATATGTATGAATGGTGATTAGAAGGTACTGTCGAAAAAACGGCCGCTCACAGAGGGTGATAGGTGAAGTCGTGAGACAGCTGAAGGTACACGCTAGAATATAAACGTCGGAAAGAAGAAAATCATGACAAACCTTAGAACCTTCGACTTCGGCAGCGTCTTGGACAGTTCAGACTTTTTTGTGAAGTTCAGTTTCAACAATTTAGCAGCTCTGCTCTTTGCGAAATTCTTCACAGCTTTTCGGATCATCTTCTTCCTTTTCCCTGCCTTCGAATTCATCCTATCTACTCCGACGAAATCATAATAGGGACGATGAAGAGCGTATGGGTACGATTTCACCTGCAATGATGGGTTCAGACTTATCAGTACATTGAACAGTATCCCCTTTTCGGATCCTGCAAGCCAACATTTTTTGGGCCAGTTTCGTCAAAAAGGTTGTTTCAGAATTTTCACACAAATAAAATATCCAATTTTGGACTCCCAGAAAAGAACGGTACATATGGTTCCCGTTTTCGTTTTAGTCTGACCCATGGACCAGGCGGCTGGCCGTGCGGGGTAGGCGGCCTCACTGGAGAATGGGGTTCCGGTTCACGCGGAGTGATCTACCGTCGCAGCCCCGTCCATTCATCAGACTAGAATGATTACGCGAACTCTACGCACTCAGTCGATTCTCGGCCCCATGCTGCACCGGACAAGTTTCGGAGCTGCCTGACAGTTCGACTCGTTCTCCCAATCTCCGGGCCACTGCTGTTGCTGTTTGGGCGAACCGGAGCAGCCCGGAGAGCAACAGCAGCGGCCCGGGAAGCAACAGCAAAAGCTCGGACCGCAGCAGAAGCCTACTTGCCGATTGGGGACACGAGCCGAACTGTCAGGCGGCTCGGGGCCGCTAATCGCCTGAGTATGCGCTACCTTCGTCAAAGTCTCACACATTAATGACACATTGTTGAGGTTGTTCTTCGGACCGCTGGCGGCCAATTATGTGTCATGCTTCTGATGTATTTCTTTGCGTACAGTTACGCTAGGTTACGGTAGCTGAATGGTATTATATCTCTCGTAGCCTACCGAAATTAATTCGGAGTGGAGTAACGCATTTTGAATTTATCATCAGCAAACCAGGCCCTATGCACTGTTTTACGCCTTGAATCGCTAGGATCTGTTGTCTGTTTCGCAATAGCCGCTTGGTCGTCTGATAATTAAAAGCGGATCGTATGCTGTTAGTGCACAAATCTCTCAATTACATAGCTCTCAGGGAGAGCTTAGGCTAAATACATACAAAATTCTGAAATTAAGATTAGATTCTGTAAAAAAGGGGTCTCCCAAGCAGAAGTGGTTTGGTTAGCGTTACAAATGCTTCAACAAAAAGGGAACAATAGGAAAGCGGAATGAGGAGAGTCTACAAAAAATGAACAATATCCTCCAAGAACTCTTTTCTTTTTCGAAACTTCCAAACAGCGGAAACAAACCGTTGTGGTTCTCTATGAGGAAGCGCTTTTGGCTCCATAAAGGACTTCGATTATGTGAGTGCCGATAAAATATGTATATATGCATGTGAACCTATTAGCTATCATTAAAAGGGGAGATGATGTTAAATTGTTTTAGGGAACCAGTCAATTCTTCCTCGTAAAATACCACAACGGTTTGTTTCCGCTGTTTGAAAGTTTCGAAAAAGAAAAGAGTTCTTGGAGGATATTGTTCATTTTTTGTAGACTCTCCTCATTCCGCTTTCCTATTGTTCCCTTTTTGTTGAAGCATTTGTAACGCTAACCAAACCACTTCTGCTTGGGAGACCCCTTTTTTACAGAATTGTTCACTTTTTCTTGATATTACGCTGTAATATCCCATGCAAGAATTTCGAACAAAGACCTCTTCATCTCCCCACTAGATCAGTCCTCTTTCTGTGGTCACAAGAATCAATGACCCAAACTGTTGTAAAACTATCTCAGAAAAAATCACTCGATGTGGCTGACAAGACCGATGTTCACATGATATTAGCTAAGAAATGAATGATGTCCATGATATCGTTCCACATAATTCATTCATATTGATCGCGTCAGCCACATCTGGCTACACCGGGTGTTATTTGCACCTTCCATGTTTTTCATACGTATCGAACGGGTCGGCCACGGTGATTTTCTCAACCAACTCTGACAGGGACCTTAGGCCCCAGTTATAGTTGGTCGCCCAGACGTAGCCAGCCCGGTCGATAATCATGAAAGCCTGCTGGCCTACAGCCGGATGCAGAATCTGCCTGCAGTTCTTCGCTTTCAAATGAAACTAACTTAAAACCGGGACAGTCAGAAACTACCTTCCATTCCATCTGGACACTTTCACATCAGTGGAACAAAGCAGTTTTACATACTCATTATTTCGTTTCCTGTTGCCCCATTCCTTCGCAGAACAGCCGCTTCGATTCCATGAATCTGATATGAAAAAGCTCTGCTGAGCTGCGAATGGAGATAGTTCTAACAATTTGTTTTTGAATTTGGATGCTAAAAAGCAAGTACCATTTATTGCAGAAAAATCAGTAGGCTGGTGAAGAAGGAAGAGGGAGCACTCAAAATGGGTTTGTGTGAATGACCTTACGAAACTGAAAAGCAGCCTGGCAACATGACCTGACATGACTCACATAACATCTCAAACTTTCTGCTTGCTATGCTTGTCATCCTTACACTTTTACAAAAGTTTTGCAAGGTGTTCTCTCCTGCGCAAATTCCGGGGCATAATTTCTCGGATGGCTAGCATCGAGTCTGGGCTCCTGCTCACTCTACGGGGTGGTCTTCACAACTTTTCGGATGAGCAGCAACGGGTCCCGAACACCTGCCCACTATCCGGGTTTCCACGACGTCCTGATGACTTCATCAGAAGCTCGAAGCACTTTTCACGACGTCCCGATGACGTCATCAGAAGCCCGAAGCACTTTTGGGACTATCCTAGACGGGGGGGGGTCATCCACGATTTTCCCATGAAAATGAATGGAAAACCTGATAAAAGATGTTTGATGCTGCTATCAATCATTGTTGTTGATGAAGTTCTGTAGAAATACTTCGATTGATAGCGTTATAGATCGGTGGTTCATTCCATTTCTGATTTGAATCTTGAGTGCCCCCCCGTCTAGGATAGTCCCGCACTTCTCACGATGTCCCGATGACGTCATCAGAAGCCCGAAGCACTCTTGGGACTATCCTAGACGGGGGCACCACGACTTTCTCATGAAAATGAATGGAAACCCTGATAAAAGATGTTTGATGCTGCTATCAATCATTGTTGTTGATGAAGTTCTGTAGAAATACTTCGATTGATAGCGTTATAGATCGGTGGTTCATTCCATTTCTGACTTGAATTTGAGTGCCCCCTCTGTCTGGGGTAGGCCCGCACTTCTCACGATGTCCCGATGACGTCATCAGAAGCCCGAAGCACTTTTTGGGACTATCCTACACGGGGGCGGTCACCCACGATTTTCCCATGAAAATGAATGGAAACCCTGATAAAAGATGTTTGATGCTGCTATCAATCATTGATGTTGATGAAGTTCTGTAGAAATACTTCTGATTGATAGCGTTATAGATCGGTGGTTCATTCCATTTCTGACTTGAATCTTGAGTGCCCCGTCTGGGGTAGGCCCGCACTTCTCACGATGTCCCGATGACGTCATCAGAAGCCCGAAGCACTTTTTGGGACTATCCTAGACGGGGGGGCGGTCACCCACGATTTTCCCATGAAAATGAATGGAAACCCTGATAAAAGATGTTTCATGCTGCTATCAGTCATTGTTGTTGATGAAGTTCTGTAGAAATACTTCGATTGATAGCGTTATAGATCGGTGGTTTATTCCATTTCTGACTTGAATCTTGAGTGCCCCCCCCGTCTGGGGTAGGCCCGCACTTCTCACGATGTCCCGATGACGTCATCAGAAGCCCGAAGCACTTTTGGGACTATCCTAGACGGGGGGGCGGTCACCCACGATTTTCCCATGAAAATGAATGGAAACCCTGATAAAAGATGTTTGATGCTGCTATCAATCATTGATGTTGATGAAGTTGTGTAGAGATACTTTGATTGATAGCGTTATAGATCGGTGGTTCATTCCATTTCTGACTTGAATCTTGAGTGCCCCCCCCCGTCTGGGGTAGGCCCGCACTTCTCACGATGTCCCGATGACGTCATCAGAAGCCCGAAGCACTTTTGGGACTATCCTAGACGGGGGGGCGGTCACCCACGATTTTCCCATGAAAATGAATGGAAACCCTGATAAAAGATGTTTGATGCTGCTATCAGTCATTGTTGTTGATGAAGTTCTGTAGAAATACTTCGATTGATAGCGTTATAGATCGGTGGTTCATTCCATTTCTGACTTGAATCTTGAGTGCCCCCCCCCGTCTGGGGTAGGCCCGCACTTCTCACGATGTCCCGATGACGTCATCAGAAGCCCGAAGCACTTTTGGGACTATCCTACACGGGGGGGGCGGTCACCCACGATTTTCCCATGAAAATGAATGGAAACCCTGATAAAAGATGTTTGATGCTGCTATCAATCATTGATGTTGATGAAGTTGTGTAGGGATACTTTGATTGATAGCGTTATAGAGCGGTGGGTCATTCCATTTCTGACTTGAAGCTTGAGTGGCCCCGTCTGGGGTAGTCCCGCACTTCTCACGATGTCCCGATGACGTCATCAGAAGCCCGAAGCACTTTTGGGACTATCCTAGACGGGGGGGCGGTCACCCACGATTTTCCCATGAAAATGAATGGAAACCCTGATAAAAGATGTTTGATGCTGCTATCAATCATTGTTGTTGATGAAGTTCTGTAGAAATACTTCGATTGATAGCGTTATAGATCGGTGGTTTATTCCATTTTTGACTTGAATCTTGAGTGCCCCCCCCGTCTGGGGTAGGCCCGCACTTCTCACGATGTCCCGATGACGTCATCAGTAGCCCGAAGCACTCTTGGGACTATCCTAGACGGGGGGGGCACCCACGACTTTCTCATAAAAATGAATGGAAACCTTGAAAAAAAGTGGTTGGTGCTGCTATCACTCATTGTTGTTGATGAAGTTGTGTAGAGATACTTTGATTGATAGCGTTATAGATCGGTGGTTCATTCCATTTCTGACTTGAATCTTGAGTGCCCCCCCGTCTAGGATAGTCCCGCACTTCTCACGATGTCCCGATGACGTCATCAGAAGCCCGAAGCACTTTTGGGACTATCCTACACGGGGGGGGGGGCGGTCACCCACGATTTTCCCATGAAAATGAATGGAAACCCTGATAAAAGATGTTTGATGCTGCTATCAGTCATTGTTGTTGATGAAGTTGTGTAGAGATACTTTGATTGATAGCGTTATAGATCGGTGGTTCATTCCATTTCTGACTTGAATCTTGAGTGCCCCCCCCGTCTAGGATAGTCCCGCACTTCTCACGATGTCCCGATGACGTCATCAGAAGCCCGAAGCACTTTTGGGACTATCCTACACGGGGGGGGGGCGGTCACCCACGATTTTCCCATGAAAATGAATGGAAACCCTGATAAAAGATGTTTGATGCTGCTATCAATCATTGTTGTTGATGAAGTTCTGTAGAAATACTTCGATTGATAGCGTTATAGATCGGTGGTTCATTCCATTTCTGACTTGAATCTTGAGTGCCCCCCCCGTCTGGGGTAGGCCCGCACTTCTCACGATGTCCCGATGACGTCATCAGAAGCCCGAAGCACTCTTGGGACTATCCTAGACGGGGGGGGGGGGGGCACCCACGACTTTCTCATGAAAATGAATGGAAACCCTGATAAAAGATGTTTGATGCTGCTATCAATCATTATTGTTGATGAAGTTCTGTAGAAATACTTCGATTGATAGCGTTATAGATCGGTGGTTCATTCCATTTCTGACTTGAATCTTGAGTGCCCCCCCCGTCTGGGGTAGGCCCGCACTTCTCACGATGTCCCGATGACGTCATCAGAAGCCCGAAGCACTCTTGGGACTATCCTAGACGGGGGGGGGCACCAACGACTTTCTCATAAAAATGAATGGAAACCTTGAAAAAAGTTGCTTGATGCTGCTATCAGTCATTGTTGTTGATGAAGTTGTGTAGAGATACTTTGATTGATAGCGTTATAGATCGGTGGTTCATTCCATTTCTGACTTGAATCTTGAGTGCCCCCCCGTCTAGGATAGTCCCGCACTTCTCACGATGTCCCGATGACGTCATCAGAAGCCCGAAGCACTTTTGGGACTATCCTAGACGGGGGGGTCACCCACGATTTTCCCATGGAAATGAATGGAAACCCTGATAAAAGATGTTTGATGCTGCTATCAGTCATTGTTGTTGATGAAGCTGTGTAGAGATACTTTGATTGATAGCGTTATAGATCGGTGGTTCATTCCATTTCTGACTTGAATCTTGAGTGCCCCCCCCGTCTAGGATAGTCCCGCACTTCTCACGATGTCCCGATGACGTCATCAGAAGCCCGAAGCACTTTTGGGACTATCCTAGACGGGGGGGCGGTCACCCACGATTTTCCCATGAAAATGAATGGAAACCCTGATAAAAGATGTTTAATGCTGCTATCAATCATTGTTGTTGATGAAGTTCTGTAGAAATACTTCGATTGATAGCGTTATAGATCGGTGGTTCATTCCATTTCTGACTTGAACCTTGAGTGCCCCCCCCGTCTGGGGTAGGCCCGCACTTCTCACGATGTCCCCATGACGTCATCAGTAGCCCGAAGCACTCTTGGGACTATCCTAGACGGGGGGGGGCACCCACGACTTTCTCATGAAAATGAATGGAAACCCTGATAAAAGATGTTTGATGCTGCTATCAATCATTGTTGTTGATGAAGTTCTGTAGAAATACTTCGATTGATAGCGTTATAGATCGGTGGTTCATTCCATTTCTGACTTGAATCTTGAGTGCCCCCCCGTCTGGGGTAGGCCCGCACTTCTCACGATGTCCCGATGACGTCATCAGAAGCCCGAAGCACTCTTGGGACTATCCTAGACGGGGGGGGGGGGCACCCACGACTTTCTCATGAAAATGAATGGAAACCCTGATAAAAGATGTTTGATGCTGCTATCAATCATTGTTGTTGATGAAGTTCTGTAGAAATACTTCGATTGATAGCGTTATAGATCGGTGGTTCATTCCATTTCTGACTTGAATCTTGAGTGCCCCCCCCGTCTGGGGTAGGCCCGCACTTCTCACGATGTCCCCATGACGTCATCAGAAGCCCGAAGCACTCTTGGGACTATCCTAGACGGGGGGGGGGGCACCCACGACTTTCTCATAAAAATGAATGGAAACCTTGAAAAAAGGTGCTTGATGCTGCTATCAGTCATTGTTGTTGATGAAGTTGTGTAGAGATACTTTGATTGATAGCGTTATAGATCGGTGGTTCATTCCATTTCTGACTTGAACCTTGAGTGCCGTCTAGGATAGTCCCGCACTTCTCACGATGTCCCGATGACGTCATCAGAAGCCCGAAGCACTTTTGGGACTATCCTAGACGGGGGGGGGTCACCCACGATTTTCCCATGAAAATGAATGGAAACCCTGATAAAAGATGTTTGATGCTGCTATCAATCATTGTTGTTGATGAAGTTCTGTAGAAATACTTCGATTGATAGCGTTATAGATCGGTGGTTCATTCCGTTTCTGACTTGAATCTTGAGTGCCCCCCCCCGTCTGGGGTAGGCCCGCACTTCTCACGATGTCCCGATGACGTCATCAGAAGCCCGAAGCACTCTTGGGACTATCCTAGACGGGGGGGGCACCCACGACTTTCTCATAAAAATGAATGGAAACCTTGAAAAAAGGTGCTTGATGCCGCTATCAGTCATTGTTGTTGATGAAGTTGTGTAGAGATACTTTGATTGATAGCGTTATAGATCGGTGGTTCATTCCATTTCTGACTTGAATCTTGAGTGCCCCCCCCCCGTCTAGGATAGTCCCGCACTTCTCACGATGTCCCGATGACGTCATCAGAAGCCCGAAGCACTCTTGGGACTATCCTAGACGGGGGGGGGGCACCCACGACTTTCTCATGAAAATGAATGGAAACCTTGATAAAAGGTGCTTGATGCTGCTATCAGTCATTGTTGTTGATGAAGTTCTGTAGAAATACTTCGATTGATAGCGTTATAGATCGGTGGTTCATTCCATTTCTGACTTGAATCTTGAGTGCCCCCCCGTCTGGGGTAGGCCCGCACTTCTCACGATGTCCCGATGACGTCATCAGAAGCCCGAAGCACTCTTGGGACTATCCTAGACGGGGGGGGGCACCCACGACTTTCTCATGAAAATGAATGGAAACCTTGATAAAGGTGCTTGATGCTGCTATCAGTCATTGTTGTTGATGAAGTTGTGTAGAAATACTTTGATTGATAGCGTTCTAGATCGGTGGTTCATTCCATTTCTGACTTGAATCTTGAGTGCCCCGTCTGGGGTAGGCCCACTTCTCACGATGTCCCGATGACGTCATCAGAAGCCCGAAGCACTCTTGGGACTATCCTAGACGGGGGGGGGCACCCACGACTTTCTCATGAAAATGAATGGAAACCTTGATAAAAGGTGCTTGATGCTGCTATCAGTCATTGTTGTTGATGAAGTTGTGTAGAGATACTTTGATTGATAGCCTTATAGATCGGTGGTTCATTCCATTTCTGACTTGAATCTTGAGTGCCCCCCCCGTCTAGGATAGTCCCGCACTTCTCACGATGTCCCGATGACGTCATCAGAAGATCGAAGCACTCTTGGGACTATCCTAGACGGGGGGGGGCACCCACGACTTTCTCATGAAAATGAATGGAAACCTTGATAAAAGGTGCTTGATGCTGCTATCAGTCATTGTTGTTGATGAAGTTGTGTAGAAATACTTTGATTGATAGCGTTATAGATCGGTGGTTCATTCCATTTCTGACTTGAATCTTGAGTGCCCCCCCGTCTGGGGTAGGCCCGCACTTTTCACGACGTCCCAATGACGTTATCAGAAACTCGAGGCACTTTTTACGACGTCCCGATGACGTCATCAGAAGCCCGAAGCACTTTTCACGACGTCCCGATGACGTCATCAGAAGCCCGAAGCACTTTCACGTCGTCCCGATGACGTCATCAGAAGCCCGAAGCACTTTTCACGACGTCCCGATGACGTCATCAGAAGCCCGAAGCACTTTTCACGACGTCCTGATGACGTCATCAGAAGCCCGAAGCACTTTTCACGACGTCCCGATGACGCCATCAGAAGCCCGAAGCACTTTTCACGACGTCCTGATGACGTCATCAGAAGCCCGAAGCACTTTTCACGACGTCCTGATGACGTCATCAGAAGCCCGAAGCACTTTTCACGACGTCCCGATGATGTCATCAGAAGCCCGAAGCACTTTTCACGACGTCCTGATGACGTCATCAGAAGCCCGAAGCACTTTTCACGACGTCCTGATGACGTCATCAGAAGCCCGAAGCACTTTCACGACGTCCCGATGACGTCATCAGAAGCCTGGAAGCACTTTTTCACGACGTCCCCATGACGTCATCAGAACCCCGAAGCACCCTCACGACGCCCCGATGACGTCATCAGAAACTCGAGACACTTTTCACGACGTCCCGATGACGTCATCAGAAGCCCGAAGCACTTTTCACGACGTCCCGATGACGTCATCAGAAGCCCGAAGCACTTTTCACGACGTCCTGATGACGTCATCAGAAGCCCGAAGCACTTTTCACGACGTCCCGATGACGTCATCAGAAGCCCGAAGCACTTTTCACGACGTCCCGATGACGTCATCAGAAGCCCGAAGCACTTTTCACGACGTCCCGATGACGCCATCAGAAGCCCGAAGCACTTTTCACGACGTCCTGATGACGTCATCAGAAGCCCGAAGCACTTTTCACGACGTCCTGATGACGTCATCAGAAGCCCGAAGCACTTTTCACAACGTCCTGATGACGTCATCAGAAGCCCGAAGCACTTTTCACGACGTCCCGATGACGTCATCAGAAGCCCGAAGCACTTTTCACGACGTCCTGATGACGTCATCAGAAGCCCGAAGCACTTTTCACGACGTCCCGATGACGTCATCAGAAGCCCGAAGCACTTTTCACGACGTCCCGATGACGTCATCAGAAGCCCGAAGCACTTTTCACGACGTCCCGATGACGTCATCAGAAGCCCGAAGCACTTTTCACGATGTGCCGATGACGTCATCAGAAGCCCGAAGCACTTTTCACGACGTCCCGATGACGTCATCAGAAGCCCGAAGCACTTTCCACGACGTCCTGATGACGTCATCAGAAGCCCGAAGCACTTTTCACGACGTCCCGATGACGTCATCAGAAGCCCGAAGCACTTTTCACGACGTCCTGATGACGTCATCAGAAGCCCGAAGCACTTTCACGACGTCCCGATGACGTCATCAGAAGCCCGAAGCACTTTTCACGACGTCCCCATGACGTCATCAGAAGCCCGAAGCACTCTCACGACGTCCCGATGACGTCATCAGAAACTCGAGACACTTTTCACGACGTCCCGATGACGTCATCAGAAGCCCGAAGCACTCTCACGACGTCCCGATGACGTCATCAGAAACTCGAGACACTTTTCACGACGTCCCGATGACGTCATCAGAAGCCCGAAGCACTTTTCACGACGTCCCGATGACGTCATCAGAAGCCCGAAGCACTTTCACGACGTCCCGATGACGTCATCAGAAGCCCGAAGCACTTTTCACGATGTGCCGATGACGTCATCAGAAGCCCGAAGCACTTTTCACGACGTCCCGATGACGTCATCAGAAGCCCGAAGCACTTTCCACGACGTCCTGATGACGTCATCAGAAGCCCGAAGCACTTTTCACGGCGTCCCGATGACGTCATCAGAAGCCCGAAGCACTTTTCACGGCGTCCTGATGACGTCATCCGAAGCCCGAAACACTTTTAACGATGTTCCGATGACGTCATCAGAAACTCGAAGCACTTTTCACGGCGTCCCGATGACGTCATCAGAAGCCCGAAGCACTTTTCACGATGTTCCGATGACGTCATCAGAAACCCGAAGCACTTTTCACGGCGTCCCGATGACGTCATCAGAAGCCCGAAGCACTTTTCACGACGTCCCGATAAGATCAGCAGAATCCCGAAGAACTTTTCACGATGTGCCGATAACGTCAGCAGAATCCCAAAGCACTTTTCACGCCGGTTTGATGACGTCATCAGAAGCCCTTAGAGCTTTTCACGACGTTCTGATGACGTCATCAGAAGCCCGAAGCACTTTTCACGACGTCCCGATGACGTCAGCAGAATCCCCACTGACCTACAAATCGATTACTTACCTGTCTGCCGTTGATTGTCTTCGACCATTGGCAGTGTCTAATAGCAGTGAGGACTGAAAAAGCGTGACGGCCCACGGCCTACGGCCCACGGCTCACGGCCTACGGGCCTACGGCCTACGGCTCACGGCCTACGGCGCACACCATGAAAATTTCTTAAGCTTTCGGGCTCATAACTTTGTTGTTTGTGAACCGATTTGGCTGAAATTTGGACAGCAGATGTCTTCTGGACCCCTTCACTTATATCCAGAAGGAAATCTTCAGAAATTTTGTTCCAAAGATTCTATAAACTATTTTATAAAATTATAAGTGATCACAAGGCCTAGGCAAAACCAAACCTCTCCAGCCGCTTCGCGGCTGGAGCGATAAAGTGATAAATAATAAGATAATTATAAATTAAATTATAATTGTAATAAATAATTAAAAATTATTAATTAAATTATAATTATAATAAATTAAATTATAAATCATAATAATAATAATTAGATAAAGTGAAATAGTGCCGTTGATTGGACTTTGACAGAAATATAGCCGAGTTTAATTCCACATTGCTTTTTATTCTTGGAATATTCTTGAACGGTCCCAACGGAATATGAGGGAAAATCGTGCCCTACTACGAATTACAATTTACGATCAAGGCCTTCTCGTCCACATTTTTCAGTCAGAGGAGCCCATGTCACGCAAAACGTCTTACCAGTTGTTTGTCGAACGCCTTCACGAGACATTTAGCACCCGATTGCAAGTCATGCTCTTTGTCGATGTTATCCAAACATGCCACAAACGCTCGACGGTTATTCCTGAATTTTCGATAGAATAATTTGTATGGACAGTCACGAATGAGAAACGTAAACTTCGTCCAAACTTTTCGAACTCCAATGAAAAAAAATATTTCAGTCCGAGCTTCGCCTATCCACAAGTTTCGACGTCGTTGGCTCAAGTTGGCTTCAAGTAACTTAAGAGTGCTCAGCATACAAGCAACCTATATCTCGTATGGAAAGTTGTCTTACAAGTTGCCTTAGAATGCACGCAAGTTGTTGTGATGACCTCGCAAGCAACCTATTTTGTCCCCCTTCTAAACTACTGCATACTTCTAGGCGACTACGTCTGCGCGGCACAGTGTGCTTGACGAAATGATTCTTCAGTATCTGGTGTTGAAGGTTATTTTACAAGTTCCCTGAGAATTCACGCAATAAAAAACGAATGAAAAAATCAAACGCGTAGGCTTCGTTCAGACTTCTTGAACTTCAAGGAGAAAAAAATCTTCAGTCCGAATTGCATGAAAAACCTAAGTAGCATGAAGCCTCCAAGTTAATTGCCCTGAATTCGCTGATTCCCGAAGGCTTCTGAGAGGGGCCCGCGACGATGGTAAAACAAGTGTGTGTGTGTGTGTTTTGTTACCTGCTTACGCCCCCCCCCCCTAATAGTCGGTCGATTCAGTAGTCAGACCGAACCATGAGCATCTACATCGTGCAAATGGAGAGTAAAAAATCCAACCGTGGGAGGCCGGATTGAGCCGGCCGCAGTGGGCTCAAGTATGATCGCATAATTTATCGGCATACATCCGACCATTAGGGCCGGAGTAGTACGGCGTAGGTTCACTAGGGACGGCTCAGGACGGCATGGGATTACTAGAAAAGGCTCGGTCCGTTCTCAGGCCGACTATGACAGGGCCTTAAAGTTGGGCCCTGACTCACACTCAACCATTAAAGGCAGTGTTCACGATAAAAAACAGCATTATAGTTTTCAATATTTTTGGTAGGTAAGTCCATCAAGAAGAGGTTAATAGGCAAATGTTCCCACAGAACACTCAAACAGGGGAGCAAAACTGTCTAAAGGAGTCTGAAGAAATTAATTATTCCTGTTTGTGCTTCTCCCCGACGTCTGGTCCGGTGTTTTGTCAGCAAGAAGAGTGCGTACAACGCATCGAACCTGGCATCGTGGAAATGGTTTTGAGTTTCAAAATTTTTAGGTAGGTGGCTTTATTCTATGTATCCTGTACCAAAAATTCTTCAGAAATGAGAGGGGCCAATGTACATGCTGGGATGTTAGAGCTTTCGCAATGAAGAGAATTTGAAAATTCAGTGTCTGTTCCTACGGTAACAAGAATTCAGGGCAACTGTTATAGGACGCGGGCGGGGTGGCCCAATGGGTTGGCTGGCCCAGGTGATTCTCACCCATTTCCCGACCGTTTTTCGTAGCACTCCCGTGCTCAATCTTCTTAGAGAGATTCAAAGCTTACGTTTAGCCAAAAAAACGGGAAACTTTTTCATTGTGAGCACTGTCTTTAAAGGCAGTGGTCACGATGAAAAAAATTATTGAAAAAAAAACTACAAAAATCAGCTTAGATTTAAAACAGCTGAAAAACTATGAAGGTAGCGCGGTAAAAAACGGGCTAGAATTAGAGTTCCAAGAGCCCAAGGAAGTCAATTCGTGCACACGTGCACAGCGCCGACTAAAAAGATTGCAATCTCATGCCGAGCAGTCAAAAATCATTGACATTCAGAGGAAGAAATAAATGTAAATTTACCTAATAAAAACAGTCGAGCAATGAAAGAAAGCACTCCAGTCAATCCTTTTGACTAGCTGTGTACATAAATTCGGAGGTTAATTCTTTCTTGATGTTTTTTCGCACATTCCAGGAAGCCATAGAACCTTCATCAATGGTTGGGAATGGAAACCAACTTCACCTGTCCATCTTCATGTACTCTTCCTTGCCCATCGCACCAAGCAGTGCGCTGACAGCCTGTATGTACCACCCATAGTGCAGTTGTTGGACTCGCTTGAATTCCTTCTCGGTCATCGCGACTCGCTTCATGCTTTCCATTTTGTCCAGAGATTGGGAGCATGGCGCAAGTGAGAATAGCACTGAAACAGTCATTCTTTAAATGTCGGAAAATATCCACAATCGACGATGTATAGGGAGAGGCGGGAGGTGAAGAGCGTTGGAGCAGCGCGCTGTTGGACGACCTCATATCAGGGTCAAGCAATGTTGGAAATTTTCCAAAGTGAGGAGTCGCCACCAAACTTGAGAATTGGGGGGGTCGCACCGCCAAATTTTTTCGATTCCTTTTTTTCGATTTTAACTGAGCAACACCACAGAATGTTTTCTACACAACCACGAGTTGTTCAGATTGGTTTTTCAACCGCCGGTGACCTGAATACACGTCGATTTTTTCACTTTGGCCCAATTTTGCTTGTAATCAACTCAGAATTACCTCAAACGTTTTTTCATGCAGCTTCAGCCCATCAGACCGGTTTTCGAGCCGCTGGCCAGTTCGTCGAAATCGGATTTTTCGGTACAGCGAAAAAATGGGTTTTCCGGACCTTCTAGTGTCTTTGATATTACCATGAGGTGCCGTCACTCAGCGGTTCGGTAGAATAGGTCAGCTTAGGAGCTGGAAAAAATAAAGCCGCGCATATAGAATGAGATATAAAAAAATTTCTACGTTGGAAAAAGTGGTGTTAAAAAGCCGTTTTTTTCCAAATGGCCATTACAGCCTTGGTTTTCAGTTCTAGAAGGCGGCAGTCGAGAAAAAGATGCATCTACTAGATGGTTATCGAAAACTACCTTAGCTGGATTTTTTCTTAAGGAAATTTTTTCTCGTGATTTTTCACCTCAATGTTTTCCTTTTTGTACGATGACCAGACCTCAAAAAAATTCAGAAAAAAATCCCGCTAATATAGTTTTCAATGATCAATCAGTAGATGCATCTTTTGCTAGACTGCCGCCCTCTAGAAGTGAAAACCAAAGCTGTAAGAGTCATCTGGAAAAAAAACGGTCTTTCAACACCACCTTTTCAAATGGTCGATTTTTTTCTATTTCTCACTCTAGATGAACGGCTTTGATTTTATCCACTCACTTATTGGGTCTATTTTATGTTAATTTTTTACAGTACCAAAGACACTAGAAGGTCCGGAAAACCTATTTGTTCGCTATACCGAAAAATCCTATTTCGACTAGAATTTAGGTGGCCAGCGGCTCAAAAACCTGTCTGATGGGGCTGAAACTGTGTGAAAAACCGTTTGAAGTGATTCTGAGTTGATTACCAGCGTACAGGTAGAGAGAGGATCGTCAACTTAAGAGCGAAGTACAATGGTGAACCATCGATTTGTTTCAATCCTTAGCTGCCGCGAACTGCCACTTTCCGAAGGCGGTGAAAAATTTTGAAAACCCTATTTTTCATATAGTAGTTGGGCGTTTGTTGGATAAAGAGAATTTTGTTAAATAAAATGTATTGATGTTATTTTTTTTGCACTAAGATCGAAACCTTCACAAATATCACTGACCTATGGAAAAATAAGGTGGGCGGGGCAAAAAAGCGGAATCAGCGCGGCCACGGTGGAGGGGGGCATAGGTTCGTTGGGGTGGAGACAGCGGTCCGAGAGGTGAAGGTTGTTTAGGATACCCGAGTAGGGAATGGTGAAGGTTTCCTATAGCCTTGCAACTTCAAAATTTGACGTTTTCTTAATCCTCTTTTTCTTGCATTCAATATATTTTTATTTTTAATAATTATTTTTGAAACATTTTTTTTTCGATAGATGACCTCCTTTTGAATTTTACTATTCTTAATGAAATGATCTGCCTAGGTCATGAAAAAAATCCTTTGAGCTGTCTTGGTGTCAAAATTTTTCGGAAAATTTTTCCAAGCGATTTTTGAAAAACTACCCGTTCTTCGCTCATAAAATTTCTCTTTGAAACTAATCTTCTAACGGAGCTGTTTCCAAAGTCTCTGTGGACTTTGCGTCGAATAATGTTTTCATGTTTAGAAAAATACGTTTCCAGTCTCTCAGCTGATTTCAATTTATGAAGTAACGCTTCTTTCTCCAAAAGCAATCAGTTTGTCGTCTATAACTGCTTTACCCTGAGAGATAGCCCTTTAGTAAAGATTCTTTTCGGAATCCCCATAAAATTCTGCATCGAAAAGCGTTTTCAGTATAAAAAAATACGTTCCCCTTCTACCAGCGGATTTCGGTTTATGAAGTGCATTTTTTTTTTAAATTATCGGTTTTTCGTCCATAACTTTTTGTGCTCGGAGATAGACCTTTGGTTAAGTTTGTTCTTGAAATCCCGATAACATTCTGCGTCGACTGGTGTTTCCAGTTTGGAAAAATATCCTTCAGATCCTTCAGCCTAATTCATTTCACGAAACACCGGTTTTTCGCCTATAACTCTTTAATCGTTGAAGATAGGGTTATGATTAAGGTTGTTTTTGAGATCTGCGTAAAATTCTGCGTCGAATGATATATTGGGTTCCTAACATTGCTTGCTCCATAAGCCAGCCAGGTCGTTGGAGCCGAGCCCCGTTGTAGGCTCCAGGAGAGCTCTGCGTCTCCTACTTACACCATAGAGGCGAGAGCACCCTATGCTCAGAAAAATCAAAACAAGTTAGTTGTAATATAAATGTAACTCACTTGAATGTCTCAAGTAACATACATTTATATTACATGTAACTTAAATTTATATTGCATGTAAGTTACACTTATGTAACACGTAGCTTACATATATATTTTCACGGTGGGTGGCCATCACGTGACGCAGACGATACGCGACGCAGAGCGCGCGTCTCAGACCCCACACTAAGCAAGACAAAATCTGTGCGGGACCTTCCCTGCTGGTTTGGGGTCAATTACCTCTAATTTGGGTAATTGATCCAACAGCAACGCCAGTCGAAGGGTTGACCCCGAGAGTGCGTCGCACATCCCCCTTGGAAAGATCTTCTCGGTCGATTCAAGTTACTTGCGACTTATAATGAGCTATGTATGTTACATATAACAGATCGGAAGCGAACTGCCTACAGTATCCTCTAAGAAATCGAAAACAAGTTACTTGTAACATATCTGAGCCCATGTAAGTTACTTGCGACTTATCTCAGGCCATTTAAGATACATGTAACATATCGGAGGCGCACTGCACGCAATATCCCGCCGATATGTTACACGCAAATCAAATGACTTGAGATAAGTCGCAAGCAACTTACATCGGCTCAGATATGTTACAAGTAACTTGTTTTCGGCCTTTTATTTTACGAATAACTTGTTTTCATTTTTCTGAGTGGAGAAAACTATGGAGCTCCGCTCCACCGACCTGGCTGGCTTATAGAGCAAGCAAAGTTAGGAACCCGATATGTCATTCGACGCAGAATTTCACGTAGATTTCAAAAACAACCTTTAAAAGAACTCTATCTGCAACGGTTGAAGAGATATAGGCGAAAAACCGTTGTTTCGTAAAATGAATTAGGCTGAGGGATCGAGAAAATATTTTTCGAACTGGAAACACTGCTCGACGCAGAATTCTATGGGAATCCCGAGAACAACCTTCACCAAAGGTCTATCCCCGAGCACAAAAAAGTTATGGACGAAAAACCGGCAATGTCACCCATCAAATCATGAAAATGATTTGCATCAGTGTTGGGTCACTTTCATTCTTTTTTTCGGGGCGTTCCACCGGTTCTTACCGATTTTCCCAATGGTGAAGTTTCCCCACTTCACCTGCTCGGGGGTGAAGGTTGGTGGAGTACATGGCTCCACCCAACGAAGCTATGTTCGAAAAGCCTATTCGGATTCGTGAGGATTTAGAACAGCAAAGGTGGATATGTGTAGTGGCAAGATGAGGTATCTAAAGTTTTTCCAAATGCGACTGTTTACACACGCGGTGCGTTAACCTTTTTTAGTGGCATTTTTCGGACCTGTGAATCGATTTGCAAGATTATCAGGAATAGTAAATAATATTCCTGTCAGGTGTATCTGAGCAGTAGAAAGCCTTGACCGAAAAATGCGTTCAGTGTCGGCAGCTCGACACGCACGCCGACCGCGTTGGCAGACAGTCCCAATAGAACACACTATACATTCAAAGATCACAAAAACTCTTTCGCGCGTTAAAATCTCTGATGATTACTCGGATGCGTTAAGCGCAGTAGCAAAAGGCGTTGGTAAATCTCGAAACGTTCGATCTCTAGCCGCAATCAACTCACCCTTTGCTGAAACGTTAAAGGCAGCATACACGCTCGCAAGCATAGTCGAGTTAACAGCATAGATAGGTCCGCACGGCCCGTACTATGTCGTCAACGACGTTTGAAGCGCTGAAAACTGTCCAGGATGACAGTCTTTGACAATGTTTGAGCAATCTTGCCTTCCACGCCCGTATTTTCACACCCCTTTGAGTAACAGAATGAGAATCGATGCTTGTGAAAACGTGTGATAATTGAGAGTGATAGCACTATCAAATGAGAGTGCACGAGAGAAATAGCTTGGTTTCCTTGAGTATAACTTGTTTGTGCACTGATAAAATCCTCCATTTCAAGAGGTCAGCCAAAATAGAGCGGCATTCTCGAAAGTGGACGAGAGTCATTAGGTATGCATACATGCCATACTCAAGTAAACCAATCTATTCCTCTCGTGCACTCCCATTTGATAGTGCTATCGCTCTCAATTATCACACGTTTTCACAAGTTTCGATTCTCATTCTGTTACTCAAAGGGGTGTGAAAATACGGGCGTGGAAGGCAAGATTGCACAAACATTGTCAAATACTGTCATCCTGGACAGCTTTCAGCGCTTCAAACGTCGTTGACGACATAACACGGGCCGTGCGGACCTATCTATGCTGTTATCTCGACTATGCTTACGAGCGTGTATGCTGCCTTTAAGTAGCAGACTGGTCTGGAAAGGATAAAGCGCTATTGTAGCGCGTCACGCGCTGGCGCGATGTTGGAATATGAGTGGCTTGAACCCACGCCCGCGCAGCACGCGGGTATGGGGTCGTTTATACTGCCGGCGCGGCGCGGCAAGATGCAACACAGCCATATCGATCAAGCGGAGCAGCAAGGCGTGTAGAGTTTTTTGCTCGAAACCTTCCAATGGTGCCGCACGCGGCCGCTGCCTGGGTGTTGCCGCGCCGCCCGGGAGAGCAGGAGCGTTGGCGGCCGCATTCGATCCGCATCAACATTATTCGTTTTTTTTGCTGTAATTTCATTAACAGTTTCTATTTTCGTTCCTCCTAATCATAGCTAAAAATTCTTTCGAGGTCATGGGCGTCGTCTAAAATAGGCTGGATTGTAGAGGTTTCTTTTTTTTGCTCTTGAAATCGTTTTTCTCTTGAGAAAATTTTTTCGAAGTTTCTCTCTGCTTTCGAGTGCGTTGTCATTATACAGAATATTATACAATACCCGCGCTAATTTTTGTGAAAACGGGGAGCATCTGGCAAACTTGGCAAAAAAGCGTCTGATGCATGTAACTTTTTTGAATGACGACATTTTCAAATTCTGAAAGCGCTATCATGTTCCAGATCAAATTGCTACCTAATTGTGTGATTTGTGGGCCGAAGTTCCCCGAAATTGCTTTGTTTTTGAAAGAAATAGTATTTGCAATCGGTTTTCAAAAACGTCGCGCGCGGCGAGGTGCGGCGAAACTTTGAGCAGTATTTGTACAAAAACTGGAGGAGCAAATTGTATGCGTTCTTCATAAATTAGTTGCAGGTAAGAGCATCTCAAAATTGGCTCGGGTTAAATTTTCGAAATCCTTCAATTAAGAATCCGTGGCTTTCGCAACAAATCTCCGACTTTTCAGGTAGCTCTCAGGCGTGTTTAATGAAGGATTTCGAGAATTCAGCAAACACAATTCTTGAGATTCTCTCACCTGCACCTAATTTATGAAGAAAGGATGCAGATTGCTCTTCCATTACTTGTACAATTACTGCTCAAAGTTTCGCCGCACTTCGCCGCGCGACGTTTTTGAAAACCGATTGTACAGTTCACCTCCGCACTGCCGTTCAGTCCGCAAAGTGCACTCTGATTGCGAAATCGTGCTGCTGCGCGGTTGCGAGTAACCTCAGACAGGGATGTGGGATCACCCGGGAGGTGGCATCACCCGGGCACCAAAGGCGAAAACCGCCTGGGTGATCCCACATCCCTGTCTGAGGATACTCGCAACCGCGCCGCAGCACGCTTTCGCTTACAGCGCGCACTTTGCGGACTGAACGGCTGTGCGGAAGTGAGCTGTAGAAACTATTTCCTTCGAAAACAAAGCGGTTTTAGGGAAATTTGGCCCACAGACTACATAAGTAGGTAGCAATTTCATCTGTGGATATGATAGCGTTTTCAGAATTCGAAAAAGTCTTTATTCAAAAAAGTTACATGCATCGGACGCTTTTTTGCCAAGTTTCCCAGATGCTCCCCGTTTTTACAAAACTTAGCGCGGGTGTTGTAGATGCTACATTTGCAGAAGAAATCACTCATTGCAATCATACTAATGCACAGTCGTTAACAATTTTGACATCGAGCGTAAATAAGTAGGGATTAAAGAGAAGATGGAGAGAGAGAATTTCATGTTTTCTTCGAGTTATAAAGAATTCAGCATACTAATGCAATCTCAGTTCTTGTCTTGTACAGCGTACCCAATGGATAGATGGCACCGTTTCAGAAGAACTTGTTTTTTTTTAGCGATGGCTTACACAGGTTTTTTAGGGCTCTTCGATAGTTCACAAGTCTAATCTATAGGTTTGAATCTTTATGACCGAGTTCCTAGGAAATAGCTCTGATTTGTGGACACCCAGAAAAACCGCTACGAATTTCAAAATAGTTGAGGAACTATATATTGAAATCCAAATTCGAATTTTTTAAAGCATGGTTTGCGATGCCCTATAGCGCATAAATGTTCATCGTGATTCGAAAAACATGAAACAAAGATCATAATAGAAATTGTTTCTTGTAAAAACCCTGTGCTCGACGCATTTCAGGCCCTATTGTTCTGTAGCGGTCATAAATCTGTTGACATGGCCTTTTCACGAAAATTGTTTTTATACATACAGTTCACCTCCACACTGCTGTTCAGTCCGCAATGTGCACGCTGATTGCGAAATCGTGCTGCGGCGCGGTTGCGAGTATCCTCAGACAGGTATGTGGGATCACCCGGGCGGTGAAAATCACCCGGGCACCAAAGGCGAAAACCGCCCGGGTGATCCCACATCCCTGTCTGAGGATACTCGCAACCGCGCCGCAGCCCGCCTTCGCTTACAGCGCGCACTTTGCGGACTGAACGGCAGTGCGGAAGTGAACTGTATCTTGGCTTGGCCTTAGCGAAACTTCATGAAACCTTAGTATGTTATGGGACAAAACACAACCCTTGCCTTACACTTACACAAAATAAGATTTTTGATAGTGCAGTTTTTCAATATGGTGTTTATTTATCATTTTATGGTATTATTTTTTAATTGGGACTATTCCCACAAAACATGTCTATTACAATTTCGAACCCGTAGCAGTTATTCACTATTAAGAAATCTTCTGAACCGTTGTATAACCTTGTGAGAGAATAGTCTCTATCAGAAGTTTTTCTGAAGACCGAAAACTGAACAGGTTGGTGTTATATTTTGGAAATTTACCCCTATAAAATCATTTGTTCCAAAACAATTCCAAAATATGTGCTTTATAAGCTTTGACATAGTACAACTTGTACATAAATTTTGCTTTTTTCGATAACGTATATATTTCGACTACCGAGTTTTACAGTTTTGTCTCTTCGGTCACCCGAGGAGGACAATTGACAATCTCCTACCGCAAATGGAAATCCAGATATAGAGCCGTTAGTTTCACAGCCCGAGCTGAATCACTTCTTATCACTTTCAGCAAAACAGTAGACGCGTCGTGTAGAACAACCGCTTTCAAGCGCCGCATCGTAAGAAAGATACAGTTGACCGCTACGTTAAAAGGACATGGTGCGGTTGCGGACTCGCATCAAAACTACGGTAGAATCTGGCACTTTGCCAGATTTCGTCATCGATCGGCCAACCGTCGTCTCTCTGCTTACGAGAATATCAGCTGTGGCGCCGATCGATGACGAAATCTGACAAAGTGCCAGATTCTACCGTAGTTTTAGTGCGTGTCCGCAACCGCACCATGTCCTTTTAACATTGCGGTCAACTGTACTAAGGCCATGAGTATCTACAGTCCGTTGCATAATTATAGGGACACCCATTTTCGCGAATACTGTTTTTAAACGCATCTTGGCCTGAGCTTATCAAAACATGATGAAACTTTAACATGTGATAGAGTATCACAAACCTCGCCTTACTCACACTCTAGCTTGGGTTTTGGATGTACGATTTTTGAATACGGAGTTTGTTTCCAATTTTGTGGCATTAAACCAAATTAGGGCTATTTCTTCAGAAAATGTTCATAAAAATTCGAACACCCGTGTCAGTTGCATACCATAAGAAGACTTTCAAAACAGTTGTACAACATTGTGGAAAAATGGTTTCTTGCACCATTTTTTTGAAGTCAAACATTTAGAGAAATGGAGCATTTTTTCGAAAATTCAATCCTGGAAAGTTATTTGCCTTAGAACCATTAAAGGACATGCACTATATAGGCTCTTACAATGTCCAACTTATACACAAATTTCATTATTTTTCATTCACGTCGAAGTGAGATACTTATCAGGCGCGAAATCGCATAAATTCGAACCAAATTAACTTTAAAAAAATGGTGCAAGAAATCATTTTTCTACAATGTTGCACAACGGTTTTGAAGGTCTTCTTATGGCATGCAAGTGGCACGGGTGTTCGAATTTTTATGAACATTCTCTGAAGAAATAGCCGTAATTTGGATTAATGCCACAAAATTGGAAATAAACTCCGTATTCAAAAATTGTACATCCAAAACTCAAGCTAGAGAGTGAGTACGGCGAGGTTTGTGATACCCTACAACATGTTAAAGTTTCATCAAGTTTTGCTAGGCTCAGGCCAAGATGCGTTCAAAAACAGTATTCGCGAATATGGGTGTCCCTTTAACTATGCAACGGACTGTAGCTATGTTGTTGTTTGATATAGCAATTCAATCAAGTCCAAGTGATAAGGAATTCTCCCTAGTACACAGGTAGTTTGAATGTTTCTTCCTCTGCATCATGTTTTCACACGATTGTCTTACGCATCGTATTGAAATAAATAAATAAAAGCGTCAAAGAGAGATGCTTAATAGGTGAAATATCGCAAAATTTTATTTCGAGTTTATTCCCCAAAAAAAGCTATATAGAATAATTTCTTCCAAGGTTATACAACGGTTCAAAAGATCTTCAAATAGTGAGTAACTGCTACGGGGTTGGAATTGTAATAACCATGTTTTGAGGAAATAGTCCTAATTCAAATATTACTACGAAATCATATAAAAATTCTATATTCAAAAACTGCACTCTCAAAACCTAATCTTGTGCATGGGTAAAGCAAGAGTTGTGATGCCTCATAACATACTAAAGTTTCAGTTTTGCAAATACCAAGCCAAGGTATGTACATATAAAAACATTATTCTCGAAAAGGCCATGTCAATAGATTTATGACCGCTACTGTATGAAGAATATATGCAGGTAGCTTGAACACAGAATCAAATCATAACAGATAAAACAAGTATATCAAAGGCAGAGCCCTGTTCGAATAAATAAAATGTAAAAGTACGGTGATGTATTGAGCACTCACCACAGATGACTGTTAGCCATGCCAGAATCCTCTGTCCCATAACAGGGAAAAGGACGGATGTGTTTGAGAATCTCGAATTTGCTTGCCTATAAAGGATACGAGAGCCCTAAACGCGGAACGACGAAGACGACCACCAATAACGATATTCTCATCGAGTTCTATGAGATGAATATGGAGACAGTATAGTGAAGCGAGAGATAACCAGGCAGACACAGTGAAGCCACCTTCTGAGCCTCTAGTCTAGAGGAGCGGCCCGGCGCGGAAGGCGGGCCGATTCCGCTAGCCGAGGAGGCGATGAACTCTTCTCGTGTATGGTTTATGGCGTCTGAAACTACACGCCGTCTAAACCGGAATGTTCATTCTGACAACGTTTGCCAAGCCTTTAAGAAATGGTTTCACAGCTGAGGCATGAAGTACACCTCAAAATCAACATCCTTGATTCAGAATGTGGTGCACAAGCCTCTGCTGTTTGTTAACGCATCAGCTTTTCCTTTCTCCGGTGTGCACCTTGGTCTAAGCGTACCGTAGCATTCAAGAGGGCATTTTTACTCTATTTAATTTTCTTTGTCTCCTCCCGGGAAACTCAATATTTACGAACTATGCACTCAAAATTACTACAGAAGAATCAGCTGTGATTGAGTATTTGATATTTCTGGGTACTAGATGGTAGCACTCCGTAGAAGTGAAAGTCGCATTCTTCAAAAAGTGCAAATTCAAAAGTTTCTCCTTACGAACACTTTGAGACACTAACTCAGGCAATCTCGGGGGTCGGTGGTCAGTTAAAACACCCCTTTCTCAACCAAATTGATCGAGTCTGGCTGATCGGCGGAGGTTTCGGCATGACTCACAACTGCCGAAGTTTTCGTGGTAATGTCTCATATGTGGCGGAGCTCTCGGGGCAACGTGTAGCAGTGTACGCACTGTTTTTCTCTAACACTCTCTCGTGTAGAGCACGGAAATGGCAGCCCACAGCGTATACGTTACACTGTAATTTCAGGTGTTTGTGCTTGTCACGGACGACGTTGGGCGGGATATAGACGCTCTGGCGGGCTTCGGTGGCAGGCTGAATCGCCAATCCTGCTTCTCCACCCGCCGCCAACGTTCAAGTGGCAGCATGCTACCTGTTCAACTCTCCTCAACCGGCCACCGACCCTCGCGAGTGTGTGAGAAGCTTCATTGTTGAAGGCAGTGTTGGGTCACATTTTGAGCTTTCCAGAATTTCAGTGAGACACGCAGGTCTGCTTGAGCTAGGTGGACCCCATCCAGAAGTTTCTCAAGCTATGAACCGTTACCAATGGGGAAAATCGCCTGTAAGTAAAGAATTACGGTACTAACAGCATAATTAGCCCGGCGAAATGTCGAAATTTCTGTGGCATGAAGGTGGCCGTTTCTCCTTCTCGCCGCGGAGTCACCGCACGCACGACACTCGTGGCGCGGCTGGGGGACGATTCCAGCCGTACGCGGTGAAGAAAGCGCAGACAGTGGCTGGAAACGTGGACGACGGGCTTACTTCCGTGACACAGTGAAGAAGTGAAATGACTGGAACAACTTTGAGAAGACTTTTGAATAAAACACTTTTATTCCAGAAACAAACAGGGCTCACCAACAAAATAATTTCCATCACATTCAAGGATTTTTAGCCACCGATTGGGCAGATCATGAATTCCCAACGCGAAGAGCTCTGGCATTTCCGGCTCAAAGTTTCTTTTAAGGCCAATTTTGACTTCGTCATCGTTAGTTAACTGTTTTCCATCCCGGAAGTTGCATCGAGCGGAGAGATGGTTGTCGGAGGGGCAAGATCTGGGATATAAGGAGGGTGAGGAAGAACTTCCAGCCCAGGTCCAGTAGTTTCTGTTTGCCTTCTTCACGGCAATGCTCGGCCACACGTATCTCGGATAAACCCGACAGAAACTGCTGGACCTGGGCTGGAAAGTCCTTCCTCACTCTTCATATAGCCCAGATCTTGCCGCTTCGGGCTACCGTCTCTCCGCTTGATGCAGCACTTCCTGGATGGAAAACAGTTCACTAACGATGACGAAGTCAAAAAAGCCTTAGAAGGATACTTCGACTCGAAACAGCCAGAGTTCTCCGCGTCGGGAACTCATGATCTGCCCACTCGCTGGCAAGGATCCTTGAAAATTATGGAAATTATTTTGCTGGGTGAGCCTCGTTTGTTTTTGGAATAAATACTTTTTATTCAGTCGTGAAAGGTCCGGAAACTTTTACATCAGCCTAATAGCTTTTTTTTAATGAGGTAAGCAATGGAAATTAAGACTTTAAAAGAGTGTTACGAGCTAGAAAAGGACGATAATATTAACGAGTGTGCCAGCGATGACTCACTCTGAATTGAAAGCAGGGTTCTCGATAAGTTCGGTTGTTTTGCTATCCCCATGGAATGGTAGATCTGGCCATCACAAAAGTGAAAATAAGAAAAAAATTGGAGAAAAACGCTCAGTAACAAGTTATTGCTTGGTGTCCTCCCGCCCCCAATTATCCAGATTTATGTAACAGCCTGTTTTGGCAACTTCTATTTGCTTCTAAAGTAGTTTCTGAGCGTTTCTGGAGACTACTGACTACTTCCACAGCAAAATAAAAGGCGGATAAGCGAGCATTAATAAAAATCTCGTTAAAGGCAATGTCCACGATAAAAGCCATGTCTGATTTTTTGATGGAGATCGGCAGCTGCTGGGCGTAGAGCGTACATAACGTTGAAAAAACTAAGAAAAATGAGCTCGGAACGGTCCCCTACGGCCCTAAAGTTGGACACCCGTCAGCTCGTCACACCCAGATGCACTTTCCACGCCCACCGAGGTGAACAAATGAATGCTCGAGATTGTGAGATGAGCGATGGTTTCCGACTAATAGCCCCGTTCTTCCCTTTATTTCCAACTTCTCCCTTTACTCAGGTCAGCTCGCATACATCGGCTGCAAAAAACGGAAGTTACAAGCCTCGGACAACTCGTCCACCATGCTTCCCTAGCTCAATTTTTGAGGGAGCATAACTCCGTTCACAGAAGGTTTTGTACAATTCCAAAAACATCATTGGAATCAGCATGGGACCGTCTTCAAGAAAGGCGGAAAAGCAGAAAAACTATTCTTATCGTGAACACTGCCTTTAATTAGGGGCCGGCCGACACCGGTAATTAGCCGTTATATTTTGTTTTTGACCAGTTTCCCAGCGAAACTCCAGGTTTTTCATACTCATTTTTACTTTTGTGATGAGTAAATCTACCTTCTCTTAAAGATAGTTAGAAGTACACCTAAGAAAGGGGTCTCAGAATTAGACGTGCAGTTCCATGTATTAGGTTGTAACACAGGTCTTGGGAGATTTTTTAGAAACTATTTTATCTTTATTGCATCACACATTCAATCCACAATATAATCACCATAACTATCTACAACATTATTCCATCTAATAGGCAAGTCGCTGATTCCCTTTTCCCAGAACCCAGGAGTCTGTGCATCGATGAATCCCTTGAATGAAGGTACGGTTTAGACTAAGTTGGCGGATGTTCTCTTCGAGAAAGCCAGAAGGCTCTGCTTGCGGCCGCGTCGTATAGTATCCAACTCTCATCTCCAATCACCACATCCTCCAGAGGGTCTTTCCTGCTGGAGCGGAGGAGAAGAGACTGACATATAGACAGTCGGGTCATCCTTTGACCGTCGGTTAGAGCATGAGGTATCCATTGTGCGAGTATATTCCGATATCCAAGATTCGAAAGACGACGATCGATGGTTATATGGCTGCACCCGATCCTCGTCGCCAGTTCCCGCACACTCGCTTCTAGATTCTCTTTGATGACTACAAGAATGGCCGAGTCTTCTACAGTTTGTCTTCGAAATCGGTATCTCCTTCCTCAAAGCGAGCAAACCAGCGTTGAACGGTGGAGCAGTTGACAGACTCCTCGCCAAAGACAGCCTTGATAATGGCGACTGTAGTCAACGCCGAGGAGCCGCGGCGCCACTCGTAGAACGCAAGGAGTCGACGTTGAGGTGAAGAAAGAGAAAGCATAATTCGACGGTGAAGTGAGAGCGCGCGTTTATAAAGGTTTCGCTGAGAACCTTCCAGATACTTCTCTCACTATCATGAGTTAGTTTATCTATATCGACTAGGAATGGAAAGTTCTAGAATTGTAAACAAAAATCTTCCAAGACTTATGTTACCACCCAATACTTCTTAAAAAAACTACTGTATCTATTCTGATGCTGTCGTCCTCCGAGATATAAAATGTTCAGCGAATGTATACTGGCTATAAAACGGCGAAATTCACATGGTTCCTACGCGTGCTGGTGCGGAGCGGAGGTTAGAGACAGTGAAAGAGTAGAGGGCAGACGGAGGCTGAGGCATGGTTAAGTATAGTTAAGTATCGTCAATCACCGGATGGGAGGAAGCCGCGACGCTGCTTGGCGGGAAAAATTCCCGCGCGGGAAAACGAAGAGAGGATGGCTATTGATCGAATATTTTTGCGCCCAATTGCTGAGCGCGGCTTCCCATTTGATGGACACTGACGTCACGTGGCTTGCATCCTCAAGAAAGAACATTTAAATCTCACCAGCGGCTGGCGCGGGCGGTTAGGTGAGTTGATCTCTTCTCACTGGACCTACTGTGCTTATCTGGGCCAAATTCCGGTCCGCAATTGCGTCTCGACACGCTTTGCGGCCGCACGCGCCCGAGTCAGAAGAGCTTCCAGCGCCGCAGCCTTCGATCTGCTGACCCTAGGTGGGTTTTGGAAGCTGGAAACTAAGAAAAATTGAAGAAAATTGTATAAAAAAGCCACATCGAGTCAGCTTTGGCGCTGGAAACCCGACTGACTCGAGCGCGTGCTGCCGCGAAGCGTGTCGAGACGCAAATGCGGACCGGAATTCGGCCCAGATAAGCACAGTAACTATGAACAATTTGGCTTATTTAACACTTACACACAGTGAATTTTAATTCGTTATCCTGTAGTGAATGCGTTTTCCGGCAGGAGACAAAGAGGACTAGATAAAGGAAAGAATGCGCTTTTGAATGCTGCCTTGCAATTTGACAAATGAGAAGAGCCGAGAAAGGCAAAAATGATTATTACACAAACGGCACCAACTTATGCCCAGTCTGTTATTTAAGAGAGTTTTGTACAAGTTACCTGTGATTTTAGCGCGAATCTTTCGAAGGCTTCGTTCAGCTTGTTCCTCAACTTGTTCGCACTTTTTCTGCAGGGATAGTTTGGAGTGCCGTGGTGGTATTCTCGATCCACCCGACGGGATGCTTGGAGCAATTCTAAGGTGTGTTGGATATGTGTCTAATGATAACCCGAGCCAATTCCAGCAACTCATCCTCCCTTGTTTTTCTTCAACACTTAGGAGACCGCGTAATCCACGGCCAGCCCCCGTAGCGAACCGGCGCGCTCCACGGCCAATCACTTCAGTGAGTTTTTTAAATGGTTTTTCGTTGTAATTGCCCATATCAAAAGGGGATATATGGCGCTAAATATCTGCTAACCAGTTATGAAAGTTGTTGTATCAAGCATAGATATAAAGGAAATAATTAGAAGGAATCTGTTTTTCTTGAAGTAAAACGAAAAAAATCGAGTTTTTGGCAAGGGTGCGCAGTGTGGACGCGAGGTCCCAGGGGCAAAACAGCCGTGGGTGCGCAGTGTAGGCACGCGGTCCATTAGGTGTTAATTCAGATTTTCTCATATTTTTCAATTCCTTTCCGAACATGATACTAAATTGAAGTACAACTTTTGCACACCACTGGATCCCTGCATTCAACCTTCCTTGTTTCTTCTTTGTTTTGAGAATTTAACACCTTTCAGTTCCTTCTCTCGCTTTTTTTGTTATCATAATCAGTGTATCGTAATGATCGAAGGGTTCAGATTCGTTCGAGTTTTTTTTATGTGCAGTATATTCTGCAGCCTTCTGTGATTTCTTCCACATTTTGTACCCATTCTCTTCCATTTTAAGAATTATAGACCATTTTTGAGAGTCCAATCAACAATTTAATAGTTTTTTTTTGAATAAATCTCATTCAGTTGAAGGCGTTCAAAGTCTACACGGTGTACGAAAGTGATACATACATATGAACGCAGAAATTTGTACAGTCATGTTCACAAACATCATAACTGGTCTAAAGACCAAATTGATGACGAAAAGAACCAAATTAAGGCCAAGGAAAATGAGGGAGAGGCTTGGACGGTAAGGGGTCAACCATTCAATCCTTCAATAAAGGAAGAAACTTAAATTTACATAAGCTCATATTCGAATACTTGAACAAGGGGTTATATTCCGTTCCTCAAATGTTCTGATTAGTGGGAACATTCTGCTAGCGATGTCTTCAATTGCTCAGGCACCAGGTGTTGCCTGTCCGAAGTTCACGCAAACATTTTGTAGACAGTATTGGTGGTGTATTTCTACCACATAAGAAAAAATTACAGGTTTTTTTTTGCTAGAAGTAGTAATTTGGGCACAATCGCGGCCAATAATTTTCGGCTAAAGCATCGGAGAGTCTAGCAGAGGATCTCGGGAAATAGAACACTGTACAGAAAGAAACTATCGATGCGTGGAAAGCTCCAATAATTTTTGCCGAGTGCGTGGTCTTGCATTGTCATGATTAAATGCAACATCTTTTCGATTTGTCAATGCGCCGCTTGGTTGGGAAGTTTTGCCTTACCCACCATATAGTCCTGACCTTGCACCATCTGGTAACTTTTTATTTCGATCTTTGCAAAACTCCTTGAATGGTAAAAATTTCAATAATGATAATGATGTTGAATCGTATCTGTTTCAGTTTTTCGCTGATAAAAACCAGAGGTTTTGTGAACGTGGTTTTATGATGCTGCCTGAAAGATGGCAAAAGGTCATTGCTCAAAATGGGCAATACATAACAGAATAAAGTTATTTCGTTCCATGAGAAAAAAATTCTTTCATTTTCTAAAAAAATCCTCAATTACCCAGTTGCCAACCATACATAATAAACATATGAATACAGTACTTCCGATTACAGTGTATGGTTGAACTATTTCATTTTAATAATTATGATTATCGGATTTGGTGATAAAATAGCATAAACGCTTTGATATGGGAAGAGAGCCAGAAAACCAAAAAGCAAGGTAGTCAGATGGAAAGCAAAAAAATAGGGAAAGAAATCGGTCTCAAGGCGTCGCGAAACAGTCAATCCACATAATGAATCACATTTGATTGAATGAGACGGTAAAATTAGGCAGTAGGCCACGTTTCGTGGGCTGTGGGCGCGGGGAGAAACGTGACATCAAAGAATCCCAAATTCTCGTGGTGTGAAGATATCTGTACCTTAGTGCAAATTCACAACCGAGGTCTGATCGTTAGCGAATCCGGCCCCTGGTTGGCGACACGCTGCAGAAAATTGCCGGCCATCGACATTCATTGTCAGCCCACCTTGAACTTCACAGTAGCCCCTGGGCTCTTTTTAGAGTTACAACCTCGGATGGAATCTGATGTTATCATTGGGTATGAAGCGATACCACACTGCTAGTCGATTTGCATTTGAAGGCATCATTCACGATACGATAAAATTTGTTTTTGTGTTTTCCAGATATGATGGGAGCTCCAGCACCCTATATAGCAGCTGCGTTAAAAAAACCCCGCAAAAAAATCTATGAGAAGCGCTTTCCAGGACTAAAATTTACTCAAACCACTTTTGAGAAAAAAACAGTCGGTCACCAGCAAATTCCCATGTCACCACGTAAACATATACTCAGGCAAACTGGGGCGTCAACAGCAGGTTGGTCCGCCCACCATGGGTCACCGTTGGCAAACGCGCCGATATTCGGCGGGGCGGTGGCCGCGAGTTATGATCTGTTCGATGTCGAGCTGTTGCGCAGCTACTCTGAGAGCTTTGGCCGAGAAAGAGCCGCGAACTAGCCGCCAGGAAATGCTCGTCGCTAAATAGCCGAAAAATAGCCGCTAAATAATGCTCTCCATGTAGGTATACAGCGCATTCCAGAGGCATGAACCAGATGTCAACACCTCCGTCGGTTCAATGACCCAAGTTTGAGGTACGTGGTCCTCGTTCAGCCTGTGGACCCCCCCCAAACGCTGGCGGCCTCGGATGGTGGCTCAGCGAGCCGGCAACGGTTACGTCTTTATTACTTTTGGTTACTTCTTGTTTTTTCACGGTTATATCTCGGCTATTTCTCGGCTCTTTCTTGACCGTTTCGTAGAAAGCCGGAAAATAGCCCACCAGGAGCCGATGCGGAGCTTGGTGGACTTTTTCGCGGCTAGTTCTCGGGCAAAACTCTCAGAGTAGCGTGTTCGCGCTCTAGATACACGGGAAGTATGCGAAGCATTTTTCAGGCATGCTTTGAATGATAAGAGCGCAGCCGGTTCAATTACCCAAGTTTGCGGTACTTTGGCCCCACCAGCATCTGGAGGTCCTGCCCATCCGGTGGCGGCCACAGTGGATGCTAGGCAACCCAGCCGCGACGTGCCTCAGTGTGCTGAGCGAGACGCATGTTGGTGTGCCGACCGCGACGCGTGTCGGTGTAAAGTAGTTCCTATGCTTGATGAAACAGTCCTGCAGGATCTGAACTGCTGCTATATAGGCCGCTTGACGCGAGACATCGAAATGTCAACTGTCCGACAACAGGCGGACGTCGCTGGGCAACGGGCAGATCTCAGGCTGACAATACGCGCGATTTGACTTGTCAACAGGGAGCGGTTCATGTGATGGCAACTTATCAATCTGTCGTCGACGCCCCCAGTTTGCCAGAGTGGTATGTTTCATCAAATTTCTTTCATTTGTGCCCGTCATTTTGGATGTATCGCTCCACTTCACCTTGAACACCCACCGATGACGCCACCCGACTCTGCTTGATTGATACCTACGCTGATTATAACATCGCGATTCGCCGCAAATGAACTATGATTGCCGCTTATGATTGCATACGAATGAACTATGATTGCATACAAGACGTTGAAACTAGGACTTTTTCAGGCGTCACCGTCTACCGTAGCCCGACAATCGTGGCGGGACCAACTCTCACAAAAAGCGATATAGGTGTTTGACGACATTCATTTGCTTTTCAAAGATTATCGAGTTTCTTGCCGAGTTTAAATCACTAAGAAAGAATCATAATGTAGAAATTGATAATCTGTGCAACTATGGAGGCAAAAATTGTAGCCCCTACTAATGTATTCTAGTCATCGGCGGGGAACCTAGCTGATGGAGCACGGTATTGTCTACTTGCCTTGGTAGATTCTGGTCTTTGAGGGATGTTGAAATTTTGGGGAACCGCCAGGAAAGCCATAATCTCTGTCGATTGAGCTCAGTAAGACGAAAGACATGCGATGGAATGAATCTATGTGATGTATGTACAGTTCAGTTCCGCAATCGCGTTCAGTCCTCATTATCACAATCGTAGAAGCGAAGCGATTGTTTTCGAAAAAATTCAACTAGAATCATTCTCAAAACAACCGCTTCGCTTCTACGATTATGATAATGAGACTTTGCGGACTGAACGCGATTGCGGAACTAGATCATACACTTATCCTTCATTTCCGAGCTACTCGCAGTCGTATTATCACTATCGTAGATGCGAAGCGGTTGTTTTTCAAAAAAAAACAACTATGAAAATGAGAAATCATTCTCAAAACCGCACCGCTCCTTTGATAGCGAAGCCCAACCCTGCCAGTAGCAGGGAAATGGAGGTTATGTCTAGTAGTACACCTAGTAATTGGCTAGTTTCATTTATTAAAGGGCTTTGGGCGTTCAACTTAGTCTCCTCACTTGTTCCTTTCATAATTTGGGCTCTTTTTTCGATGAAAATGTCGAGCCGTCAACTTAAAATACAATCCTTTTCTTCTGTGTACCTCTGCCAAACTTATTTGTGCAATTTGGCGTAAATTTTCGTGCATTACGACGTCATTTTGCGGTGGCTTACTTGCACGAAGAAATTGGCTCGCTGCAAGCGGTGTGCGAGTTGGTCCCGCCACGATTGTCGGGCTACGGTAGACGGTGACGCCTGAAAAAGTCCTAGTTTCAACGTCTTGTTGATTGCCGCTTATAGTATAACTGCGCAGTACCCAGTTGCGAGCTGCTTCTTCCGAGAAGTTAGACGCCTGGGACTTTTGCTCTTTGTACCTTTTGTACCTTCCGAAATGCACACTATTCTTTCCAAAACACGGTAAAAAACGGCACATATTGTGCTCAGCGCCCAGAAACAACCACGCCGAGCATAGTTTGGCTGTAAGCACATTCTTCGAACTTTGCTCAGACTGATAGCGTTTTCCACATCTCCGATTCTCGGTTGAGCCCTTACTTACATCAATCGGGGGGGGGGGAGGTGGGTCTGAAAGTGTTCGAGAAAAATTTTACAGATTCGACATAGAATAATAAAATTTTTCCTAGAAGAAAATCGGAGAAAATCAAATCACGAATCTAAGGTTTATTTTTCGATTTTCCTAAGTGTTCTTTTTCGATTCGCTTGAAGCTTCAACTTGGAAAATTGATGACAAAACGTGGGTCTGAAAGTGTTCGAGAAAAATTTTACAGATTCGACATAGAATAATAAAATTTTTCCTAGAAGAAAATCGGAGAAAATCGAATCACGAATCTAAGGTTTATTTTTCGATTTTCCTAAGTGTTCTTTTTCGATTCGCTTGGAGCTTCAACTTGGAAAATTGATGACAAAACGCGACTTTTGCTATTCCCGGATTTCTACGATAAATGTGGCTCAAAATCGTCCTTATTTGAAGTGCTTAAAACGAATCTAAGATCCGCTTGTCTATGTTCAACAGATTAAAGACAGCAGACGCGCTTAAAAATGGTATCGATTTTATGACATAAATCAAAGGTTGGGAGCTGGTTGTATTGGGAACTGACGAAAAAACGGACGAAAACTGAGTGCAAATAGAGGAATAACGGTTATTTTGTTATCAGGTGAAAGTGGACGAGTTTTACGGCGCGCGGTTGAAACAGCGCATATTAGCAACAAAACGGTTGAGATAGAGAAGCCGATATTTTCTTATAGCCTGTACTGGAACGTTAACCTCGTTGGAAGCATTAAAAACCAGCCAAAGGGACCGTATTGGTACTATCAATCTGGACGAGTTTGTGTTTTGGGGCAGGGTTGCAGAAGCTCAGGGGCGGGGTTGCAGAAATTTTTTGATTTGCTTCACTGAAATTTAATAGTTTTGACTCGTTTTTGAAGTCTCCAACGGCGTGAGCAGTCTACTAGGAGCCATGCGACTTTAGAAACGTGGTTATCTCAACAACTTTCTCGAGCGTGTCTGCTGCCTTTAATGCAGAATAAAGTACAGGGGTACACGGTAGTTTGGTCAAAGTCTCAGATACTACTCAAAATTTGTACGTGGGCGTTACTCGGGGTGGTGAATACGGATTTGAGGTCGATTCGCCTATTTTCAGAATATTAACATAGGTTTTGTTCCCTACAGAGCATGATACCTACCGTAACCTACAGCAAACCTCAGAGTTTTGACAAACGCACCCCTGATTCTTTTCAGCCCCTAAATTGCCCCTACATACAAGGTTCGAGCAAAACCCAGAACTTCTTTTTACAAAACACCCCAAAAATGTCTGCTGGGTACCCTTACCTCCTTGCGAAGCTTCAAAATGCTTATACATAGCTTCCTGGAACCAGCAGCTTGGGACGGGATACCACGCATTTTTACTATAGATGCCTAAGAGATATTGGCAATACAATTCGTCGATCGAAAATCGAAAACGACCGAAAATCGAACAGCCTGTCGTGCATCGCGGGAAGTATGATCCCGGCCTATAAACACCTCGCACCACAGGCGACCACCGTCGCTAGGGGAAACACATTTAAGAATGAAATTTTGATTGTAGCCTGAAGCGATCCCAGATATCTACAAGAGTTCCCGCCACAATCGATACTTCGTCAAGTATAGCAATAATAACGAATGTGTAAATACGCAAAAAGCCGAAGCTTACCAGTGAAACCAATTTTTTCACTTCGCAATTGGCTAAATGAAGAACTACGTCTTCCATGCCATTATATGTGTAGGAGTGGAAACCGTATGTCTTTTCCCAAACTTAGATCTTAGGCTCAAAACGTTCAGTGGTCTCCTGAAATTAGTTATTCCCCACCCAAGCTTCGCCAGAGGGGTGATTCGGGACGCAAACGCCTGAAATCACCCCCGTGGTCATAGTTCAGAGTTTGGGCGAATGATAAAATTTTGGTTGTGACGGAATATCCACCATCTGATTTTTTAGATTTCTGAGATCAAGTTGTGGGATTTCTGAAATCAAGATGTGTCTCAGTTTTTACTACTAATATCATGGGCATCCCCATCTTTTCATTGTGCCGAATTCTGACTGCACTGAAATGGTCTCCCTTGTGAGTTCATATTCGCAGGACAGGAAACTGGGATTAACGGGCAATGACAAGCCAGCAAGAACATTTTTCAGTCATTGAACAAAAGTAACCCAATAAAGTTATGGAATCTGTGATTTTTAAAAGAATAACGGAGAGTGATATGAACCAGGATGCGGGAAAAGGAGCCAACCGAGATATTTGACCTCGTTAGACAAACGTGAGAAATAAGAAAAAGTTGGCAGATATGATTAATTGTCTTCGGCGAATGCAGGAAAAGTCACAGGTCCCCTAACCTTTGAAATACAATCACTTTTAAAATGTGAGGTTCTAGGTTCACACCGACGGAATGAAAATGTCCCGCCATGACTTTGCAGCAGCTTTTTGTTGTGATAAGGAACTCAAGCAGACTGATAAGGAACCTACGCAGATGTATGTATATTCCTATACATATGAACTTTACATAGGTATTAGTATAATTTATTGCGTACACGTCGCGATAGCGCTCAACGGAAATTCATCAAGACTTCAATTGCATCTTGCCAACATTTTGCCCATATATTGCAACTTTTTTGCAGGAACATTTTATTATCCTATGCCTACTCTCACAAGGGAATGACCAGACCGGGTTGCCAGAACTACCCATGAAGCCATGTTTTTTTCTGATTGACTACCTCCCGGGTAAACTTGAGAGATCCAACCTAGCTGTCCGAGTAATAGTGAAAAAAGTTATGAAACAAAAAGTGAAGAGCCCTGTAGGCACATTACCATCAAGCTACCTTAATCGGTCATAATCTCAAGAAAAACAACAAAACCTCAGATTAGTTTTACACGCCCGAAATTACCAGGTTCTCAGAACTTCTTGAAGAATTTGAGAACGACATAAAACACCGCGAACAATTGTAAAACAATATATCTCCACGTGAACAACGTTCGGTTAAATTACTTATTTCAAGCGTTAGTTGTTGGTGGTTGCAACGGCGCACCGACAATTAACGTGCGAGAAAAATCGAAAAAGTGCCGCGGATACGGGCACGCCGCGGCTTTTTAATCCTCCCTTGAAATTGTCCACAACTCTATTGGACAGTTTCAAAAGACGCGAGCCATGGTGCCTGTGATGTGTGAGTGGGGAGAAATACATATGTCTATTACGCTATGAACAGCTAACGAACTGTTCTCCTCTGTACCCGATGGACATCTTTACAACAATCTCTCATTCTCATGAACAATTTTTATAAGAAATTTATTCAACAGCTTCATCCGTACAAGATACAAAGCAACCGAAAAATGGTGGACCCGAAGATTTAAAACAAGTAGGTTGACATCCGTATCTTCTTGAGAGATCATCACGAAGGGGGTATTCCTGGGATGATAGCTGCGAGGAGGGCTCGGCTTCGTCCGCCTCGGACGTTGTGCCATAGTGAAGATGACGTCGCTTTGCAGCTCCCCGAAGTCATCAAACTCTTTCTCACAGAGCCTGAAAGATTTCATTCATATAAAAATGAGGGAATAACGAAAAACGAAACATGTGACACACACCGTTCTCAATGACTTTCGATGACGGTAGTTCTTCTGAAAAGCGTCAAAAGTCGCGTTTTGCACTCGAAATTCGGATTTTGTTACGGTCATCAGGAATTGTGTATGTAGAGAGAATGGAAGCAATATATGGTGGAATAATGCTGGAAAAGTAAGGAGAAAGCGCACCAAGTTCACCGGCTTCGATCTTCGAACTCCTTCGTTGAAACTTGGCTCATTCGCCAAGATAAATAATTTTGGTTTTCGGGGTCATTGGAATATACACCTATTTAGGCGGTGATTCGCAGAGGTGCTGGGGCCTGCAATGAAGGTTATTTTTTGAAAGCATAGGCTGTTTATCGTCACTCAGGAATCGGTTACGAAACGCTTCTAAATTCAAGATGAAAAGGAATCATGAAGTAAGGTAACCCATTCACGATCACACCTAATTTTGGGTGACTGCACGTTCGGACCGCGTGCCGTATTGTGTGACTGTATACCTTGCCCCACCGGTGAGACACGTTCGCTCGAATGGCGTGACACCGAAAATTTGATTTTCGTTTCTCATCTTTATAATGAAGCTATCAGTGAGGTAAACATTGTACCTACGTTTCCGCTGATGAAGCTCTTTCTTCCAAGGGAAAAAAAAACCACATGAAATCCCAGCAGGGTGAAGTGGAGATATTATTTGGCCACCACTGTTTTAGTGATCATCAGTTATGTGGGTTACTTTGAATGCGATTCACGTATCAGAAATCCGTCTTCAATTTTTACATGGTTTAGATTTCGAAATGATGGGCGTGAAAGTTGAGATTCTGGAAAACCGATTTTCTGGGGCTTACTAGGAATTGTCATTATATTGACAAGTTTCCAGCCGAAAAGATCAGAACTCCAACTATGATTTCCACCCCAGAAAGCTGAAAATTGGCAACGGAAGGAAAAAGGATTCATATTGTGCTTGGGCAAATGTTTTCGCAGCCGGTTTTTTTTTTTTGAGTCCGAGCTATTTTCATAGAAATCCTTATACTAGGCGATAGTGGAGCTAGAGACGGACCTCGAAATCTGCAGTCGAGTCTAGGATAGATCATTACATTCATAATAAGAGGGTTGGGAAAATCATCCTTGTGGCGGAGGAATTGATTTTCGAAAAGCGTGTCCTACCGCTGAGATATGCAGTCCGAAATGATAGTGAACGCGTGTCCCACCGGTGGGGCAAGTGGTCGTGAATGGGTTGAAGGAGGACTGCAATATCAAACAAGTGAATAATACGGAGGTCAAAAGCAAAACAAGAAACAGCAGCGGAAGAGAAGATGGCGGGGCAGCGGAGGCATTATCGCCATCGCGTTATCGATTTATAGAAGCTAAGGCTCAAATAATCCTCCTTTTTGTTCGTAAAAAGTTCGTTTCAAAGCTTGGAGAATAGTTGTTCAATATGCTGCTTGTAAGTGATCCGTACATCAAGCCGATTTAATGCACAGCGTAATTTGTCCGTTTTTTTTTCGCGGATTCCAATGTAGTTCGAAATATGTCCGAACTCCGAAAACTGTTGTCGATTACTTGATCGTGCCCGTATCCGCGGCACTTTTTTATTTTTTTCGCACGTTAATTGTCCGTGCGCCGTTGCAACAACTAACAACTAACGCTTGAATTAAGTAATTGAACCGAACATTGTTCACGCGAAGATATATTGATTAAAAATTGTTCGCGGTGTTTTATGTCGTTCTCGGATTGTTCAAAAAGTTCTGAGTAGTTGAAGGAAAAAATTCGTGAAAAAAAAGACCTGGTTTGCAGAAGAAAAAATCTTTTTTTTCATCAGGACAATGCACCGTGTCACAAGAGCATTTTGAAAATGGCTAAAATCCATGAATTAGAGTTCGAATTATTGGAGCACTTCGAATTTCGAAAATCAAATTTTTAGAATTTCAAATTTTCGAATAAACTCGAAAATGGTATTTTTCGAATCTCGGATTCTCGAATATATTCAAAAAACTGATTGTTCGAATTTAAAATTTTCGAGTTTATTCGAAAATCAAAATTTCGAATAATTTTTTTATATTTTTCGGATAAATTTTCTCGAATTCACAAATGATAGCTTCGACTTGAAAAATTAGTTTCGAGCTGTCGTCTGTTAAGTCTATCACTTTGTAAAAATTTTCATAGGTTACACTTACTCTTAACCTTGAACCATTTTTAATCAGGATGGCTGCAGGATCTGTCCCTGGGGTTGAATTGTGTCGGAACTGTTTAAGAGAGCCTACCACAATGTTAGGCGCTATTCATACTACTCAACGCCAGCGCGGCTCGCGCGGGCGTGGCGTTGATGTATTAATGGCCTGACGCCTCGCCCGCGCGGTACGCGCATGACGCCCGCAGCGCCATGGCTGTGGCGGCCCTAAAAATTTCTTCGTCATTTTTATTAAACATCCGTCTTCAATTTCATTCCGCATCATAATACTTAATTTTAGTGCTGTCCCTTCTACTATGGGGGTGATCGCATGTACAGATTTTGCTTGCTCGGCAAAGTTAGGGCCCACTTTAATCCGCTCCGACATAGCGTCGTGGCAGGAATATTAATAGTCTCCGAAAGCGCGTCACGCGCGTTTAGCACAAGACGCTTGGCTTCAGGCGAGACTTGACCGCCACTATCCCTTTCTGAAGAAGCGCCTTATCGCACCCATGCGCCGAGACCCTAGCGCCGCTTTCAAGACCTACTACTACGCCACGGCGCGGCCTAGGCAAATTGGCTGCCGACGAGCTTGCACGACTTCAGGTGGGGGGCTAGGGCTTATACATTAGATCCGACTCTTTCATTTTCGGATATCCATCCGAATAAACCGAAATTTTCATGATTCAAAATCCGATTCACCGAAAAAAAAAACGTCAAAATCCGAATGATCCAAAATTCGAGTCACCGAAAAAGTGCAAAAATCCGAATGATCCAGAATCCGATATACCGAAAAAACGTCAAAATCCGAATGATCCAAAATCCGATTCACCGAAATGTGCCATAAGTCGGATAATGATTCGGATACCGAATATTCGAAAAATGTCATGATTCGGATGGGATAATGAGTCGGATATTGGTAGACTCGGCATGCCCTGTTACTCAAACAAGCGTACCTTATGTCACGACTCGACATTCCATTCTACAGTAGCCATACAGGTGCGTAGTTACCCTCTATAAAACGTCGTAATTCACATCATTCGAGGCGCGAGCGGCGCGCGATACGCCTCGGCCTCCATCTGCCCTACGCTCTCTCACTGTCTGTAACCACCGCTTCACACCAGCACGCGTAGGAACCAAGTGAATTTCGCCGTTTCATAGCCTGTACACTGCAGACATCCAATTGGCGCGCATCGTAAAATTTACGCCGCACTTTTTGAGCATCATCAGCGCAGATTTTGAGCATAATTGGCATTGATTCTCTTGGTTTGAGCTGTCTGTGCGACTATAGGCCTTTCAGAGTGGCGCCGCTGCGAAATTCGTGACGTCGCTCTGCAGAGCGAGACAGAGTGGGCGTGACCATGACTTGTCACCGAATCATATTTCTGTCTCTGAGCCTCTTACCTCTTCGCCGCCGTTTGTTCGATTGAAAAAAGCGGTGAAATAGGGGAAATGATTCTTTTTACAGAGAGTTTATGGACAGGTAGTAACAAAGTAACATCATCAAATAGAAAGAAACTACGGCGGGACGGCAGAGACAAAAATGGTCGAAATTGTTTTCAACGCGCGACGTTGCTGCCGTCGCTGCTAGCTCGCGCATTCTGAAAGCGCGGCGGTCGCTCCCGTCGCACGGCACAATTCGCGCTGCGTAGCACCCCTCCCCCCCCCCACATCACTCACACCGTCACCGCAACAGCGAGTTTTGCTGCGACGCCCCTCTGAAAGGCTGTTAGGGGTATGGTATACTTTGCCGCTGTCATGACCGACAGGCATGCAATCTAGGACAAATCGCTGCGGGACCTGCATCGTAACAACGACATCGGTCGTCGTAGGCACGATTATCGCGCGTCTGTCGCAGCGACATGACGCGGAGGGCCGACATACAGCGAATGGGCTGAAGCCTGTCGCTGCCACTGTCCCTGTCGCGGCCGAAGCTTGCAACACACTGCGACAGCGACAGGGTTAAAGGGTGGAAGCTCCGTGACAGGCGGTCGCTGTTGCTGTGTAGAGCAACGCGACAGTGTGTCGCAAAAATATACCATACCCCTCCCTTATGGCGCATTGAGTCCCCGCTTGCCTACCAAAAACCATGTGTATTGATCGAACGGGCAATCATTTTTTAAGTGGATTAGACGGAAACTCACGGGTATTTACGAATTCGATGTGAAGTATTGATACTCATGATACTCTTTCAGACTAATGCTTTAACATTACACTCACTTTGAAGAGACTGTGAAAGGTGATCACATCTGTTTGGTTTGCAAATATTCCGAGATTAGAAAAATCTTTTTTGAGAATTTTCACCAGACCATCAATTTTCGATAAACTTTTTGAATTATACCATCTTGTATCCGACCGGATATCCGACTCGGATACTCGGATTCCGACTCACCGAAAAAAGGTCAAAATCCGAGTGATCCAAAATCCGAATCACCGAAAAAACGTAATTTTCGGATTGATCCGAGATCCGACTATCCGTTTCGGCTCCCTATCCGAATGACTCGGATTATCCGATCTTGCTATTTTGAATCTATCCGTTCGAGTCGGATATCCGCGACCTTTGATTTTTGAGTTATCCGAAATCCGAGTATCCGATTTTTTTTTGATTCGGATCCAATGTATAGTAGGGCTGAACACGCGAGCTTGAAACCCTTACACACTTTTGCCGTTTTGCCGCTGCGGAAAATGCCGCTTTTGAGCTGGCAGCTAGCTTCTTTTCACATGAGGATGCTGGCGAAATCGATTAGCGATCGGGACTGGCAAAGAGACAGTAAAGCGCGGCAATCTCCCTTTAGCGGTGATAACGATCGAGAATATTTTCTCCGCCACCACCGCGTTTTTTCAGTTTTCTCAAGAAGCGGAATTTGACGCGGCAGCAAAGGGATGAAAAAGGCGTTCGGCCAATGGTATAGTTTTGCGACACGAGGTCGCGTCGCTCTGCACAGCGACAGCGCCCGCCTTCCGCCCTTTAAATCTGTCGCTGTCGCACTGCGCTGCACACCGACAGTGGCAACGACAGGCATCGGCACATTCGCACTATGTCAGCCCTCCACGATACGTCACTGCGACGAACACGCGACAACTGTTCCTACGACAGCCAGTGCGATTGCGCGATGCTGGTGCCGCCACGATTTGTGCTAAATGGCATGGCTGTTGCTCATGGCAGGGACAATGTATACCATTGGCCTCAGGCGACGTTTATACTTCCTCCGCCAGGAGGCGCGGTGTAGTGCGATCCTATAATATCGATCGCGCCGCGCAGCGCTGTGCGGAACTTCTTGTAATTTCGTAAATCGTAAGTTTTCAGATTCCTCGTAATTCGTAAATCGTAATTAACAAGGCTTGGGCAATAGCAAGCCCTCCAGCCGCGAAAACCACTCCAAGCTAATGTTTCTAGAGTAGTCATTGTAGATTAGTGAACTCAATCGCTCTCGTCCCCTAATTCAAGTTCTGTTTCTCTTAAACAGGAGAATTTTGGAAGATTAAACCCTGGTACTGTTCAGAACTGCCTGGCAGCTACATTATAAATGCGAAAACGAGAGAGGTTTCCATTGGCTGGCCATTCAAGCCGGGGTATCCCACCGATAGAGCACCTTGTACGATGACGCAAAATCTCACACGATTAAAGCGCGTGATAACCCCAAATCGGGCGTGAGGTAAATAGGTCAAGATGAAGTTTTGATAGAGTAAGCTTTCAAAGGTTGATCAGAAAAAGAAATGAAATTCTAATTAAATGATGATTGCAAATTTCGATTATTCGAAATTCAAAGATTCGAATATGCTCTTCAAAATATTCGAATTTCGAATATTATTCGAGATTCTATTTTGGAAATATTCGAACTTCAACTACTATTCAGGGTCCAGCATGTGTGGATAGCTTGCCAACGGGTGGTAAGGAGGGTCGTGAGAATTTTCGTGGAAAAACGACAAGTTGGAGGGCGATCGTAAAATTTTCGTAAGGGAGAATACATATATTTCCTCGGTAAAAGACAAGAACGTAGTAGGATATGTAGAAAAGTGGTTTCCGCTAATTAAAAAGGGAATCGCAAGTGTTGACAACCTGAAGAGAACCAGTTCCCAGTCCATTCAACTGTTTTTGATTCCCTCGTAGGCGGAAATTCGCTGTACTTCATCTTAAAAATCCACTATAAGACGTACGAACCCCCCCCCCCCTTAAAAATCAAAATTTCAACTTCAACAAAAGAAGCTGAATCCCTCATAGAATTTCTCAAAATTGTCACAGTTTCAATGCCCAACCCGAATGATGTACAAGAGTACAGACGAGGTAAGGTGGTGGACGTTGGCAAGCCACGTTGGCAAATCGCAAGGTTTTTGCCATCACTATCCAACGGGTGGCATCCCTACAGCAAAAGGATTTCGAACCACCTTACGTCCAGACTTGGAGGTAATTGGACTGTGCCAAAATCTGCGCAGAGCTTTTTCTCCCAGCTTCTCAAGCTTTCGAAACAATAATACTTGAAAAAATGTAAGGAGCCATAAAGGGCGCCAGGCCCGGATGCCCTTGTGAGGAGGGCGCGAGGCCTGAGCGCATTCTACTGCCATATCACCCTTGATCGTTCTTGTCAATTCTTCGCCGGAGTGGAGGCGAATCGGTATTTTACGAATTCTCCTAATAAATCACTACTGAAAAATGACGTCATCAATTAAGCAAAAAGTCAAGATAATGATTACAATCTTCAATTCGTAATCGATTACAGGAGCAAATGTCCGAAATCGCCTTTTTTAGGCGTCGATATCTCAGAAACTACCTGAAATTAGGCCCTGTAATTTGGTGAGGACTTTTCTCCCAAGCCAACAACTTTTTCGATTTCAGAAACGGAGGTAAACTCAGACGTATGGCTAGGTTTGAGGTGGGTAAAAAAATAAGCCGTGGAAATTTTCTCTGGAAGCCTTCGTAAACCAGTGGATCACACATGTGTAAAATACAAGGTAAAGCAAAACTATATTTGCATAAAATTTTCTAATCGTCAACATTCATCGTTATCCGCCCGTGAACTTCATCCCAGTGCCCAAAATTCACGATCAACGCCCGCGTATGGACGTGCGTCGAATAGTTTGTTTTTCAATTTTTGCATGTTCCAGCGCGCTCAAATTTTTTTCTGGATGAGTTCTGGTTGAGATAACGAAGAATTGCTGGAAATTTGTCAAAATCAGCCTACTGCCGACATTTTTTCTGGATGATTTTTGATGGGGCTACGGGCGGGCTGTTTTTTATACAGCTTCTTTTTATGTTTTTCTCTTTGATTCTAGCTGGATTCTTTGAATGAAAAACAGAAAGACCGAATTCTTCCTAGGGGTCGTTATAATTTCCCACATTTTTGCCGCGGGCCGACCTCCGAGAGGGGTCGTAATTATTCTGCAGCCTTTGACGACGGGCTGCTGGACCCTGATACTATTCGTACGTCCGTTTTTGACATATTCGAATTTCGAATATTATGCGAAACCGCTTCTTACGAAGTATTCGAATTTTGAATATTATTCGAGAGCATGTTCTCGAAATATTCGAATTTCGATTATTATTCAAAAACCAAAATTTTCGAATTTCGAATGATTCGAAATTCGAAAAATCATTCGAATATTTTTCGAATTATATATTTCGGTTCGAAGTATAGTGTTTAATATCATTTTCGTTGATATTTCTGACACTGCACACCTACAGAGAACAAGTGACCTTTTCCATTCAGCGAAAATCTCATCATTCATAATTTTGCACGTGAACACTGCGTTTGGAGGACGCCAAATGTCCGATATGGATATCAGCGGTGGTGCACTTCTGGTCCCTTGCTGACCTCAGTCGTAAGATGAATCATTTTTCTGACAGGAAAAAATTAACATCTGCATTCAACATGCGATATGGATTACACGCTAAGCGGATTTCGTCGTTGCAGCGTCTGATGATTTCACTCTGATCGGTCATCGAGGGTTACACTCTTAAATGATCAGCCATTTTCCACCCGGTCAGCTCGCTAACGAGTGCTCTCAAGCAGTCGTAAAGGCGCGTTGAAACATCATCCGCTCCACGGCGACCATCTGATCATGCGAACAAAAATGTCTCACGTAGACTGTATATAGACTGTAAAGCCATAGTTAGTACATATACGTTAGACAGAAAGATCGAAAGATGGCAGTTGACCCGAGAGATACACGATGAACTTGTTTTCAAAGCTAATCATTGCTGGCTTTTCATGAATAATGGCACTATTCATCAGGAACTTCTTTCTGGAGTTTTCAATGCATAACGATTGCGATAGCCCTCGGAAGCACAACCAGAAGAAACCAGCCTACGATTTCTCTGAAGGGAATAAGGAAAAGTAAAACGCCTCAGAAGGTGCTTCAATGTTCCGGCTGCGCCTTAAGGGTCGTTTATACTTTCGGCACAGTGCAGTAGTATAATACTGATTGTGCCGCGCCGCCTGATCAATATTACAGGAATGCATTGTGCCGCGCCGCTCGGCGGCGGAAGTATAAACGACCCCTTATTGGGTCCAGTTGTTGCCGCCAACACCGACATGGCTGCCACGCCTTGACCTGGAGCCGGATCCATCAACGATAAAATCATGTTTAAGGGTGACCGGAATGGCATAGGTAGTTCACGAGTGCGGAGTCCGGGGTAAAATATTCACTAAAACCGTGGTGTTATCGTTGATGAATCCGGCACCTGCCCCATCGTGCTGTCACACAACCCTACGAGTGCGTTAGGATTACAGATTCTGTGACTTTATTGGGCACTATCATGAATGAACGCGTAAATTATTCAAGGGGAAATCACACATTGACTTCGGATCTAAAAATCAAAAATTATTGATATTCACGAGAGGTGACAAGGAGAATTAGACAGCAGAGAAAATAAGCTTCTGATTGCTAAACCACCTTTTACCAAAGTCACTTAGTCAGGCAAGGATAAATGTTTTTTTACAGAGCTGCTCCTTTTCGCATTAACTAACAGTGACCGCGAAGTCTCTCCAGGACCCATGCCGACGTTATGTAATGTTGTTATATTATGTCATCTTATATTATGCTACGTTATGTGTTATCATTTTATGTTATCTTGTTATGCTATGTTCCATTATGCTGTGTTATGTTATATTATCCAAGTTAAATACTCGCAGTAGGCATAAATCATTGGAAATTCATTTCTCTTTACTTACTGGACTTTGGTGTTCACGATCTGAAACGTAAGCATTGAAGTTGTGTGGATTTCCGGATTGCACACCCTCGGTCGCACCTCTATCACTGTTTTACAGCGGCAATAAATGCACGTTCGCAACACTGTAATTGATAGACCGCTTTCACAGTTGGAGTTCAGGTATCACGTCACGGGAATGAACGCGACGTGATACAATTTCGAGGGAAAGTGCGCGGAACATGTTGGGGGTTGAGCAGGTGTCCAGGGCATAAGTTTGTTGGGGTGGAGACAGCGGTCCGAGAGGTGAAAGTTGTTCAGGATACCTGGGTGTAAAATGGCGAAGGTCCCCTCTAGACCTGTAACTTCAAAATTTAAAGGCAGTGCCCACGATAAAAACCATGTCTGATTTTTCGGTGGAGATCGGCGGCTGCGGGACCTAGGGTAACCATAACGTTGAAAAAAACTAACAAAAATGAGCTCGGAACCTTCCCCTAAGGCCCAAAAGTTGGACACCCCTCAGCTCGTCGCACCCCAGATGCACTTTCCACGCCCACCGACGTGAACAAATGAATGCTCGAGATTGTGAAATGAGCGATGGTTTCCGATCAATAACACCGTTCTTCCCTTCATTTCCAACTTCTCTCTTTACTTAGGTCAGCTCGCACACATCGGCTCCAAAAAACGGAGTTACAAGAAATGGACAACTCGTCCACCATGCTTCCCTAGCTCGATTTTTGGGAGACCATAACTCCGTTCCTGGTAGGTCTTGTACGATTCCAAAAACATCATTGGAATCAGCATGGGACCGTCTTCAAGATAGGCGGGAAAGTAGAAAAACGATTATTATCGTGAACACTGCCTTTAACGTTTTCTTAAAGGCAGCATACACGCTCGTAAACGTTGTTGGGATAACAATGTGAATCGAACCGTATGACTTACAACATAACGCCTTCGCATCTTGAAGCTTCAAAAACGACCCATAATGCCGTTACAAGAGTAGCAAGTTTGGCCCCGCCCGTATTTTCACGCCCCCTGTATAAGCCTTTTTCCCCGAACGCGGGGTAGCTGGGTCATCTTTGCGGTCAGTGACATGTGTGGTTAATTTGCTAGGCAATCCACCAAGAGTATCGGCGATGAAGATGACCCAGCAACCTTGCGTTGCAGGAAAAGGCCAAATGCAGGGGGCGTGAAAATACGGGCGGGGCCAAACTTGCTACTCCTGTAACGGCATTGTGGGTCATTTTTGACGCTTCAAAATGCGTAGGGATTGTAATCTGAGATATACCATTCTATTTCCGTAGTTATCTCAACCAAGTTTACGAGCGTGTATGCTGCCTTTAAAGGCAGTGTTCACGATAAAAAAGTTTTCGAAATTCCACTAGGATTGGGTAGTGGAGGGACACTCTGTAACGTTACCGTCGAAAGAACGCATGAAAACGAGCCAGGAAGAGCCCCAAAAGAGCCCGAAGTTGCAACTTCGAGCGCATTGAAAACCCCAAAAGCGCATCACACGCCCACCGAAGTGAACAAATGAATGCTCGAGATCGTGAGATGAGCGATGATTTTCACTCATTAGCCCCGTTCTTCCCTTCATTCTCAGCTTCTCTCTTTACTCAGGTCAGCTCGCATAGATCGGCGGCAAAAGACGAAAGTTACAAGCCTCGGACAACTCGTCCACCATGTTTCCATAGCTCAATCGTTGAGGGACCATAACTCCGTTTCTAGGGAGTCTTGTGCGATTAAAGAGAGATCATTGGAATCAGCATAGGACCGTTTTCAAGATAGGCGGAAAAACAGAAAAACGATTTTCATCGTGAGCACTGCCTTTGACCGTCTTATTTGCATTCAGTATGTTTTTATTTTTAGTTATTAATTCTGATACATAATTTTTCATTTGGTGACCGGCTTTTATAAATCACTATTCTTGATAAAATGATCTGCCGAGGTCATGAAAAATGTCCTTTGAGCTGTCTGGAAGTCCATATTTTCGAAATATTTTCCTGAGCGAATTTGAAAAGACTACCTGTTTTTCGCTTATAAAGCTTTTTCGCTCGAAGATGGATCTTCGTAAGTAGTTGTGTCCGGAATCTTCATGAAATTTTGCGTCTCATAACGTTTTCAAATTAAAAAAATACGTTCCCAATATCTCAGCCGATTTGAATTTATGAAATAATGTTTTTCACTCAAGGCAATCAGTTTTTCGTCCATAACTTTTTTACCCTTGGAGATAGACCTTTGTAAAAGGTTGTTTTTGGAATCCTCGCAAAATTCTGCATCAAATATGTTCTTCATATGTCCAATCTTCCAGCCGATTGCAGTTTACAAAAATCTTTTTTTGTCGGAATCTATCTGTTTTTCGCATAACTTTCCAACCTTTAAAGATGGACCTTTGGTGATGGTTGTTTCCAGACCCTCCATAGAATTCTACGTCTACTAGTGTTTTCATGTTTGAAAAAAATTCTCCAATAATTCTTTCTAACTCAATTTATGAAAAAGCCAGTTTTAGCTTATAACTCTTCAACCGTTAGAGATGGTGGCATGGTGGCTCCAGCAGAACTCAGCGTCTCTCATTTACACCATAGAGGCGAGAGCACTCTATGGACATTACAATGGAGCTCGGCTCCACCGACCTGGCTGGCTTATGGAGCCAGTAACGATAGGGTCCCGATATATGTTCGACGCAGAATTTTACGTAGATTTCGAAAATAACCTTACCCGCAACACTATCCCTTACGGTTAAAAAGTTATGAGCAAAAAACCTTCAGTACTAAGCAGAAAGCCGATACCCGGCAGAGGTGTGCAGGGCACCATCGAGAATGAGCAGGAACTCGAGGACAACGGGCAGCGTATTTCTAGAGGTGTACAGGTTGAATGAAGTGTGCAGAGTCCGAAAATGTTTTGCATGTGGTGATGTCAGATTGTTTTCCAAATTCGTGACCCGCCAAGACTCTCCTCCCTTTCTCGTTTCCCCATCGCTCATCTTCGGCGCTTCTATATGTTCTCGTCTACTTGATCTTCACCATAAGAAATTGTTAAATTCGTTGCTCCGTTTTATGTTTGCTTCGACTTTTAACAGGGCTTCACCTCCAAAACATATCTGGCACCTTGTGCAAGGTCATCACCAGAAAGATGAACGCAAGTTACTTGTAATATAAATGTAAGTTACTTGAATGTCTCAAGTAACTTACATTCAAATTGCATGCAAGTCACACCTATGTTGCATGTAACTTACATTTATATTTTCACTATGGGTGGCCATCACGCGACACAGATGACTTGTGACGCGGAGGACCCGTCCCAGGCCACACACTACGCGAAAAACGCTGTGCGAGGCCTCGCCTATAAGTGTGGGGTCAAGTATGTACCTTAAACTTGGGTAACTGATCCGACAGCAGCGCCAGTCTTAAGCCTGATCCCGAGATTGTGTATACTAATACATATACTCCCCTTGGGAATGCCACTTGTCCAATTTAAGTTACTTGCGACTTATCCTGTGCCAATTAAGTTACATGTGACATATCGGAGGCGCACTGCATTCGATGTCCCGTCGATATGTTGCATGTAACTTGAATGACCTGCGTTAAGTAGCAAGTAACTTGTTTTCAGGCTTTTATGTTACAAGAAACTTGTTTTCATTTCTCTGGGCAATTAAAGGCAGGGTTTGCAACAAAAATGGTTGCCTCATGACAAGGTGGATCCGCATGAAGCGTAATTCGAGACATTAAGATCTGCAGAGAAAATTTCAGCTCTTCTATACACCCAGCCAGATCTGCTGCTCCGAAAGCAACAAACACGTGAAAAAATCTTCACATCTTTTCGAGAGAATGCATTCAAGTTCTCATAAGACATCTTCCATTGTCCTTGCCGCAAGCGCGGCGGACTATGAAAGCTCTCACCGCGCGTGCCGCCCATCCAGCACCGCCATAGCGGCTGTTTCACCATTTGATCATTACTCGCTTCTCAGTTCAAATCCACTCCAACATAAATAGTTCTGGGAGTCTCCTACGCTACCGCATACACAAATGCGAGCAAGAAAATTTTCGGTGCATGCCACTGTTGATGTCCAACGTTAATCCGCACCGCCTTGGCCGTGCCGCCGGAGATTTCATAGTTGCTTGCCGCGCGGTGAAAAGTTCCTAGTCCATCGTTCATCCCGCGCGTGCAATGAGGACCATGAAAGATGCCGTGCCCGCCATAGCAATGATGTTAACTTTTTTAGAATCATTGTTATTATTTGATGTTTACCCACTATAAAACGTCCTAATTCACATCATTCGAGGCGCGAGCCTCGCCTCGATCTCCGTTTACCCCGCGCTCTCTCACTGTCTCTAACCTCTGCTCCGCACCAGCTCGCGTAGGAACCAAGTGAATTCCGCCGCTTTATAGCCTGTACTTATCACGTGTCGCGTTCTGCAACAGCCGTAGCCCGCAATTGCGAACCGCAATTTGGCTCTGAGAACGACAGTAGGCGACTTGAGGCAACCCAAGGCGGCCCACCGGAGGGCGATTTTTAGTTCTGATTTCGCGTGGTTTTTTTACATATCGACCAGGTGGGACTTAGGCCTGTTGGCCAAATGCGACAAGACACAACCCGCTAGGGAAAGGAGATGCTGCATTCGACTTTCCACAGCAGAATAACCAATTGTCGCTCATGTCACCGCTCGCGATGAGTGTAGGGAGTCCGCAGCTAAGCCATCCACAACGCAGATAAATCGAACCCAAAATTGACATTGTATCACTTCTTGATCAAATCAACAATTTATTGAGTTTCTCAAAATGAATGCAACATCAAATAGTATGACACACTGGGCATAATCTCTGTTTCAGAGGCAAATTTAATTCAATCCTTCGCGTCTCTGTACGGAGAGAAGGTAGAGACAACAAGAAAGCGTGGAAAGACGCAGACGCAGCACGCGCGCACGCACGCACGCGGCCAACGGAAGTAAATTCCACTCCGAAATAGAGCATGCACAACCAAAATATACGCGTAATACAGCTAGGCTGACATGTATTGTGAACACCGGATAAGATTTTGTCCCAGGCTACGGCAGGGAGTGGGATACAACTCAACTTTAGATCGACTCCTACCCTGAGTCTCGTGTTTTCTTTCAGCCCCCTTCCCCAACTCCTTGTGAGGACATAATGACGACCGTTTTCTTCGTGTCGCAGGCGCAAGCACATGGGGCTCTTGAAAAGTTGTCCAGCGTTTTAGTGAAAAAGTTACTAAAATTTTTTCTTAATTCTTGATAGGGACGCTAGCGTTGCAGCAACGTGCGGAAAAGTTTGTTCAGGACCCAAGTGGAAAATAAGCTTTTTTTAACTTTGAAAACCGCTTTTTATGTGTGATTCATTCAATTATATCAATCCAAATTCTATGAAAACTAAGAGTGATACATTTGAACGTGCCACACATAAAAATAGTGTCCCATGGCCACTTCTAGCAGGTCTAAAAAACTAATTTTCCTGTTCGTGTCCGAACTAACATTCCCACCTCGCTGCCACGCTAGCGTCTCTATCGTGAATTTCGAAAAATAATTGCAATTTTTTCACTAGGATCCCCGAACACTTTTTCAGGACCTCCACATACAGTTAGATCCGTGGCTTGCGTTCCCAGGAAAAACACTTAAATCTCACCGGCGGCTGACGTTGAGGTAGGCTGGTTAGTTGTGCTCCTCTCGGCCTAAATCGATTACCGAGCCGGCGCACGCGCCCACCGCGCCAGCCGCGGGTGATACTTGAATGTGTTTTCTTTCTAGGAGGACGCAAGCCACGTCGGACCTATCTATAGTGTAGCACTCCTCAACCTGTAAGCTCGTCAATGGAATTCAGGTTTTTTTCAAGAGGGAAATTTTTCATACTAATGCTATAATCCTGAGTACCCCGTCTCTTGAAGGAAAGCCACGTTGGTCCTCGGTCGAAGGTATCACCCCCCCCCTGTGATGCATCACACCTCGGGCCGTAGTCTATTTTGTCTTCAGAGATCAGATTAAACACTGAGATCGTAGACACTTCATGCTCGCCCTTCACTGGCGGTCAGTCGAATCCGGCGAACCACCACGGCGCGATCGACGCTTGCTCGACACCGACGATGATGACGATGCTGCATTCTCCTCCTCCTGAAAATTTTTGAGCAGACCAAGCAAGTGTAGCCTACGAGACAGTCAAGTCACCTTCTGCTTCAACAGCTCGGAAAACTGTCCATCCGGAAGGAAAAAGTCGCTATGGACTTCAAAACCGTCTGGAACGCCTTCATTGTACTCCACGGCCCTCATATCCCAATACTTGTTCAATCTGGCAGTGATCTGAATATGGGTCATACTACGAACTGAGCGAATAGCAAACTATAAGAAACTCAGATCAAAGAAACCATACGTCGTCAATAGAGGGCCTAATCCTATAACGCGGACGGAAACGAAGGTTCTTCTCCTCTTTTGGAAGATCCCTGCGCTTCCTAACGGTCTCGAAGTCCTCGTCCTTCAAGTAGATCTCTATACCATCTTCTTGCTCGTAGATGAAGTTCATGTAAAGAAACAGGGCACCCAACGCAGCATGCTTGTTGACTCCTGAATATTTACACTGAAAATAAGAAAGGAGGCAGTCACCGACTCTCAACATTATACTGTCGTTCTCTGAGCCAAGTTCCGGTCCGCATTTGCGGACAACGGCTATGGCATGACGCAATAGGACGCTATTCGTGCTGGGACACTTGGTTCTATCACGATTACCATCCTATTGCGTGATGCAACAGGCGTTGTTCGCAAATGACATCAAGGATTCACGTTTCTCCCAGTACGATTATCATCGTTTGCATGACGCAACAGCCGTAGCCCGCAATTGCGGGCCGGAATTTGGCTCCGAGTACGACAGCAAATGCTGCTCAACCTTGGAACTAACGTCGGTATGGATCCTAATGAGACTTTGCGTTCACTATTGGAGGTTGGTGCGAACTCGGTGCCATATACTACAACATAGATACACCGAGTTTGTGCCAGCCTTCAAAGGGGAACGCAAAGTCTCATTAGCATCCATGCCGATTTTATATTCATTTTGTTTGTGCCCGTTCAAGATCAAATCTCCGTCCCTCTCATTATAAGGCCCTACTTAATAGAATTCTCATTCTCTGCGATTGGTCGCCCCATCATCAGCACTGTTTAACTAAATCGGTGCTTTCTTCCATCCTAGCGATTTGGAGACCGCTGCTGCAGCGAGTTTCCTCATATAGTCCATAATCTCATGGATAATATGAGCAAATCAATCAACCTATGAAACGTAGTGGCCACTAGCCACAGATAACATGTTCCGACAGCTAATCATACCATTTGCAGGCAATCGCTTGGCCGGTGCCAGATTCGCGGCAACAAAGCGATTATCAGCGAGTGTCCATAATCTCCCCTTGAGCAGCGGGGGGATACTGGACACTCGACGAGCTGTAAGTGTTCTGGTGCTGGCTGTACTAGTCTAATGACGTCGCTGTCCAGAACGCTTTCGCAAGCCTACCTTTGCACGAACTATATTTTGTATATGCTAAAGTAGGAATGAAGCTTACTCGATGACACCAATAAGAACCTTGCAAGGCCGAAAAGCGACAAAACGTGATTCCTCCAAACCATAGGCTAACAGAGCGCAGTCGGGGATAGGTCTAACAAGGGTGTTCAGAGTGGTAGACGCATCTGCGAAAACTGCTAGTATCGTTAGTATCTCTCGTGGTTCAATAGTAAAAATACGCAGTATCCCGCCCAAAGCTGCAGGTTCCAAAAAGTTATGAGCATTCTCCAAGCTTCGCGAAAAGGCAAGGGTACCACCCATCAGGCATTTTTTTTGGGAGTTTCAAAACAATTTCTCAGATTTAGCTCAAAACTTGTGTGTAGGGGTAATCTAGGGTGATGAACACGATTCTAGAGTCTATTTTTCAAAACTCTGCGGTTTACTGTAGATTACGGTGGTTACCATGCCATTTAGGGAGCAAATCTACCTTAGGCCATGTCTGGACTGCACCTGATCGCTGCTGCCATGCGAGGGACAACTGTTCCTTCTTCATCGCGCGTAATGGAAAGCCGCTCCAATTGTGATCGCTTCGTGGCAAACGTCCTACATCGCTGGGTTGCGGCGACGAAATCCTATGTTTTACGGCTGGAGGAGCGATTCTCGATGATCGCTGAACATCGCTCCATCGCTGCCATTATGGCCCGCGAATAACACGTTTCGTGTATTGAATATTGACCCTTTCACATGAGAAGATCAGTGTTTACGAGTCGAAACGTGTTATTGATGACTACCAGCCATTAATTTCACTGACTGATTGAATTCCTTCGACCATCCATGAGGCTATGCACTATGAAGAGAATCGCTGCCGCTGCAGCAGCGGGTGCAAAATCGCTGCGATGCAGTTAAAACATGATTTTAGTATTTCGAAATACGACAAACGGACGTTGAATTCGTATTCATCACCCCCGAATAATCCCCGCATTCAAATTTTGAGTCAAATCTGACACTTCGACCAAACTACCATATACCTACCCACCGTGATCTGCCAAAAATCGAGAACCAGACTCCAGATTCGTGTTTAGCACTCCAAACAACCCATAAATATAAACTTTGAGCTATTTCTACCGTAGCGTTCCGAAACCATCAAAAGTTGCGATTTGCCATCAAACTTTCGCCCGATGGGAATCTTTGAACGAATCTAGACAAAAACTTCGGAAAATCGGCAAGTAAACCCCAGATTCGTGATCAGCGCCCCATATAACCCAATGGAAGCCCTCAAAGTCAAATCCGGAACATTTTTTAACGCTTCGAGAGCGCGCTAATTGGTATAAATAAACGCCCAACCGAAAATCCGTACAGGTACGAAACGCTATCAGTCTGGACAAAGTTCGGGAAATGAGCGTTCACACAAATTTTGCTCAGAGGGGTAGTTTTGGGCGTTGTACACATTTATGAGGTCCGTTTCCGGTTTTTCCGAAAACTAATGCACTTTTTGGAGGGTACAAAAATCATAAAAACTACTTTTTAAGCTTGTAACTTCTTGGAACCTGCAGCTTGGGGCGAAATACTGCGCAGTTTTACCATTGAGCCACAAGAGATACTAACGGTACTAGTCGTTTTTACAGACGCGTTTGACACTCTAAACACTTCCCGTTTAAGCCCGCACTTCGCGTTGTTCGTGAGAACCCTCCCCCCCCCTGCCCAAACACTGAATGTCTATGTCACACCGTGACCTCTCTTTCTCCCGTCGCATTGCCCTTCTGCAGTAAAGCATTACCACTGACTAACCGGCCGGCTTGAAACGGATAAGCAGCGAGAACAGACGTGTTTCTGCCAGATCACACCACAAGTTCGGTTCATCATCCTCCTTCACCTGCTCGAGCGGTGGGAAGAGCGTCTTCAATGCCTCCTCACGAGTCATCCTTCTGTAAATGTAAATATATATATAAGGTGACAGTCACCAGAGCTAGCCATTCTGAACCCTTAAAAGCAGCATACACACTCGTAGACGTGGTTCAGGTAGTCACGGAAAGAGAATGGCATGGTTCAGAACACAACGCCTACGCATTTTAGAGCGTCAAAAACAGCCCACAATACCGCTACATGAGTAAGAAGTTGGCCCCACCCTGTATTTCTCCTCCCACTGTATTTGCCGTCCTCCTCCAAACAGGGGTGCTCGGCCAATCCCACCGTCGGTGTTGTATGTGGTTTACTTATTCTACCTATTGTACCATCCACAAACGTCGACGACGGTGAGATTGGCCCAGCACTTCTGTTTTAGAGAAGGAGGCAAATACAGGTGGCGGAGAAATACGGAGCGGGTCAACTTCTTACCCGTGTAGCGGCATTGTGGGCTGTTTTTGATATTTCAAAATCCGTTGGCGTTGTAATCTGAGTCATACCATTCTATTTCCGTACTTATCTCAACCACATTTACAAGCGTGTATGCTGCCTTTAATATTTCAATTCAATGCTCTACTATGACATGGCTAGGCTTAGACGTACTATTTCGCATTGCTCAAAGCAGGAGGTATAAACTGAGCTTTGTGAAAAAAAACTACTGCGTGACCAATAATACTTCTTCCTTGGTCCATGCGGGTTCAGAGGGTCAATCGCAGTCTCCACGGAAGAGCTATGACCCCCTCAAATGTGTAACGACTTCACGTAATCTTGAGGATTACGCGAGAAATGGTCCGCACCACGACTTTTGAAGCAAAGACACCAAAAGACAAGCTCAAGTTAAATATCTAACATTGTGTTGAAATTTCACATACTAAGCCCTCTAAAGCAGCGTCCATACGTCGCGAGAGCAGGCGTTCCCGCTGTTGTGCGCCTCTCAACGCTCCTCAATGTTGCACAGCCCGTGCCCGCAAATTAAAGGCACAGTACACCCTCAGATATGAATTATGAGATTTTCATGTATTTGTGTAGAAGACCCCTCCTGTATAACACGTGCCAAATGCGAGATCTCAATTCCCCCAAATAAGCGAGATATAAGCGACCACCACAGGCCCGACCCCCTGACAGACTTTCGGACTCGATAGCGGATCGATAGATGGATGAATTTCAATAATTCGTCGTTCTTCAGTCCATTGCTGGACTATCTCCTTATCCTGACTCGCTCTCGCGCAACGATTGCGAAAAGAAATACAGGCCTGAGACAACTCGTTCACGAAATTTTCACCCTCCAAATCTAGGCATCTTTGAAGAGCCATAACTCTGTTCAAAGAGGGTCTTGGAGGATTTTGGAGATACCAGTGGTCAGCGTGTGACTCTCTCCAAGATAAGCATAAAATCTGAAAATTAATTTTTTGGGTGTCCTGTGCCTTTAAGGCAGGAAAATACCCCCTACCTCGTGTTGATTCGATTGAAAAGGTTTAATCGGGTGATCGATCGCTAGTCGACGCAACGGCTGATGATTTCCCACGGTTTTCGACTTCCGTGTTGGGATTATGGAAAACAAGGGCAATAGCTTTGCTAAAGATTTAATGCCACCTGCTCTAGTGATGGAGCAGCAAGCTTGAAACTCGTTGCCTACTTCGTGGTGCTGGCGTAAGCGCGCGAGAGCGAGAGGGCGAGGGCGCGCGAGAAGGACCGCGTGTGAGCGGCTAGCGAATCGTGTGCCCGTGATGACCATCGATTTTGTGTAGTCGCACGCTCTCGCCACGTATGTACGGAGCCTAACTCTCCTAATTTTAGAAAACTCCAGCGCGGTCCAGATCACCAGCAACGCGCCGTAAAAGTATCTCCACGAGGTAGATCACGGCAGCCCACAGCTGCTCAAACGACCCTCACCGCTCTACCCGACCATCAGAACACCTTAGAAGACCAGAGTTGCGGCTTAGGAAGATTGGGTGCGCCCTCATTGCATGCAATTATCTATCGCGACCCCCCCCCACCAGCGATCCGGCCATGAACCGTAAAAACCTCAGGCGACTTCCCAAAATCACTAAAACTCCCGACACTCGACCGCTCTAATATTCGAAGATCAGTTCCGACATTAACATTACAGCACTGAACGCAAACCTTTATAACCTACCGCTATCTCTAACACATCAAAGCCCTTTTGAACAGGTTCAAAGAGAGGCACAGGGATCATATATGATGCGTAGTTTGCACCCACACACGACGCATAATGTCTCATTTGCACTTAAAGGCAGTAGACACGCTCAAAATAGTACCAATTTTATGGCATAAATCAAAGGTTTGGAGCTAGTTGTACTAGGAACTGACGAAAAAACGGACGAAAACTGAGTGCAAATGAAGGAATAACGGTTATTTTGTTATCAGGTGAAAGTGGACGAGTTTTACGGCGCGCGGTTGAAACAGCCAATATTAGCTGCAAAACGTTTGAGATTGAGAAGCCGATATACTTTTACAGCCTGTACTGAAACGTTCACCTCGTTGGAAGCATCAAAACCAGCCAAAGCGACCGTATTAGTACAATCAATCTGGACGAGTTTGTATTTTGGGGCGGGGTTGCAGAAGCTCAGGGGCGGGGTTGCAGAAAATTTTCGATTCGCATTGCTGAAATTTTGTAGTTTTGACTAGTTTTTGACGCTTCCAACTTCGTGAGCAGTCTACTAGGAGCCATGCGACTTCAGAAACGTAGTTATCTCAACAACTTTTTCGAGCGTGTCTGCTGCCTTTAAGAGAAAAAGGTTAGAAAAAGCTTATAGAAAATTACGCCGAAACTCATCCTTCCGCACGTTTTTATAGTCACCAATTTCCACGGCTGTGACTATCCGCCGGTTCGGTACGTTATATAATTGCGCGGAATACGTGCGCATAGCGTTTGTTTTCAAACAAGGGTCATGTTTGACGCATGTGACTTTCCTCGACATTGTCCAAACGGCTTGAACAGAAGAGATCGGTACGCGACTATTTCCAGAAGTTTGAAGGACCTTACGTGACTCCTAAGCATCACTCCTCGCGGTAGACCACAGCTGCTCAAACGACCCTCCCAACAGAAAATGCCCCTTCTCAAACACTGCGGAGGCCCAATTCGGCCAAGATTGACTTTCCATTCGGATGTATCGTCGAACTGAAAGGCTCTTGCGCATCAGCGCACGCTGCTCAGCGAAGCACGTGGTCAATTCAAGAGGACTACGTGGCGCTGATCGGCAAAACTTTCGCTTGACTCCCATCTTCCACGCGGCAGGACGTCCTATAATAGGAGCACGTGGCGTAGGCAGACAGTACTTTTGCCGCACCATATCCATAGCAGCACACGCGCTCCTACCGTCATCCCTAGTCGGTGGGGGTTAGCCTGCACTTCAATAAGGGCGCGGTCCCACCCCTTCGATAGAAGCGTTGTCTCCCCCAACAAGGATACAATCCATGTCACGACCAGTAGTGAGGGGGTCACCCCACCACAGTCCGCAACCCTGACGTCCTTCTCGCCACTGTCCGCAACGAGGGAGCCTTCCTCGCCGAGGACAGTGACTGAGACCCACTAAGCGGTCAAAAATTGTCCAGAATTCGCCTGTGATCACCTTCCAGAAGCGACAATGGAAAGCAAACTGCGCCCTCTATGGGACCTTCTGTACATCCTGTGCGGCTGGTGGGAGCCTGATCAAATGTGGAGCAACTGATCAACGTGTTCAATCGAGAACAGTGACTCCTTCTAGAATGTAGGTATGGAGCTTGGGGAAAGATGGCTTTCGTAAACAAAATTGATGATGACCAAATGATAAAGGGTAGGGTATAAAAGAAGTGGAGAGCGATGTGTCTTCATTCACCCACCGTCCTTCTCTAGAGGTCAGCAGTTGAGGACCTGCCTGGACTAGGAAATAGGAAAACAGCGCCACCGGTTACGGAGATATAACGAAATAGGAGTAAAAACTTTTAAAAAATTATAGACCAGGGTTGAGCAGGCAGTTGTGCCGATTTTCGGCGGAGGTACGACCCCCCCTGTTCGCTAGCATTTTTTAAATTTCCAATTTTTTACGACCCCCTCAGCAGTACCAAAAAATGGTTTAACTTTTTTTGAGTAGCAAATTTACCTCGTTTTGCCTCACCAAGTGGTTTGGAGAAGGATCCTATTTTTCTCCAAAACTTTTTCGACCCCCATTTTCATTTTTTTTTCGGAAATTTCCAAAAACTTTACGACCCCGTTGTGCCGGGTCACAACGGTGCTCAACCCTGATCCCAAGGTCATCTGCCATGACCACGAGCTGCCACTGTCTAAGCATCCTCGACTACTGGGAGTCTTCCTGGATCCCTCGCTAGGATTTTATGAGAATGCGCGTATACGTGCTGCGTCAGCCAACTCGCGCAACAACATTCTTCGCGCACTGGCTGGAACTACCTGGGGCAGCACGAGGGAAGTGCTACGTATGACATATAGGTCCATGGTGCAGCCGGTCTTGGAATATGGTGCCCCTATATGAACCAGACATCTCTCTGAATCCTCTTGGTGCAGGTTGCAGAGAACACAGAATAATGCCCTCAGGCTTATCACTGGATGTCACAAGTCGACACCTATTCCGCATCTTCATCAGGAAACCGGCCTACTTCCCGTGAAAGAACACTGCTTACTCCAGTCGCAGCAATTTCTAATAAGTATAGTTAGGAGCCCGACCTATCCAAATTACCACCTTCTGTCATCTGGCCCCCACCCAAGAAGCATACGCACGCCGCTCAGCGCTTCCCTGTCTGCAGTCGATCAACAACGCTGGGCTACATCCGAGCTATCACGAAGAAGACTCCAGATGGCTGAGCATACGCGGTTCGTGGCAGAGTACCTGTCTGGTGCTCAGCCCAACTTAATCTATGGCGGCGTGCCCCCACGAGTCGACGACAGCGAAGCTGGACTACCGAGACGTACCCGAACAATCCTCGCTGGTTTGCGATGCGGTCACTCCAGATATCTAGAGGCCTACACTCATCGGATCGATCAGTAAGTCCCAGATAAATGCCCTGATTGTGAAAGTGCTGGACATGATTCATTGCATCTATTTTCATGTCCGGCCAGGCCTACAACCTTGTCTGCTCGAGATCTATGGTACAAGCCGTGTGAGGTGGCTAGCTTTCTACGCCTCTGATGCTCTGTTCATGGCTGACAATAAGAAGAAGAGAGAAGTATAAGAAAGCCATTCGCCGATGCTCCAAACAAAGTCAATTTCCAAAGATGGCACGACTCACAGCAAGAGCGACTCCGTCTTTTGTGCGAGGAGCACACCGAGTTCGTACGGTGTCATCTTGTGAGGTCGGCCATAAATCCTATGCTAGGAGACATACCGCCCCCCGTCTGCAACTCAGAGTCTCAACTCGGAAGAAGGGCAAGATGCACGCTCGCATCATTACGCTGTGGTCACTCTACAATGGTAATGTCTTATGTCAGCAAGATTGACAGCAGCAAATCTGATAAGTCCGGACTGCGGTACCATCGGCCACGATACAGCACATTTGTTCAACTGTCCGGAGAGACCTACCACGCTGACACCAATGGACCTATGGGCGAATTCACTACTGGTCGCCCAGTTTCTACGCCTATAACAAAACCCTCTATGTGGCTGCAAAGAAGAAGCGAGAGAGCGCATGACAGATGGAGGGAGCGACGTCGCGCGCAACATGAGTCGTGAGAAACACAAATTTTGGCACTCTTTCGGAACAGAAATTTTTATAGAAGATATGCATTTCAAACTTTTTTATTAGTCACTCAAATAAGGCCACCGTCATAGTCGGCCGAAAACCGGCCGTCATAGTCCCACCCAGTCGATATCTATGAGACACACGCAGGACGGGAAGAAATGAAGTGATAAAAATCATCCTCAACTTATAAAATTCCACCTTCTCTATGTCGTCCTTTGTCGTATCAGGTGGATTTTAATCATTCCAGACGGTTTTTATCAGTTGGGGTCGATAGTAGCCATTGTACATAGTGTGACACTTGACTTGAAGGCAGACACAGTCAGCAACTTTGATTTGAGATACACAGCCAGCGTCCGTAAGTAGTTGTTCATGGTGGCAGTGGCTCGGTCAATAACTGAGTCCGTGCAAACGATAGTGATTTCATCAGCGTACAGGCACAGATGAATACGAGTTGGTGGCTCAGGAATATCAGACAGAAATAGCGAAAACAGGCTAGGGGACAGCACCCCGCCTTGAGGGACACCGGCTTTCAAAGGGACCGAAGACGATAGATGTCCGTCGAACTTTACACGAATGGACCGGTTTTCGACAAAGCTACTAATCCATCTTTTAGACCAACAGGGCATATCCGATTCCAGTATGGATTTCGATAGAAGCGGGATACTGACGCTATCAAACGCAGCCGAGAGATCAATAGCAACGACGAGGCTTCTGCTAGCCGGAGTCTTGCAGTTACATCCAGCGATGATATGCTCGGTGATTGATGTCAGGGCAGTGATGATGGAATGCTCCTTTTTAAAACCATGCTGGTGGGTATTGTGCTGTAGACTGCTTTGGAGGAGCGGATTGACGACTTTTTCCGCAAGCTTGGCAAGGGGGGAAAGGAGGGAGATGGGGCGGTGGGAGGCAGCCTTATCCGGTGGCTTGCCTGGTTTGGCGATGGGAATGACGACAGCTTGTTTCCAGCGCGCCGGAATAACACCAGAACTGAATGACGAATAAGTGAGATCAGAGAGCAGTTCATAATAGGGATCAGGAAGGTGCTTGAGATGAACAGCCGATATTCCGTCAGGTCCCTCTGCACGCGAATTTTTCATCGACTTAATGATCTTGTCAATGGCGGAAGGAGAAATAGCGGGGACATCCAGCCGATCGAGCTTCCTAATCGCTCGCATTGTTCGTCTGTTTTGCATATTTCGAGGCGATGATGCAGATGTGAAAAGTTTGCCGAGGAGACAAGCAGCGTTGTATCCGTGCTCGAATCTTCCAGACGGAAATTCGAGCATATTGCGGTCAGTTCTCATCTTTTTGCCTGAAAGCTGCTTCAAGGTGTTCCAAGCTTTCCTGGCATCCGTGGCAAAATCAATGGACTTGGAGATAGCTAGCGAGGATTATACAAAGGCAATATCGGGTGAGGAAGGCCTACCCACTGCCGGAAGACGAGTGGGAGAATCCTCATTGATAGGCACAAGATCACAATCATCAGCGAATAATTCAATGAGCTCACCTCTATTGTCAGGCTCTAATCTCTGATCTCACTTCTCTCTCTAACAGGGTTTAGCACTCTCCACGACGGGTGATTTGGTTGCTTTATAATGTTGATGCGGAATTGCAGGGCCTGGAGCTGACAGTGTTCCTTCACTGGTAATAGACGGGTCTCAGCATGCAGGTACTCGATTGGGGAACTCCTTGCACATCCGGTGGCCATACGAAGAGCAGCATTTTGTACTCTTTGCATCCTTGTCCAGGAGGATTCTGAGACGAGATGCTGCCACACCGGTGCGGCGTACTCCAGAGCGGGCTGAACAATTGCCTAATACGTCGTGAGTATAGTCTCCTTGCTGCTACCCCACGAAGTGCCGCCCAGGGCCCTGAGAACGTTGAGCTTAGCTTTAACGACTGCCTGCTTCTGCTCGGTATTCTTATGAAACTTGGGTCTTATGAAACGGATCGAGCACAAGACCGAGCAGCTTCGGAACGCGAGCAGCAGGCAAACGGTCTCCATCCCACACGACATCCGGATGAGCGCTGTGCTCGGATGGGTCCGTCGTGGGAACGGACACTGACGACTTGGCTGCAGAGATACTTAGCATCTTGCGGTCGAAAAAGCTCTTCAGTGTGATCAGGTACTCGTTGATCTTATTGGCGGCCACCTGTAAGTCCCGATCTCGACACATGATTGTTATGTCATCGGCATACGCGACGACCTTGATGTCCTGTGGAGGCTCAGGCATATCTTCGAGGTACAGATTGAAGAGGGCTGGCGATAGAACTCCGCCCTGAGGGACTCCAGCTGCCATATGAATACTGTTGGAGACATGGTTCTGAAACATGACTCTTGCTCGTCGACCTTTAATAAAGGCCGATATCCAGCGCTTCTGCCAAGATGGTATTGACAACTCCAGCATTTTGCCTGACAGGACTACAAGCTTAACCGTATCAAATACCTTGGTGAGATCCAACGCAACAGCTACAGTTCTCAATGGCTTGTTAAAGTTGAACCCTTCGATAGCATAGCTGGTGATTTCTAGCAAAGCCGTAGTTGTGGAATGTAGCCTCCTGAAACCATGTTGAAACAACTGCTTCTCGTTGTGCTCCGCTAGATCCTTGACAATGAGCTTTTCGGCTACCTTAGCGAAAGGTGACATCAAGCTAATAGGACGATATCCCTTTACTGATGACTGAGGTTTGCCAGGCTTGGGCAACGGGATGACGTTGGCTGTCTTCCAGTTTTGCGGAATAGTGCAAGAGCTAAACGAAGTGTTAATCATATCAACGATGAGCGGAAGGATCTCAGTTGGGAGTTTCTTCAGTACAGCAGGACAAATGCCGTCCGGACCGACAGCTTTGGAGTTACGCATGTCCTTTATGATCTTCTCTACTTGCGCCACAGTGAACGCTTCGGCCGTGCTCATGAGCGGGAGGCGGCACAGCTCTCTTACTGTCACTCTATTTTGCGGACCTCGCCTTGTACTCGTGACAAAGAAACTATCGAGAGAGTAGGCGGCTTCCTTTCCTGACTTGAAAACGTTATTACCGAACTCAATAGTGGAGATGGTGGCTGGCAAGCTCTTTCCCGATAGTTTCCGAAGCACCTTCCAAGTAGCTCCACTGTCCGTCTTGAAATCCAACTGTTCTGTGAACTTTTCCCACTCTTCTTTCTTGTGCTGATCGAGATCTTTTCTGATCTCACCATCCAGCTGAGCGACCATAGGGTCTAGACGGTCAACTGCTCTTCTGGCATCTCTAGTCCTGATTTTCTGAAGAATTTCTCTGGTGACGTTTGAATAGAACGTGCTGCCGAGATGTCGTACGTTCGTGCCGTGGCAGTGTGGAGGAAAGAAGATCGCCTCCGTGCAAACCGACGTCAACCCCTTCGAGAAGAGGGTTTTTGTCATGGGAGAGGTGCTGGTCGGCCGCAGCTCTCCTGAGGATTTTATTACAAAGGGCCGGCGTTGAGAGGAATCCAGGTCCAGCACGGAAGTATCCATGTGCCACCTGCGGCGAGGATGTTACCTGGCATAAAACAAGTGTCCAGTGCTTCGGATGCCAAAGGTGGGTGCACTTCTCCTGTTCGGGCCTCAGTTCTGTAAGGCATCATGACTCATCCTTTCGTTGTGTTCTATGCTCTGCCCCCAACAACTCTGATTCCTCAATTACCAACCGCCCCCTCTCCATTGTTCACATTAATCTCAACGGCCTTCGCAACAAGTTATCTGAACTCTCTCTATTTGCACGTTCTCATCACCCGGATGTTATCATGGTTCAAGAAACCAAGCTCTCTCCATCTACCACTTATCCCCAACCTAACATTCCGGGCTACACCGCCTATCACATGCCAAGGACAGCTCTTGGGGGCGGAGTGTCTACTTTCGTTCAATCTGCCTTACCTTCTCATATTATCCCTAATACTCCTAAGGACGGTACTCTCGAGTACATTCCTGCCCACCTCCCCCTCAAAACCCCTTTATCTCTGTTTAATATATATATATATATATATATATATTCCTCCTATATCATCTTGTCCCCCCTCTTATAATCCTATTCCCCTCCTTAAGCAGTTGTACGACTGCTCACTCTCCCCTTCAGCTGTCTTTGCGGGTGACTTCAATGCTCACACGTTCTGTTCCGCTCTTGATTCTGACGCCAGAGGGGAAGATGTCGAAGAATGGGCTGAGGAGTATACTTAGTATCCGAATCACTCCATTTCGGATATCCGACCGGATATCCGAGATTCGGATAATCCGATATCCGAAAATTTGAAAACACGCATTATCTGAATCGAACCAATATCCGGGAAATTTAAAATCGGCATTATCTGAATCGAATCATTATCCGAAGGGCCAAAAATTCGGATAAAATCGGATAAAACGGATAAAAATCGGATAGAAACCGGATAAAACGGATAAAATTTGTGTAAAATCGGATAAAATCGGATAAAACGGATAAAAATCGGATAAAAACCGGATAAAACGGATAAAATTTGCGTAGAATCGGATAAAATCGGATAAAACGGATAAAAATCGGTTCATTTTAGGTTAAATGTAGGAAAGTGTGTGTATGTGTGTATGTGTGTATGTGCGTATGTGTATGTATATGTGTGTGTGTGTATGTGTATGCATGTGTGTATGTGTGTATGTGTGTATGTGTATGTGTGTATGTGTGTGTATGTGTGTATGTATGTATGTGTGTATGTGTATGTGTATGTGTGTATGTGTGTGTATGTGTATATGTATGTATGTGTGTATGTGTGTATGTGTATGTGTGTATGTGTATGTGTGTATGTGTGTATGTGTGTATGTGTGTATGTGTGTATGTGTATGTGTGTATGTGTGTGTGTGTATGTGTGTATATATGTATGTGTGTATATATGTATGTGTATATGTATATGTGTGTATGTGTGTATATATGTGTGTATGTGTTTGCGTGTGTATGTGTGTATGTGTGTGTATGTGTATGTGTATGTGTGTATGTGTGTGTGTGTTTGTGTGTGTATGTGTGTGTGTATGTGTGTGTGTGTATGTGTGTATGTGTGTATGTGTGCATGTGCATGTGTGTGTGTATGTGTGTATGTGTGTATGTGTGTATGTGTGTATGTGTGTATGTGTATGTGTATGTGTGTATGTGTGTATGTGTATGTGTGTATGTGTATGTGTGTATGTGTATGTGTGTATGTGTATGTATGTGTGTATGTGTGTATGTGTGTATATGTGCATATGTATGTGTGTGTATATATGTATGTGTATATGTGTGTATGTGTATGTGTGTATGTGTGTATGTGTGTGTGTGTTTGTGTGTGTATGTGTGTATGTGTGTATGTGTATGTGTGTATGTGTGTGTGTGTGTGTGTGTGTGTGTGTGTGTGTGTGCTGCCTGAAGTTTGTTCCCATAATATCCGAAATTTATCCGAAATTATCCGACGGATATCCGTATCCGAATCATTGGAAAAATGGCATTATCTGAATCGATCCAATATCCGAAAATTTGAAAAAACGCATTATCTGAATCGAACCAATATCCGGTAAATTTAAAATGGCATTATCCGAATCGATCCATTATCCGAGGAATCACCTTCGGATAACAAGTATACTGAGGAGTGTGACCTGGTTATCCTCAATGATGACCAGCCCACTCGTCTCCCTGCCAACGGCCGACCTTCTAGCCCAGACATCTCTCTTGTGTCATCAAATCTTTCTAATGCTTGCACGTGGTCCACATCCACAACTCTCCAGTGATCACATTCCCGTCTTTTTCTATATTGATCTCTCTGACTCTCTTGCCCCTTACTCTGGTTTTCGTCATCGTACTTATCTTAATTTAGGCCTAGCAGATTGGACCCTGTTCAGAGATGTTGCACTTCGCCATGCGGTCGACTACCCATGGAATGGTGATGTTCATCAGAAAGAGCGCCATCTAACAAGTGCCATCCGCAAGGCCATGAAAGCAGCAATTCCTGAGGGTCGTGTCAAGACCTTTTTTCCAAATGTCAGCAGGGAAATACTGCAGAAGATAAGAACCAGAGATGAGAAGAGAGCCGCAGACCATCTAGACCCGGACATAGCTGTGCTGGATAATGAGATCAAGCAGGATCTGAATAAGAACAAGAAGGAATGCTGGGAGAAGTTCACTGAAGAGCTGAATTTCAAGGCTGACGGAACGACGTGGAAAGTGTTGAGGAAAATTTCCGGCAAGTCCGCTCCCTCGATGAGCTCCGCTATTGAGTTCGAGGAGAACGTCTTTAAATCAGGGAAAGCGGCTGCTTATGCGCTCGGCAAGAACTTCTTCATCACACGTGCCAAGCGAGGCGTGCAAAACAGAGTCACGGTTAGAGAACTGAGCCGGTTGCCGCTCATGAACGCTTCTGAGGCCTTTACTCTCACGCAAGTAGAGAAGGCTATCAAAGAAATGCGGAATTCGAAGGCTATCGGACCTGACGGTATCTCCCCAGCCATCCTGAAGAAGCTTCCCACGGAACTTCTACCGATGCTTGCAGATATCATTAACACTTCTTTCCGGACCTGCACTCTACCCCAAGCTTGGAAGACAGCCAATGTGATACCGTTGCCAAAGCCAGGCAAGTCCCAAAGCACGGCAAAGGGCTTTCGACCAATAAGCCTGTTATCGCCCGTCGCTAAATTAGCTGAAAAGTTGATCGTGACGGACCTGGCTGATCAAAATGAGCGACAGCAGCATCAGCATGGGTTCAGGAAACTTCACTCCACTACTACAGCTCTATTAGAGATCGTGAGCTTTGCGGTCGATGGGTTCAACATGAGAAAGCCCCTGAGAACGGTGGCCGTCGCCCTCGACCTGAGCAAAGCCTTTGACTCTGTTAACTTGGGACTGCTGTCCGAGAAACTGCTCAAGTCGTCGCTACCATCATGGCAGAAGCGATGGATTGCAGCGTTCACTAAAGGCCGCCGTGCTAAGGTTCTGTTCCAGAATCATGTATCCGATAGCATTCTAATAGCAGCCGGTGTTCCGCAAGGCGGAGTGTTGTCCCCTGCCCTATTCAGCCTGTATCTTGAGGACATTCCCGAGCCTCCCAATGAAGTAAGGATTGTTATGTATGCCGACGACATCACCATCATGTGCCAGGATCGTGACCTGCAGATAGCCGCTAACAAGATCAGCGCCTATCTCGTCGAGTTGAAGCTCTTCCTCGATAAAATGATGCTCACAGTCTCTGCTGCAAAATCCTCTGTTTCAGTGTTCACAACGAACACCAAGGAACACAGTGCCCATCCAGATGTCAAATGGGATGGTGACCTGTTGCCAGCAGCAAAATTCCCCAAGCTGCTTGGCCTTATTCTTGATCCCTCACTGAAGTTCCACAAAACGCGGAACAGAAACAAACAGTCGTCAAGGCTAGGCTTAATATCTTGAGAGCTCTCGGAGGAACATCATGGGGAAGCAGCCGAGAGACTATATTGAGAACCTACAGATCAATACTTCAGCCGGCTCTGGAATATGCGGCACCAGTGTGGCAGCACCTGGTGTCTGACAGCTCCTGGAATAAGCTGCAGCGTGTACAGAATGCTGCGCTTAGAATTGCTACCGGTTGTGCAAGGAGCTCCCCGGTGGAGCATCTTCACGCGGAGGCCTGCATATTGCCGGTCAAGGAGCATTGTGAACTCCAGGCACAGCAGATGTATATTAATGTTCTGAGGCAGCCGAATCATCCGTCAAAGAGAATCATGAAGCCCATAAGAGAGAGGTCGATTAGGACGCCGTTCGCCGATGCTCCTCGTAAAGTTGATGTACAGAGATGGACCGACTCCAACATGGAAAGGCTTCGTCTTCTGCGTGAGGAGCACACCCAGTTTGTTCGAGGATATCTAGCAAAGGCGGCTGTGAACCCTATCTTGGGAACGGTGCCGCCTCGGGTTTGCGAGTCCGAGTCTCAACTCGGCAGACGAGCCAGATGTGCTCTTGCATCGTTGCGCTGTGGTCACTCTATTCTGCTCATGTCTTACGTCAACAAGATCGACAGCAGCCGACCAGACGCATGCCCGGACTGTGGTGCTCCCGGACACGACACGGTGCACTTGTTCATGTTCCCGAAGAGACCTACCTCCTTAACAACAATGGACCTTTGGACGAATCCTGTGAAGGCCGCCCAGTTCCTCAACCTATGACAAAAACCACTTTGAGGCTGCAGAAGAAGAAGAAGAAGGATAGAACGTCTTAACTCGGCCAACAGGGATGGCCGCCTTCATGGCCCTGCGAATTGCATCAGATAAGTGATGCTCCTTCTGGTGCACATTGCCATTCCACGGGTAATCAGCCGCTAGGCGTAGCGCAACTTCACTGAACAGACACCAGTCTGCTTGGCCTAAATTGAGATAAGAACGTTGACGAACACCAGAATAAGGAGCAAGCGAATTTGAGAGATCGATGTGGACAAAGACGGGAACGTGATCACTAGACAATGTTGTTGAGGTAGACCATGAGCAGGCGTTGGAAAGGTTGGAAGAGACTAGAGTTATGTCTGGGCTAGAAGATCGGCCGCTGGCAGGGAGACGAGTGGGCTGATCATCGTTGAAGATGACCAGGTCGCACTCCTCAGCCCAATCTTCGGCTTCTTCTCCTTTGGCATCAGAACCAAGGGACGAGCGAGCAGAAGGTATGGGCGTTAAAGTCGCCCGCGAAGACAACTGAGGATGAGAGGGAGCAGCCGTAAAGCTGCTTGAGAAGTGGAATAGGATTGTAAAAAGAAAGGCATGAGGTAATAGGTGGAATATTTATGTTGAAGAGAGAAAGAGGTGTTTTGAGAGAGATATGGATTGGAAAGTACTCGAGAGTACCATCCGTGGGGGTGTTCGGTATGAGGTGGGACGGGAGAGAGGATAAAACAAAGGTTGAAACTCCTCCGCCAAGAGCTGACCTTGGAGCATGGAAAGCAGAGTAGCCCGGGATGTTAGGATGAGGACGGGTAGATGATGGAGGGAGCTTGGTTTCTTGAACCATGATCACGTCTGGATGATAAGTACGTGCGAAGGGAGAGAGCTCAGAAAGTTTGGCACGAAGGCCGTTGAGATTGATATGTACAATGAAAAGGGGGCGATTTGAGGAAGAGGAATCAGAGTTTGTAAGTGAAGAGCATAAAACACAGCGAAAAGCAGAGCTATGATGCCTCACAGAACTGGGACCCGAACAGGAGAGATGCACCCAACTTTGGCATTCGAAGCACTGGACGCTTGTTTTCCTCCATGTGACATCCTTGCCGCACGTGGCGCATGGGTACTTCTGAGCAGGTCCAGGATTCCATTCCACGCCGGCCCTTAGCAGGAGAATCCGAAGGAGAGACGCGGCCGGCCAGCACCTCTCCCATGACAAAAACCCTCTTCGTGGAGAGGGTGACGTCGGTTTGCATAGAGGTGATCTTCTTTCCTTCACACTCCCACGGCACGAACGTACGACATCTCGGCAGCCGCTCTCTCGCTGCCTCTAACCTGCGCTTCGCGTCAGCACGCCTGTTCCGAAGAGGATAGCTTTTACTCCGGATTTTTAACGACCCCCCCCAAAAAAAAAAATTCATTTTGCTCTTAAATTTTCCCAATTTTTTACGACTCCCCGTTGTGCCGAGTAACAACCCTGCCCATCACCCCTGCGACCTAGTGCATACTTCCCGCGACGGGCCACGCGACGTAGCGCTTGTCATATATATCGAACGAAAATTTATATTATTGATTAGCACAGTCGCTGTCGCGGCAAGTATCCACTAGGCCTCCTCCACAAGATCTGCGAATACCGTTCAAGAATCCCTCATGGAAGAGAATAACCCCAACAGCCAAGTTTTACGGACTCTTTAATTTAATCAGTAGATCACAATGAACACACTTACACGGTGGTGGTGTTCGGGGTACGATTCCGCGACATAAAGATGTCCAAAAGGGCCGACCTTGCTGAAAACTTCTAGGCACCGTCCAAGCTCTGAAAACAAGTAGAAAGTGAAATGCCAAAAAATGACCATAATGAGCCTTTGAAGAGAATAGCGGAATTTATAGCCCTTCGGGGGCCCGATCGGCTTCTAACACGTTAAAACATGCCTGTCAAAGTGACAAAACCTGTTTACCCGCAATTACCTGCCTAAACCCGTTTGATCGATCCGTATCATTTGTTTGGGAGCAGGACGGGCCCTCGAAGCTCCATACTCGCATTTCTATGAAGAAAGAAGACAAATCCCGACTTTTCAAGCAGTTTTTCTCGAAAAATTCCTTACCTTAGCCAGCCGGCCCCACTTTTTTCGCTCTGGACGTGGTAGAGACAACTAAAGTGGAGGAATGATGATAGAAGATTTGAAGAGATAAAACGGCTTCGCAATGAAAAATTTCGAACGGCGCTGTTGGAAAACTTCTTGCTGCGGCTGCGTCGCATCGTCTGATTGGAGCGCCGCAGTAAACCTAGTTTGCTCCTGCGGTGATGTGCTACCCTATGAGTTCGACTGAGGAATGTACACAATTACCCTTAGAATTCCGGTGAATAATCATAGTAGTGGAAAATGAGGCTCAAGGGGGGGGGGGGGAGAATGAGAATACGGGGCGGGGATTATCCGTTCGTCGTCCAATCGCCGGATGTCTCTCTCCCCAAGTCGACGCCGATTGGCCGACGGAGAGATAAACCACGCCCCGTACTCTCATCCAACCCTGCTCTCAGATTTTTTTTCAGGTTCAAGCTGGTTTATTTGTTCTGGTATTCATCACGAACATTTTAATAATCGAAAAAAATACTATTTGTAAGCGCGAATTCTCAACAAGCGAGAATGCTCAAGCTAGGAGAAGGAATTAATGTTACTAATCGCCGCCTAATCCTACATTTTAAAAAGTTGTAGGCTCAAGACGGTCGCTTGCAGTGCTTAACTAACGTTTTACCTTTTGTAACCAACCGTAAACGTCCGAAACACCGGAAACGGACTTCATATTCGTGTTCAGCGCCACAAATTAGTTACACCCCCGGGAGCAGTGTGAGCAATAAAAAAATTCGACCACCGGACCTTTAAAAGTGGGTTGAGCTAGATACCTCCCATGATGCTTGGTAGTTCAAAAAAATTCTTAAAAAACTTCACCCATGGTTTTTTTTTCGGGGGGAGGGTAAGGGGGTGGTGAACATAGGAATGAGATTTGTTTTCGATTTTCTGAGCGATTTTGTGAGTCAAGGTGAGCAATGCTTTATTATAATTACCGTGAGGCGCTCTAGTCGGGCGAAAAACTGAAATCGATTTTCGTAGTTCTGGTTAGCGCCTGAAAAAACCCCTATGAACTGATGGAAAGTTTGGATTCGAGAGGTTCGAGAGATTAAGATGAACATGCGAGATCATGTGCAAAGGCCATACTTTGCTTATCTGGGCCAGATTCCGGTCCGCGATTGCGTCTCGACACGCTTTGCGGCCGCGCGCGCTCGAGTCAGTCGGGTTTCCAGTGCCAAAGCCGACTCGATGTGGCTTTTTTATACAGTTTTCTCCAATTTTCCTTAGTTTCTAGTTTCCAAAACCCACCTAGAGTCAGCAGATCGGCCGCTGCGGCGCTGGAAGTTCTTCTGACTTGGAAGCGTGCGGCCGCAAAGCTTGTCGAGACGCAATTGCGGACCGGAATTTGGCCCAGATAAGCACAGTAGCCTGCTGCATGCCCACTTCTGCCGAAGACTTAAATGCTTTTCGTAATCGCAAATGTCCAATCAGAGACAAAAAAGGTTTTTGGGGACTCTCCAGTGTACATATTACTCCTATGTATAAGAACGTAAAAGGCAACCGAACATTGCTCGACACGACGCGGTCGCGCCCCGGCTCCATAAAATTCTAGGTTTTCATTCCGATTGTGTTATATTTTTACCACCGTTGGTGCTGTTTTCCTACTCCGTAGTTCAGGCAGATCCTCATTTACTGACCACCAGAGAAGGACGGTATGTGAATGAAGACACATCGCTCTCCACTTCTTTTATACCCTGCCCATTATCAATTGGTTAACATCAATTTTGTTTACGAACCGCGTCGTGAGGCGACCGCGTCGTATCGAGCAATGTTCGGTTGGCCTTTACGTTTTTATCTCTTATGGGACGTAGCTTAGCGCTTTTCGGTTAAATAGGCTCAATGAGGAAATAGAAAAAAGCGAAGCCGCTCATGTAGAGCGAAAATTGGAAAAACGGCGCATTCGAAAAAATGGTGTTAAAAAGCCGCCTTTCCAAATGGCCTGTGCGGCCTTAGTTTTCCCTTCAGAGCGCATTCGGCTAGAGGGTGCATGTCTTCGTTGGTCATCGGAAACTATAGTTAGGTCCGTCGCGTCCTCAAAAAAAAAAACATTCAAATTTCACCCGCGGCTGGCGCGGTGGTCGTCTGCGCCTGCCCGCTAATTGATATAGGCCGATAGAAGGTTGAGATTGAAACAGCCCGCACCAGCCGCAGGTGAGATTTGAATGTTTTACCTTAGGACCCAGGCTTCGAACCTAACTATATGTGCTCTGCTTAACACTTGAGAGACCGGGCGCCCCACGGCCAATCAGTTCAGTTGGCACTGAAGATTTTCCCCATAAAGGAACCCGAATATAAGAATATCAAGGTGACTCATGTCTGCTCGCATAAAATAAAAGTTTCTCTTAATACGGGTCTTCCAGCTACAATGAAAAGACATCTTTTATTTTAGGGCGACGAAGTTCATAGCTTGGGTGCGCAGTTTTAACACGCGGTTTCGCAGGTTTTGAACTCATATCAGACCTTTTCTCGAGATTCGTTATCCTTTTTTCGGAAGATATCAATAAAAAGTTTCTTGGAGAAGTTAAGCTAATGTCTTTTATAGCGATTCCATAGATGCACCTTCTTTCCGGTACTGCCGCATTGCAAAAGTCAAAACTAAGGCAGCAAAGGACCGCTGGGGAGAAACTGATTCTTCACACCTCATTTCCAACAGGGATTTTTTTCTATTTTTCTTCCTACATAATCGGCTCAGCTTTTCCTATCTCCTTTTACTAGGTTTAGCTTCTCAGGGCAATGCCAATGCCACTAAAACACTTAGATAAGTGTTCTCTCCCCGTAATTTTGAAGGCAGCGTTCAACATAAAATAGGTCTCCAAACTTGCACCGGAAATCAAACGCACCGCAACAATGAAGACAAACGAACGAGTCATGGAGAGCTCTACACGGCTCTCAAACTTTTGTGCGCTATGCCCAACCCGCTTATTTCCTTGTTGGCCGTCGAGAGAGTGGGCGGGGCGGGCATAGCACAACCAAGTTTGATGGCCGCATAGGGCTCCCCTTGGCTCGTTTTTAGCCAATCTTCTGCCATTATTGTTGCAATGGAGCCCAGTACACTCAATTTCTGGTAAACACTCGAAAACAGTTTTCATCGTGAGCAGTGCCCTTAACTAGTATTCATGTCGCCAGCGGTCTAAAAACAGGTATGAACAACTCGTCGTTGTGTACTAAACATTCTGGGATGCTGAAACGAAAGGGTTGAACTTTCGCTGATTTCCGGATCGCACACCCTCGGTCGCACCTCTATCACTGTTTTACAGCGACAATAAATGTCCGTTCGAAACACCGTAATTGATGGATCGCTTTCACATTTGGAGTTCGGGTATCACGTCATGGAAACGACACCGTTGTGACACAAATTCGTGGCTGTTCACACCTGACGACAAGAAAGGGGACTGATAAAATCCAATTTTCGAGAACATGAACCTTATTTTCACTTCGTCTAACAAACTGTTCTTTATATGAGACCGTTCGCGTAAAACTCGACCTTAAAGGCACAGGACATCCAAGAAATTGATTTTCGGCTTCCATGCTTATCTTGGAGAGAGTCACACGCTGATCACAGTGGTATCTCTGAAATCGTCCAAGACCCCTTTGAACAGAGATTTGGCTATTCAAAGAAGCATGGATTTTGAGGGTGGAAAATTGGTGGACGAGTTGTCTCAAGCCTGTATTTCTCTTTATTCGCAATCATTGCGTGAAAATAAGCCAGGGTAACGAGACAGTCCGGTAATGGACGGAAGAACGACGAATTGTTGGAATTCATCCATCCATCGAGCCGCTATCGATTTCGAAATTCGGTTGGGGGTCGGGCCTGTGGTGGTCGCTAATATCTCGCTTATTTGGAGGAGTTGAGATCTGGCATTTGGCACGTGTCATACAGGAGGGGTCTTCTACACAAATACATGCAAATTCCAAAATTCATATCTGAGGGTGTACTGTGCCTTTAAAGGCACAGCACATTCGCCTCGCGGCGCCGCGTGATCGATACGGCTGCACACCGTGCTGCCGCACTTTTGCGCGGCGAGACTATTCCGCCCCTAAGGGGTCGTTTAAACTTTCGCCGCGGCGCGGCGAGTTGCAATACAGCCATATCGGTCGAGCAGCGAGGCGTTTAGAGTTATTCTGCTCGAAATCTTTGAACGGTACCGCACGCTGCTGCCGCCTAGGTGCTGCCGCGCCGCCCGAGCAGGGCAGGCGGCACGGCGGCCGCGTGCGATCCGCATTGACACAGTATGCTTCTTTTGCTGTTCTTTCATACACATTCCCAATCTCGTTCTTCTGATTCATCTCTAAAATTCCTTCCAAGGTCCTGGGCGTTGTTCAGAGTAGGCTGGGTTGTGAAAAGTTCATTTTTTTAGCTTCTGAAACCATTTTTCTAAAGATAAATCGTTTTCGAAGACTCTATCCGCCTTCGGGTGCTGTGTTATGGTACGAAAAATTCTTTTGCAGAATGAAATCACTCATTACAATCAGTCTTGTGTTATGTCAGAGCTACTCCAGGCTGTGTTTAACGTCATTCTGCGACGTCGCCGCATAGAATCGACGCAGCCCGATTTTACATCTTGGTAGCGCGATTTTCAAGCGACGCGCCGCGCCGCCCCACTTATTGCCGCGCCGCTCCGCGGCGGAAGTATAAACGACCCCTAAAGGGCTGAGCGCCATAAGGGCGCGGCGCGGCCTGATGGTACTCTGCTCGGCCCTAAATCGGCGGTACAGGAAAATCGGGATAGGGGCTCTCTACACACCGAGGGAGGAGCCTTCTTGCCTTTTTCGGCTCTAATTCCTCTCGGGACCACTTCACTTGCATTGAATGGCGTGGCGTTTCGAACTGCAAGAACGGGACAACTCCCTCGGTGTGTAGTGAGCCCCTAGCTCGGAAAATCTGGTCTGCATTGACCCTATCGATAGATCACGATTAAAACCTACTCGCCCAGAGCTTGACGTCTGCAAAATGATCCGCTGGCTCACTGCGCCCGAGAAAAAAGCGCCGCAAAACCCTAAAAATCAAAGTAAGTATGTTTTCCCATTTATCGGCTCAATTTTGTGAATGAGCCTGGTAGACCACACTGGTCAACTCCGGCGTGTCAAAAACGTAGGGCTATGAAGTTGGAAGGAGTCAAAGATGAAGATCCGCCATCCGTTCTCACGGGTCATCTAGCTTTTTTCCATGAATTTTCGATGGGGCCAACATTTGATGAGACAACCTCAAAAACAGTTGCGGCACAAACCCCACATGCAAGAAAACTTTGTAAATGACAGTGACGAGGTCTCCAAGTGGAGAAAAGTTTCAAAACGATTTTGGCGCGAAGTACAAATTTTCAGTGTTTTCACACACAAATGAAGATTTTTCATGGGCCCTTTTCACATTACGTTCACTAGAGAGGCCAAGCTACACAAAAACATGAGAGAATATTATGCGGTTTCCTGCGCGTGCGATGCCTTTAAGGGCAGTCGCAGTCTTCGCGATAAAAAATGTGTTTTAGTTTCCACTAAGAATGGGTAGTGGAGAGGCACACTGTAACGTTAACGTCGAAAGAACACATGAAAACGAGCCAGGAAAAGCTCCAAAAGAGTCCGAACTTGCCACTTTTAGCGCAAGGCGAACCCCAGAAGCGCAATGCCCGCCCACCCACGTGAACGAATGAAAGCTTGAAATCGTGAGATGAGCGATGTTTTCCAACCACTAGCCCCGTTCTTCCCTTCATTCTCAACTTCTCTCTTTACTCAGGTCAGCTCGCATACATCGGCTGCAAAAGATGGAAGTTACATGCCTCGGAGCTCGGACTCGCAAACGTTGACTGTGAGGAATCGATTCTTCTCAAGAAGCGCGTGATTTGGCCTTTCAAACCCACAATCAGTTTTCGATTTTTGGTAACAAAACGCACAACCAAATCAATGGTACATCATTTCATCTGGCTTTTAGTGTTTCTTCCGTGTTAAATTTCATGACAAATCAATTGCACCCAGTATTTCACTTCTTTTAGCTAGTTTCTCGCAAATAGTATTATGCCAAATCATAAACCTCTTGTACCGAAGCAAAACAGTCAGTTATCGCTCCAGCTGCGAAGCGGATGGAGAGGTTTGGTTTTGCCTAGGCCTTGTGATCACTTAGAATTTTATAAAATAGTTTATAGAATCTTTGAAACAAAATTTCTGAAGATTTCCTACTGGATATAAGCGAAGGGGTCCAGAAGACACCTGCTGTCCGAATTTCAACCAAATCGCTTCACAAATAACAAAGTTGTGAGCCCGAAAGCTTAAGAAAATTTCATGGTGTGCGCCGTAGGCCGTGGGCCGTAGGTCAGCCGTAGGCCGTCACGCTTTTCAGTCCTCACTGCTAATAGCCACTGCCAATGGTCTCAGGCAATCAACTTGGCAGACAGGTAAGTTGGTAGGAGGTACGTAGGCTGGTAATTAACCGATTTGTAGGTGAGGGGGGATTCTGATGACGTCATCGGGACGTCGTGAAAAGTGCTTCGGGCTTCTGATGACGTCATCGGGACGTCGTGAAAAGTGCCTCGAGTTTCTGATGACGTCATCGGGACGTCGTGAGAGTGCTTCGGGCTTCTGATGAGGACATCGGGACGTCGTGAAAAGTGCTTCGGGCTTCTGATGACGTCATGGGGACGTCGTGAAAGTGCTTCGGGCTTCTGATGACGTCATCGGGACGTCGTGAAAAGTGCTTCGGGCTTCTGATGACGTCATCGGGACGTCGTGAGAGTGCTTCGGGCTTCTGATGACGTCATCGGGACGTCGTGAAAAGTGCTTCGGGCTTCTGATGACGTCATCGGGACGTCGTGAGAGTGCTTCGGGCTGGCTTCTGATGGCGTCATCGGGACGTCGTGAAAAGTGCTTCGGGCTTCTGATGACGTCATCGGGACGTCGTGAAAGTGCTTCGGGCTTCTGATGACGTTATCGGGACGTCGTGAAAAGTGCTTCGGGCTTCTGATGACGTCATCGGGACGTCGTGAGAGTGCTTCGGGCTTCTGATGACGTCATCGGGACGTCGTGAAAAGTGCTTTGGGCTTCTGATGACGTCATCGGGACGTCGTGAAAGTGCTTCGGGCTTCTGATGACGTCATGGGGACGTCGTGAAAAGTGCTTCGGGCTTCTGATGACGTCATCGGGACGACGTGAGAGTGCTTCGCGCTTCTGATGACGTCATCGGGACGTCGTGAAAAGTGCTTCGGGCTTCTGATGACGTCATCGGGACGTCGTGAAAGTGCTTCGGGCTTCTAATGACGTCATCGGGACGCCGTGAAAAGTGCTTTGGGCTTCTGATGACGTCATCGGGACGTCGTGAAAGTGCTTCGGGCTTCTGATGACGTCATCGGGACGTAGTGAAAAGTGCTTCGGGCTCCTGATGACGTCATCGGGACGTTGTGAAAAATGCTTCGTGCTTCTGACGACGTCATCGGGACGTCGTGAAAGTGCTTCGAGTTTCTGATGACGTCATCGGGACGTCGTAAAAAGTGCTTCGGGCTTCTTATGACGCCATCGAGACGTCGTGGAAGTGCTTCGTGCTTCTGATGACGTCATCGGGACGTCGTGAAAAGTGCTTCGGGCTTCTGCAGACGTCATCGGGACGTCGTGAGAGTGCTTCGGGCTTCTGATGAGGTCATGGGGACGTCGTGAGAGTGCTTCGGGCTTCTGATGACGTCATCGGGACGTCGTGAAAAGTGCTTCGGGCTTCTGCAGACGTCATCGGGACGTCGTGAGAGTGCTTCGGGCTTCTGATGAGGTCATGGGGACGTCGTGAGAGTGCTTCGGGCTTCTGATGACGTCATCGGGAGGTCGTGAGAGTGCTTCGGGCTTCTGATGACGTCATCGGGAGGTCGTGAAAAGTGCTTCGGGCTCCATATGACGTCATAGGGACGTCGTGAAAGTGCTTCGGGCTTCTGATGACGTCACCGGGACGCCGTGAAAAGTGCTTCGTGCTTCTGACGACGTCATCGGGACGTCGTGAAAGTGCTTCGGGTTTCTGATGACGTCATCGGGACGTCGTAAAAAGTGCTTCGGGCTTCTTATGACGTCATCGAGACGTCGTGGAAGTGCTTCGGGCTTCTGATGACGTCATCGGGACGTCGTGAAAAGTGCTTCGGGCTTCTGCAGACGTCATCGGGACGTCGTGAGAGTGCTTCGGGCTTCTGATGAGGTCATGGGGACGTCGTGAGAAGTGCGGGACTATCCTAGACGGTGGGGGGGGGCACTCAAGATTCAAGTCAGAAATGGAATGAACCACCGATCTATAACGCTATCAATCGAAGTATTTCTACAGAGCTTCATCAACAACAATGACTGATAGCAGCATCAAGCACCTTTTATCAAGGTTTCCATTCATTTTCATGAGAAAGTCGTGGGTGCCGTCTAGGATAGTCCCAAGAGTGCTTCGGGCTTCTGATGACGTCATCGGGACATCATGAGAAGTGCGGGACTATCCTAGACGGTGGGGACACTCAAGATTCAAGTCAGAAATGGAATGAACCACCGATCTATAACGCTATCAATCGAAGTATTTCTACAGAACTTCATCAACAACAATGACTGATAGCAGCATCAAGCACCTTTTATCAAGGTTTCCATTCATTTTCATGAGAAAGTCGTGGGTGATCCCCCCGTCTAGAGATAGTCCCAAAGTGCTTCGGGCTTCTGATGACGTCATCGGGACGTCGTGAAAAGTGCTTCGGGCTTCTGATGAAGTCATCGGGACGTCGTGGAAACCCGGATAGTGGGCAGGTGTTCGGGACCCGTTGCTGCTCATTCGAAAAGTTGTGGAGACCACCCCGTAGAGTGAGCAGGAGGCCCAGACTCGATGCTAGCCATCCGAGAAATTATGCCCCGGAATTTGCGCAGGGGAGAACACCTTGCAAAACTTTTGTAAAAGTGTAAGGATGACAAGCATAGCAAGCAGAAAGTTTGAGATGTTATGTGAGTCATGTCAGGTCATGTTGCCAGGCTGCTTTTCAGTTTCGTAAGGTCATTCACACAACCCCATTTTGAGTGCTCCCTCTTCCTTCTTCACCAGCCTACTGATTTTTCTGCAATAAATGGTATATGCTTCGTTATTAGCATCCAAATTCAAAAACAAATTGTTAGAACTATCTCCATTCGCAGCTCAGCAGAGCTTTTTCATATCAGATTCATGGAATCAGAAGCGGCTGTTCTGCGAGAAGGAATGGGGCAACGGAAACGAAATAACGAGTATGTAAAACTGCTTTGTTCCACTGATGTGGAAGTGTCCAGATGGAATGGAAGGTAGTTTCTGACTGTCCCGGTTTTAAGTTAGTTTCATTTGAAAGCGAAGAGCTGCAGGCAGATTCTGCATCCGGCTGTAGGCCAGCAGGCTTTCATGATTATCGACCGGGCTGGCTACGTCTGGGCGACCAACTATAACCGGGGCCTAAGGTCTCTGTCAGAGTTGGTTGAGAAAATCACCGTGGCCGACCCGTTCGATACGTATGAAAAACATGGAAGGTGCAAATAACACCCGGTGTAGCCAGATGTGGCTGACGCGATCAATATGAATGAATTATGTGGATTGATATCATGGATATCATTCATTTCTTAGCTAATATCATGTGAACATCGGTCTTGTCAGCCACATCGTGTGATTTTTTCTGGAGATAGTTTTACAACAGTTTGGGTCATTGATTCTTGTGACCACAGAAAGAGGACTGATCTAGTGGGAGATGAAGAGGTCTTTGTTCGAAATTCTTGCATGGGATATTACAGCGTAATATCAAGAAAGTGAACAATTCTGTAAAAAGGGTCTCCCAAGCAGAAGTGGTTTGGTTAGCGTTACAAATGCTTCAGCAAAAAGGGAACAATAGGAAAGCGGAATGAGGAGAGTCTACAAAAATGAACAATATCCTCCAAGAACTCTTTTCTTTTTCGAAACTTCCAAACAGCGGAAACAAACCGTTGTGGTATTTTACGAGGAAGAAATGACTGGTTCCCTAAAACAATTTAACACCATCTCCCTTTTAATGATAGCTATTAGGTTCACATGCATATATACATATTTTATCGGCACTACATAATCAAAGTCCTTTATGGAGCCAAAAGCGCTTCCTCATAGAGAACCACAACGGTTTGTTTCCGCTGTTTGGAAGTTTCGAAAAAGAAAAGAGTTCTTGGAGGATATTGTTCATTTTTTTGTAGACTCTCCTCATTCCGCTTTCCTATTGTTCCCTTTTTGCTGAAGCATTTGTAACGCTAACCAAACCACTTCTGCTTGGCAGACCCCTTTTTTACAGAATCGACTTTTGAGAAAGGAAGAGTCGATCGCTAGAGATCGCTGTTTTGACCAACGATCTCACGATCACATGAAGCTTGTCTTTCTTTCGAGTGATTTATGGAGAAGGAAAGGCTAATCGATGTGTGTAGAAAAGTCATTCTTTACGTAATTCTATGGTATATTCTATCAACTTCCCCTCAATTGTACTGTATCAAATGTTGATCATTCACAATTAGGATGGCTGGATCATTCACAATTAGGATGGCTGACAGCAAATTGTGCCAGATGACTGACGGAGGGCCGGCCTCTTTTGACAGAATTCTAGACATTCGACCTCATTTATCTTCACAATAAGGCCTTTTTAATCAAACAAACTCTGTCTACGTTTTTAGGTTAGCCCAGAGAATCATTCAAACCGGAAAAAACGGTGAGTGGTTTTCAGCGCGTACGATGCCTTCAACAGAAACTTTTATTATTAGCGGGCAGACATGGTCACCATGATATTCTTTTATTCGGGTTCCTTTATGGGGAAAATTTTCAGTACCCACTGAACTGATTAACCGTGGGGCCCGGTCTCTTAAGTGTTAAGCAGAGTGCATATAGTTAGGTTCGAAGCCTGGGTCCTCAGGTAAAAACATCCAAGTCTCACCTGCGGCTGGTGCTGGCGGTTTCAATCTCAACCTTCTATCGGCCTAAATCAATTAGCGGGCAGGCGCAGACGACCACCGCGCCAGCCGCGGGTGAGATTTGAATGTTTTTTTTTGAGGACGCGAGCGACGGACCTATCTATATGTAGTTTCCGATGACCAACGGAGACATGCACCTTCTAGCCGAATGCGCTCTGAAGTTAAAGCTAAGGCCGCACAGGCCATCTGGAAAAGGTGGCTTTTCAACACCATTTTTTCGAATGCGCAATTTTCCCAATTTCCACTCTACATTGACCGTGCAGGACCTTAGTAGGAGTGTGCAGGACATCATGGGACCTGTGCACAACCCAGTAGGAGTGTGCAGGACATCGTAGAATGTGTGCAGGACCTTAGTAGGAGTGTGCAGGACATCAAGGGACGTGCGCATGACCTCAGTTTAATGTCCAGGACACCGTATGCAGGTCATGCTTCCGAATCAACAAGAACGATAGTTAAGTGCTCCAGAACAGGGCTACCGTAATCTCACTCGAGTAGGCTCTAAAACTTTCTAAGTTCTGACTCCGAACTCGCTACATCTCCACCACCGGTGGTGCTGTTCTCCTGCTTTGTAGTCCAGGCAGATCCTCAACTGCTGACCTCTGTAGAAAGACTGTGTATTCACTTCTTTCATACTTTACCCTTGATCACTTGGATATAATCAAATTTGTTTACTAGAGCCGAATAACATCATTCCTAAGATTACGGTAGCCCTCTTCTGGCGCACTTAGCTATCGTTCTTGTTCCGAACCAGACATATGGGCCGGCGCAGACGAGCCACATCAGCATGAACCGGTGAAGTTTGGCTAGAGCGGCTGACCCTGGGTCTACTCTACTCAGAAGTTTTGGAACATCATGCTAGCAGCACAAAATGACCTCAACATGTTTCCGACATGTTATCTCGTCTCGCGCAGCTTACAAACGTGCTTCCGCCGCGGGTTTTCCAGGAGAGCGATAGCCGGGGCAGTCAGGGAGCGAGCAAACATGGTACCGTCAGGCATCAAACATATTACGGCATCTTCAAGCAGGCATTTTTGAATTTGCGCCCGCTCGCTCAATCGATTTCGCGCGAACGTTCTCCCTGCTTCCACCTCCACCCGCCCCCCCATAACTGCTGGGGTTCATGTTTTTCTTGTCAAGATTCTCATGAAATTATTCTTCTATGTTGGATTTTGTGCTGTCAATCAGCCTTTGCCTCCTGATCCTCTATCAATGCTGGCCGAGGCAGCGTACTGTAATTTTTACAGTCATTTTCTCACAGTTGCAATGACATCTAATATGCGGTTTCTTGTCTTTCCCTATAGCTTCGCCTCGTTCAAGGCAGGGTCCAACATGAGTGGTACTTTTTTATGCTATAGTCTATCCGATGTATGGTAACCCTGGCAAGCACAAATTCTCAATTCGTTCAAGTAAGTAGAGGAAAAAACGAGGAAAAAGTCAATCATGTCCCAGAAAAAAGCAAACACGCCCACCGACAAGTTTTTGATTTCAATATGTTCGAGACGCGCGTTGATCTTTAATCTTAAGCTAGAATATATTAGGGGCCGATTATAGTCCCGCCGCTGGAGGGCGCGGCATCATGCAATGAAGGAGAATCGATCGTACGGCGCCACATGATCGATACTCCTCTATTGGATGCTGTCGCGCCTCTCAGCGGCGAGACTCTAATCGGCCCCTTAAGGGGTTTTTAGAGTTTCACCGCGGCGCGATTTCATGATTCATATGCGAATTCTGCGATGGAATTCTAAAATAGGCCTTAAGCTGAGGAATAAGTTCCCGCGCCTTTAAAAAATGTTATTTTCAGCATTGTATAGCAAAGTATCATTTAGCATTCGAAGGCTCATTTTTCCCGTATCTCATGATCATTCTCGTCTCGTAAAAACGAGTAGCTTTTCAATTCCACATTTAAACATACTGTGCAATCTAAATCTTAATATTTTAGAATGTTCATATTCACTCTCTATACTGAGGCGGGGTGAGATTTCAGCAATTGGTGTACTCCTGGTGCGCGTCTCCCAAGGTTTTGCATATTCCGCTCTACGCGAAGGGCAAGTAGTTGTTTTGGCAAGTAATCTCGATTGAAAAAAAAATCCGTGAACCCTGTCCGTGGGTTCCCGTTGGTAGGAGTATGTTTTAATTTGGTCGGAATAACAGAAAATAAAATTCTGTGGTTTGAGCGAAAACAGGATAATTTTCAATGATGATAAAAAACGCTCAAACGACAACTTCGTCCCCAGGTAGATCTGAGACAATGTTGAAATTGAAAAATTGCTCCTGATATACACTCAAAATGATTCAAAGGCATCGTGCGCATAGAAAACCGTATACTAATTCTTCCTTTTTTTTGAGTGGCTTGGCCTCTCTATTGAATTGCCGAACTGGCCCATTGAAAACCTCCATATCTTAAGAAAAGTCATTCTGAACACGTAAACTACATTCAAATTTCGTGCCAAAGTCGTTTTTGAAGCTTTTCTGTATTGGTAGACGTCGTTACTATCATTTTGGAGTTTTTCTGCATTTGGAGACCTCGTCACAGTCATTTTCGAAGTTTTTCTGCATGTGGAGTTTGTGCCGTCACTGTTTTTCATCTCGTTTGCCGGTCGCATCAACATGAAAAAGTGCTAGATGACTGGTGACAACTGGTGGCGGATCCTCATCTTTTGACCCCCTCCAACCTCATAACCCTAATTTTTGACGCGCCGTAGTTTACCGGTATGTTCTATTGGGCTCATTCATGAATTTGAGCACCAAAATTGAAAGTGCTTTCCAGCGCGGACGATGCCTTTAAAGGCAGTGTCCACGATAAATTTCGTCCTCGGTTTTTGGCCGGAAATCGAAAGTTCAGAGTTTCATTGGAGCACTGGGGTCGAAAGAACAAACGAAAACGAGCCAGAAAGAGCTCCATACGGCTCCGAAGTCCGCTCGCGCTAGCCCTTTCGCTCGCGGTCGAGTTTCTCGACGTGAACGAAGGAACACTCGAAATAGCGAAATGAGCGATGATTTCCAATCATTAGCCCCGTTCTTCCCTTCATTCTCAGCTTCTCTCTTTACTCAGGTCAGCTCGCATACATCGGCTGCAAAAGACGGAAGTTACAAGCCTCGGAAAACTCGTCCACAATGCTTCTCTAGCTCAATTTTTGAGGGACCATAACTCTGATCCCAGAAGGTCGTGTACGATTTCAGACACATCGTTGAAATCAGCATGGGACCGTTTTCAAAATAGGCTGAAAAACAGAAGAACGATTTTCATCGTGGACACTGCCTTTGAGTACCTTTTTTTGAAGTTCTCTACCTGCACCTTCTTTTTGGCAGTGTCTCTTGTTTTCAAGCGCGATTAGTATGGTTTCACAAAACATGCCCAGCCACTGGATTGCGATACAACATCAGTTTGTAGATCGCAACCTCATTCTACAGACTGCTTTAGGCTCCGTCCATACGTGGCGAGACGCAAAATCGATGGTCATCGTGGGCACACGATTCGATAGCCGCTCACAGGCGCCCCTTCTCGCGCTCCCTCGCTCGCCTGCTCGCTCCCGCGCGCTCTTCACCAGCACCACGAAGCAAGCAGTAAGTTTCAAGCTTACTGCTCCATCACCAAAACAAGTGGCATTGAACCTGTATCAAAACTACTGCCCTTGTTTTCCATAATCCCACCACGGAAGTTGAAAACGGTCTGAAATCATCAGCCGGTGCACTGACTCGAACGATTGATCACCCGATCAAACGTTTTCAATCGAATCAACGCGAAGTAGGGATCTTTGCTCGGGTTAATTTGCGGGCACGGGCTGCTCCGGCGTTGAGGAGCGTCGAGAGGCGACAACATCGGGAACGCCCGCTTTCGCCACGTATGGACGCTGCATTAAGTAGGGTCGCTAGGCTATCCGAGTGGAAGCAGGCGTTTCAGCTGGAAGTATATTGGATACTGATATAGCGCGCCGTCCTCCGGTTTTCGTCATGGATTGACACTGGGGATTTTATGAAGCTGACCTCCGTGTCGAACGTTCCCTTTATCCTTTCTTAAAGGTTGAAACCCTTGAGCAGACGAAATCGCGATGTGAGTGCGGGTTTTTCGACTCCGTAGTATCGGAGCCAGTCCTTTCTAGCCTTTTTATGTTGCCTAGTCGTGATTTTAGATACACATGGTGCTAGTTCCATCTGGAGAACTTGCAGGCGAAACTCATCGTAAACATCGCCTTTGGAAACGGTACTAAAGGCAATGATAGTAAATGGTGGGGGTAGTGTTGAACGGTGAAAACCGCTCCGCATGTGTTTTTTTAATGCCATTGCCGTTTTTATCTTCTACGTTCAGGCGCTTTTCTTACAAACTTGTCAAGAAAGACTTTTTCGGCGAGGCTAATCCTGCATGCGTTCAATGGAGCACTGCTTCGTCTACAATCATTTCACCAAATGTTTTGAAAGCCTTAAATCGAGAATTATCCAGACGAAAAACTAGCTTTCTAGAACACCATCAAATTTTTTGGAATGCTCATGATTTCTGTTGCCAACGTTTCCTTATCCAACATTTTCTACTCTTGGAAATCAGGGTCATAACAAGAAGCTGGAAGAACAGCCACCGTGGCCGAAATACATTTACTTGAAGTCGAATTTTCTGTCAGTGCGTAATCAACCGCCACGAAACGTTCATCTTCACCACTAGATTCACTGTACATGCCTTTTATCCTGCAATGAGAATGCGTTCCAGTGCACGAAAACATTACTCAAAAACTTCATGTATACCAGGATTTGAAGACCATGAATGATCTTGTGCGGGTACTGTGAGGAATGAAGCGGGCGGGAAGCATGGATTGTTGGCATAAGACAGGGCCACATATTACCAAATCTTTGATAACTACATGAAAGATCACATCAAAATCAAATGCTACAGACTCGTAACCTGTTTGAACCCGAGTCCATGAGCAGGCCTGCCTCTCGCGTAAGGTAAGGAAGCCTACTCCAAACAGCAGAGCAAGAGTTCACGTCTTGAGTACATGTTAGAATCTCGTTGTGCTTCAGTGTTTTGCTTGCCATTGGCCTCAGCGTTGTTGGCAATCTGTCAGTATCGTAATCTAACGGACGCCAAATCTGACTCGAGCGCCAGGCAGCGAAACACGTAAGTATAGCGAGGCTCCTACCGACACGTTCAGCACGCAAGCATAACAGCTTTCCTTCATCTTTGTAGACAGCTATCGGTCACGCATAGGGACAGCTTTCCGCAGCTTTAGCAACATGCTACCTAAGACTTGCGTAATATGTCGGCTAAGGTGTTCGTAACATGTTTGCAAAGTTCTGAGTAGACGTGGTGGGGTCACGCAATATTGTGGTGCGCGCGAAGCGCGCACCAGATTTGGCTTTAAAGGCAGTGGTCACGATGAAAAACGTTATCGAGAAAACTACAAAAATCAGCTTAGATCAAAAACAGCTGAAAAACTATGAAGGTAGCGCGGTGAAAAACGGTCTACAAATAGAGTTTCTAGGGCTCAAAGAAGCTAGTTCGTGCACACGTGCACAGCGATGACGAAACAGATCGCAGTCTCATGCCGAGCAGTCAAAAATCATCGACATTCAGAGGACGAAATAAATGCAAATTTAACGAATAAAAACAGTTGAATAATGAAAGCATCACTTCAGCCAATATTTTTGACTAGATGTGTACATAAATTCGAAGGTTCATTGATTGACATTCAATTTCAAGCTAGCTGATGTTCTTGATATAAGAGGTCATCGATGCCGATGATGTGGAGAGGGCTCGTCCACCATCAAAAGGCAAGAAAGTTCAGGTTTCAAATTCGGCCCAAAACAGTGGTTTTTTCGCGATTTTTTCTTATAGGTCCTACTACTCGAGACCCAGGAAAGGATTTGGAGAGAAAAAGACGACAAGCATATTTGATCGCGACCACTGCCTTTAACTCGCCCAAGCGCAACTCTGCGATTACGAAATCGGCGTTCGGAGTGACTGTGGAAATGCGATTTTTCCTCCATCGGAAAGAGCGTAAAAAGTTGGGGTATACACCCAAAGATGGTTTGGAATGGTTCCTTGGCGCTCGAGAAAAATGGAGAAAACCACGTGATTTTAGTCGAAAAACTGTTAATCTCCTTTTTTTTTCAGACGGCGTTCACGATCTTGTTGCAGTACTTAAAATTGAGCTAGGAAGCTAATTTTTTGGCAGGAGGCTGGAAGTGGATGCACCTAGCTCCTATTCAATTTTGGAGTTGAAAGCTCAATTTTAGCGGAACCTCAATATTGAGGGCCAAGACGGGTAAAAACATTTAAACATGTTATTGTAAACCATCCGACATTCACTGAGCTTTGAAAATGAACTAATGAAAATCAACACAGCTAATGATAGGCTTCCGGCCAAGATTGTTCTCTCTTTGAGACGGTTGGTGTAAATAGGATTTTAGAAGTGCGCAGGACGCCGCAGAAAGTGTGCGAGCCACCAGTGGGAAAGCCTAGGTTGTCGTGGGAAGTGTGCGGGCCACCAGTGGGAATGCGCGGGATGCCGTAGAAGGTGTGCGGTAACCCAGTGGGAGTGCGCAGGACGCCGTAGAAAGCGTGCGGGCTCCCAATGGAAGTGCACAGGACGCCGTAGAAAATGTACGGGACCCCAGTGGGAGTGTGCAGGACGCCGTTGAAAGCGTGCCTGCTCCCAATGGGAGTGTGCAGGACGCCGTAGAAAGCGTGCGGGCTGCCAATGGGAGTGCGCAGGACGCCGTAGAAAATGTACGGGACACCAGTGGGAGTGTGCAGGACGTCGTAGAAAGCGTGCGGGCTCCCAATGGGAGGGCGCAGGACGCCGTGGAAAATGTACGGGACACCAGTGGGAGTGCGCAGGACGCCGTAGAAAATGTACGGGACACCAGTGGGAGTGCGCAGGACGCCGTAGGAAGTGTGCGGGACCCCAATGGGAGTGCGCAGGACGCCGTAGAAAGCATGCGGGCTCCCAATGGGAGTGCGCAGTACGCCGCAGAAAGTGTGCGGGCCACTAGTGGGAAAGCGTAGGTTGTCGTAGGAAGTGTGCGGGACCCCAATGGGAGTGCGCAGGACGCCGTAGAAAATGTAGGGGCCCCAGTGGGAGCGCGCGGGACGCCGTAGAATATGTACGGGCCTCCAGTGGGAATGCGCAGGACGCCGTAGAAAGTGTGCATGACCATAGTGAGAGTGCGCAGGACGCCGTAGAAAGTGTGCAACACCTCACTGGAAGTGCGCATGAAGCAGCAAATCGTGTACGGGGCCTCAGTAGGAAAGCGAGGATCGCTTTTTATGGATGAAGGTCACAATTTTTAAGAGTTATAGTCTACAGCAATGAATGTAGGACCTGGTGAGATTGCCGACTCTTCGTAACATACTGTAGTCTGATTGTGCTATCACTCATTTTTTCGAAAGAAGTGAGATTGGTCGGTGAGTTTTCATTTCTACTCTCACATTTTCGCCTGTTTTCATTGCTTCCACAGATGTAGTCGTATCGGTGAGAACACAGACTCTTCGATCTATCACCGCTATTTCGGAAAAATGAGGAATACCTCTAACAAACCACCGTATGTTAGGACGAGTCCGCAACTTCACGAGGTCTTACATCATATGCTGTAGACTATGTGGTTCTCAGACAACACCGATTGGTGCCGATTTCATTATTTACGGAAGGCACAAGCTGTCATAAGAGGTTTCGCCTCTCCAAAATGGGAATCGCTAAACAAAAATCAGGTCAAAAAGGGAACCTTTGGGAAAAATATATGAAATTTCTAAAAGTTTAGCTTCCTGGCAAAAGTAATGATTTGGCAATATTATAATTCCAAGAAATACAGCTGAAAAATAAAAAAACTTCTTGAAATATCTTAAAAAATGATTTGGCGCAAAATAAGCACAAGTAATGAAAAACTAGGAAATGTAGTGAAATGATTAAAATTGGATTTGGCGGTCAGTCATAGGCCAACTTTTTATAAGTAATGAGAGACGAGGTATAGGATTTTACAAGCTTCTCCGTTAAACTTATCTAAGCTAAATCAAGCGCGCAACGGAAACCGTAAAACATTTCATTGAAGCTGTAATACGGAAACCAGGGTGGGTCAAGCTATGTAAACGTAACACTCAAATCCAATGCGCGCTTGATTTAGCTTTGATAAGTTTAACGGAGAAGCTTGTAAAATCCTATACCTCGTCTCTCACTACTTATAAAAAGTTGGCCTATGACTGACCGCCAAATCCAATTTTAATCATTTCACTACATTTCCTAGTTTTTCATTACTTGTGCTTATTTTGCGCCAAATCATTTTTAAAGATATTTCAAGACGTTTTTTTTATTTTTTCAGCTTCTTGATTTCTTGGAATTGCCTCACCAATTGGCGAATCTTTTCATTTCTGTCTTGAATGGTGGGTGCCCCCCCCCCCGTCTAGGATATTGCCTAGACCCTGTACAATTGGGCCATTTTGAAACTCATTTCTTTATTTTTTCGACCTTTAAATTCAAAAAGTATATGCCTTGTATCTTATTTGTAGGAAGCCGCGTTGCAAGTATTATCTTGCAGTCTTAGCAGCGGATCGGTTGTTTCTTCATTTCTACCACTTTGTTTTCAAAAAAAAGACACCTTGACTTTTAGAGCTTGGCGATATTGTAGAAGGGAAACCCTTGGAAAAAGTTGTGAATTTCTGAAAGTTGGGCTCCGCAGAAAAGGTCAAAGATTTGGCATTGCTCTAAAATGTCGTGAAATTGTTCCATTAGATTTGGCTATCAAATTGATTTCCTAAATGTAGTGAAATTGTTGAATCGATTTGGCTGTTGTTGGTATAGGCAGATAACACAATCATTAAATGTAGTAAAATTGTTGCAAATGGATTTGGCAGGCGCTCTATGAATTATCACAGTCAAATCACGCGTCAGAAGGGGTTTTGCTTGGAGCGTTTATTGAATCAAATGAGAACAAGAATAAGTCTAGCAGCAAAACGTTTCCATACAGTGTGAACCGTGAAAGCGTTGAGGACACGAAGACATAGCGTAAGTAGCGAACAAATTGCGTTAGATTTCGTTTTCATGATTTTTATCTAATCGGTGAGGGAAGGTCTGGTACCTTATTTTTTAGTGGGAGCTACACTGAAAAGGCAGAATAACATTTGAAAACCTTATTTCTAGCCCCTAAGACCACGTTTCGTTCAGCACTGTTGGCTGAGAATTATTTTTTCTTTTTGTCTTCATTCACTCGCCAGAGGACCTTCTGACGCGTGATTTGACTGTGATAATTCATAGAGCTCCTGCCAAATCTGCTTGCAACAATTTCTCTACATTTAATGATTATGTAATCTGCATATACCAACAACAGCCAAATCGATTCAACAATTTCACTACATTTAGGAAATCAGTTTCATAGCCAAATCTATTGGAACATTTTCACGTAATTTTAGAGCAATGCCAAATCCTTGACCTTTTCTGCGGAGCCCAACTTTCAGATTACTTGGATTGACAACGTTTCAAGCGGTGGTTCATTCGACTGCTCTCTTGGATTCTGAGTGCCCCCCCCTCCCCCGTCCAGAATAGTGCTATGGGACGTGTACGGGACCCAGTAGGGGTGTGCACGACTTCGGTAAGAATGTGCAGGACATCATTGGACGTGTGCTGGGACAGAATTATAATATTCAAACCGCAGATTTCATCCACCGTAAGGCCCCGCTCATAGGTGGATGAGCCGTCGTCTCCAGCCCGGTCGATACACACAGTATGCATTGGAAATGAGATGCAAAAATCACTCGGTGTATACCTCCAACACCCCCAACACCCCCAACACCCACCCGGTCGATACGTATAATTGAAATGATGGAGTGAGGTTGAGAAAATCACTCGGTGTATCCGTCGCGGTCGATATCCATGCAATACGTGGATGACGGCGGATGAGAAAATCACCGGGTGGGCGGGCCGATGATAAATCAGTGCGTATCACTAGAAGGCTAACCTTACTGCTACCTCCGTTACTTCACCATACTCTCCTTCACTATTTCTCTGAACAGGTGCAATCCTGTTGGCCACGTAATCATCGTCATACCTAGTTGGATACACCGAGTGATTTTCTCAACCTCACTCCATCATTCTAATCATACGTATCGACCGGGTGGGTGTTGGGGGTGCTGGGGGGAGTCGGTGGGTTACAGATGCAAATAGCACCAACTCTGACCGGGGCCTAAACCAATGGGTGAAATGAGTGTGCAAAACAACTCTATCCCATTGTTAACCGTGATGAGAAGTGGGTTGGTGGAATGGTATCATGCTTTTCCATATTCATTCCTACCCCCAAGGAATAAGGGGCTGTAGTAAACCCTCTCAAAATGAAGTTAAGATGATCTTAAACGGTCATATGAAGAAATGTATGAATGATCTGTAAGATTATGTTGATGATATGGTGAAGCATATGAATCTCATCTGTAAGCGCATCATTCAGATGATGAACGTTTTTAAGATGGTGCTAATTTCATCAGGTTAGGTGAACTTCTACAGATCATCTGGATAGAGGAAAGCGAGAGAGCACGCACTCCCGCAGAAGCTCGTCTTATCTTTAAGAGTAACCCCGGAGCGCCTCTTATTCTTCAGATGAAATACCAGTTATCATTATCAGCTATCACAAAACAACAAACATCTCATTCCATTCGTTGAGAAAGAAAGCATGGAGTTGGTCGATTAGAGAATGACCACCTGCAGAATGAGGGCCGGCTTTTCTCATTCTCACACGTATAATCATGTGTTATCATATCATGAATATGCGAGGACGACCGCTTTAGGGCGAATCATCGCCAATGGAATGAATACGGGCCTAAGTTCAGCGACCAGTTGTGACTGATAGCGAAAATTATGAATCAATACGGAATTAAGATCATCCGAAAATTGTCTGGAAGAATATCGGATCATCTTATCGAATTAATATCAGATCATCTGATAGGGGTGGTTTACTACAACCCAAGGTCCCTCATGACCTTGTTGTCAGTGGTGTCGAGAACAGCAGTTGGGGCAACACTGAAGAGCAGGAGATTTTTGCCGGAGCCTGGAGCAGCAAAAGGAGCACTTGAAGCTTTGAAAGACGGCAGCACGTTGGTGCACCTCGTGGAACAGGGGACTATCCTACACGGGGGGAGGGGGGGATACACAAGAAAATTACCCATAGAACTGAACAAAAACCTGCTAAAAAATAGTTGCTGCAAAGGATTGCTGCTATTAAAATTCTATAGAAATTTTCCAATTGGTAGCGTTACCGATCGGTGGATCACTTCATTTCTGACTTGAATTCTGAGTGCCTCCCCCGTCTAGGATAGTGCCTGGAAGACAAGGGCCCAACGAGGGTCCCTGTGCAGTAGTTGGGGAAACTAACGAGTTCTACCCGTGACGGCTCAATGTGAATGTCGTTTGTGCCATCCATCAAACACATGTAATACGGAACCGTATTCTAAGAGTATCGGAACGAACCACAGCACCCGGATGACATGTCACTATTCCACCGACCCAAAGTTCATCATGGCCGTAAATATATGCTGAAGTTTTCCACACTCTTATCATGGTCATTGGACTACTGTGGATAGAATCTGCGGCTTGTTTTGTATAATTCTGTTGTGCTGGGCCCAGTAAAGGGGTGCAGGACGGAATGTAGGTATGGAGCTTCGGGAAGGATGGCTCAATATCGTCACGGCTCTTCGAATTTCTAAGTTTTTACTTTGATTTTGTTATTTCTTCACAAGCGGTGGTGCTGTTTTCCTAAATTCTAGTCCTGTCAGATCCTCAATCGCTGACCCCTGGAGAAGAATAGTGAGTGAAGGAAGACACACCGCTCCCCACTTCTTTTATAACCCTACTCTTTATCAATTTGTTATCAACAATTTTGTTAACGAGAGCCATCCTTCCCGAAGCTCCATACCTACATTCTACAGGTCGTCATAGAATGTGTGCAGGACCGAATGATGAGTCTGTAGAACATCATGGGACGGGTGCAGGGCCTCAGTTTGATGCCCAGGACAACCGTATGCAAGTTATGCCTCCGAATCAGACGTCTGCGCTGGCACAGACGAGCCACATCAGAAAGAACCGGTGACGTTTGGCTAGAGCGATTGATCCGGTACGATTGTGTCATTTTAAAACTCATTTCTTAATTTTCTCGACATAATTTCAAAAGGTATATGCCTTGTATCCTATCTCTAGGAAGCCGCGATGCAGCTATTACCTTGCTATCTTAGTAGTGGAGCGGTTGTTTCTCCACTTCTACCACTACGTCTTTTCAAATACATCAACTCGAATCTTATAATAAAGCTATCATAACAGGATCGCGGCTCCCCATCAGAGATTGACGATATTGTGAAGGGAAACCCTTGAACCTTCGAAAAAAGTTGTAAATTTTTTGAAAGTTGAGCTTCGCAAGAAAAGGTTGAGGATTTGGCATTGTTCTCAAATGTCGTGAAATTGTTTTATTCAATTTGGTACTCAACTTGATTTTTCAAATGTAGAGTGAAATTGTTGAATTGAATGGACTGGTGTTTGTATATGAGAACATGGTAATCATTAAAATATAATGAAACAGTTGCAAATGGATCTGGCAAGCGCTCTATAAATTATCAGGGGTGGTAGTAATCCGGGTTAATATGCAACTTAAATCGTTGATTTGAGTTGCATCTGAGCGACATCTGTGTAATAGCTCAAAAACTTTGGTTGATGCATAAGGATGCCCTAGGCAAAATCTTGACTCCTAATGAGCAAGTCAGCTCCAACTCAAATCCATCTTTATCTCAAATTTGAAGGTGTCGCTGATTGCAAACATCAGCGACAGATGGCTGCCGCTGATTGTGTGGTGGTTAGAGCGCACGAGACAGTGCGGCGAAAGAGAGGGCACAGCGCATTCAGATCGATCTTCGCTAAATGTTCTCTCGAGTACATTTAGGACTCCCGTTGAAACGATTAGACGACCATGCCGGGAAGCATTGCGGACGGGGTGAGTCGCTCACACAGCGTGGTAGCAAACTACAAAGTCGACGGAGTGATGCCTGCATGAGTTCCGCCGTCAACTACCCTACACCGAACGAAGCGGCTTCGAATTGAGAACAGCATCGCAGACGCTACAGTGAACGGAGTGACCCCATCTGAAATAAACTCTCGTGACGCCATCAACTTCAGGTTCTGCGCAGTAAAAGCCTCCCTTTGATCAATTTTGAAATCCTTGATGACTTCGACGTCTATTCTCAGATACAGACGGCACACTTCCCGCAGTACCATTAGCCGACGTCCCGTAACCCCTCCTGCGGAAGGCCAATAGTTCGGTTGCGGGCAGTCGGCAGCGCCGTTTCGTTTACTGCCCGTACACGTTGAACACGCACTCTGCGGGCCCTTCTGCCATCGCGTTATGGCTAATCTGTTGACTGACAGAAGGCAATCCAAAAACAGTTTGCGGCACACTTAAAAATCACCCTTTACATAAAGGTCTGTTGGATCAAAATTTCAAAAATCCCCTTCTGGGCTCTTCATCTTGGGCTGCTTCTGACAAGGAGTGAGCTTACACAGGGTTGCTTACCACACTCACTTGCCCTTGCAGTCTTTTCATCCGCAGATGTCATCAACAGACAATGGCTCACCTGCCCAAAGCCAGTGTCGCATACAGCGAGGGTTTTGGGAAGAGTCTCAACACAGCGTTCTCTGCTCAGCAATCGTCTACTGGCTCCACTCTAGTGGGTGGTGCAATGGCGATATCAAAGTGGGAATCGATGAGTGAGTGTTCGATAACCCCCACGAATAGCCGACTGCCCGCCGACACTCCGCGGGAAGACTGGAAAACCTCTCTCTCCGCGGGAAGTGGGGAGCTGTGCCACGCCCACAAAATTGGGGCCGCGCGAAGTCGACTACCCCGATATGGCCAGCGGGAAGTGGGCTGTTTTTTATCTGAGTGCGTAATATTATGCTCGCCTTTACCCTTCGTACCAATTTTCACCATTTCAAAGGCATCGTACATGATGAAAACCATACTTGGGTTTTTGACGTTTTCGTGTTGTTATATCCCTACAGTGACTGAAGATTGCAAAAAGTCCCCTAAAAAATGTCAACTTTCCAAGAAAAACCCATTTAAAGGCAGTGTTCACGATGATTCTCGTTTCCAAGTTTTCCACTCAAAACAATGCGTTGGCTACCAAGTGTCACCAAAATCACGAAGACACGGTGAGAAACGCACTAATTCGTCTTATTTCAGTGACATTATTGTATGACGTGGACTAGTTGTCTGGTTGGATGAACATGCTCACGGTGGTTGTCACCGGTAAAAAATGGGACTAATCGAAAATGGAAGAATATTTTGGGCAGAACAGTATTAGTTACGGCCCGAAGGAAACTACGGAACAACACAGAATACAGAATTGCAAAAGACGGGTCCACAAAAGATTTCATTGTCACAACGAACACTTCCATTGATACTTAAGAGGCGGGCTGATACTTGAGGATTTCTTGCCCTTCTGGTGCGTTTTTCTCGGTTTCTTCGTCATTTCAGTTCTACTCGGGGGCCAAACAATCGATTTAGCGATTAATCTCAAAATCGAAGATTATCGTGAACACTGCCTTTAAATAAGGCTCAAGACATTGAAGTTCCCACCGACATCAGCTTGGGATAGTTGCGCGAAGAACGCAAGGAACAGTTTTACGATTCGTTCCTTGGCGCTGCTTTGGAAGCAATTCACCAAGGACGCCATTCAGACGAGCGATCATTTTTTCTTGAACGAGGTTGAAAAGGGTTACTAGCATGCTGCGTCCAATGCTGTCAGCTGCTTTCCATCGATGTCGAACGTGAAATCGAGTGGCGTGTGCATTGCGCCCTACGACGCGTCAACGCACGATCGCCGGCAGCGACAACGGAGTGTTGTTCCTTGTAACAACGGATCGACCCCTGGGCCGGCCCCCCCCAAACCCAGGAAGCCCTTTTGAGGTAGGCGAATCTCCATTCAGAGGCGATTTTGAAACTCCAAACGTTCTGAGTGACATTGTTATGACCCACTAGTCCGACTGACAATGCAAAAGCTCCAGAGTCGACGAGTCCAAAGTCCAGAGTTGTGAGCGCAAAAGTTGGAATTCGGTTTTCATCGCGTACGATGCCTTTAAGCATATGATTTGCTGATTTTCCATAATAATATTCTACTTATTCCAGCAACAATTCATCAATCATGCAATATCCTCCCATTCTAACCAACGAGGGCTATAAAATCTCAAATCAATATAACAAACTGCACTGAACACACGGTACTTAGGAAAAACACCAGAATAGTGTTTTCGCAACCAAACTGAAGTTCTAGGACTTAAACAAAAGTTAGGAGAGCCGTTTAGAAACATCTCATCAGGAGGGACCTCAAAAACAACAGCAAACTGTTAACCTTACGAGACTTTCGAGGGGGAAAAATATGGAAGCCCGCCAGAAAATCGTAATTGTGATAAAAAAGCAACCTAGAAGAATCAGCAACAGCAATTGTCATCAAATCCCACTAGAAGGAAACCCTGACAAAAAAAGCATTATATCCAAAGAGTGCACCGGTAACCGCAAAGGATTTTGTCCAAAAAACAACTACACATAGAATGGAGAAAAACTGAAAATTATCGCAAACACTGCCTTGAAGGTGTTAGACACCCGAAGAAATTCAAATTTATGCTAAGTTCAAAGAGAATTTCTCGCTAATCATATTTCCCCTCCCCTCCCCTAACTGGTTTCTCACCTATTTCTTGACGGAATCAGAATAAAGAGATAAGCCGGCAAAGAAGTGAAAACCAAAGTCCTTGATGAAATCCGTCCATATATGTAGCCGCTATTGAGCACGAAGACTAAGAAAAGGGGTTTCCTGTGGTGACCGTTTTATCTCGCCTTTCAGAGGGAATTGAGTATATGTAGTTGTACACGAACGGAATTTTCGAAAGATTTGTCGAAATTTTTTTTGTTCGTTTCCGTTCGTTCGAAAATTCGTCAAACGGAATTTTTTCAGATTCCTTTTGTTCGAAACTTCGTTGAACGATTTTTTCGAATTTCGTTCGTTCGACATGTTTTTTCGAAATTGTACAACCATAGAGTTGAGATCTCGCACTTGACAAGAGTTATAGAAGAGGAGTTTACTAAACAATTAGCTGAAAATCGTTAAAAAATCCATGTCTGAAATTGTATTGTGCTTTTGAGTACATTATGTGATGCATCAGTGAGCCTGGTGGCTGCATTTCGCTTTCCACAATTCGTTGCACCACTACCTCATGTGCCTAGTCTAGCACAGAATAGCTCGCGCAGTGGCGCAGTGCAGTGTTGGCCTGTTTCGCTTCCCGCAGCCGTGGTAAAATTTGTCTACAGCGTTTTAGTTCCTCATTCAACATACTCAGAAAAATGAAAACATGTTACATGCGATATAAAGTGTAAGATACTTGAGACATTCAAGTATATTACCTTTATATAGCATGTAACCTACACTTATATTACATGTAACATACACTTATATTACGTGTAACATACAATGATACTTCATGTAACTTATTTAGAGCTGCAAGTTCAAGCTCGATGCTTTTTAGGGTTGGAGCTGCAAGTTCCTGGCTACTGATTCAGGTACGAATCAGCAAGCTTTAAGCTCTCTTGGACATCCCAGGAGCTCAGAGCTCGCTGCTTCATGATTGAAGCAGCACCCTTGGATCCCAGAGCTTCATTCAAGAAGCAATGGGTTTAGGCTTGCTTCAAAAATATTGCTTGTCGCTTCCTCTAACCCTTCCTCACGATTAAGGCTGGGATCATACTTCCCGCGACCAGCGACGGCGACAGTGTATATCAGGCATATCGATTTTTGGTCGATATGGATGGTAAACATTGCGTCGCGTCGCTCGTCGCTGGAAGTATGATCCCGGCCTAAAACAATTCATCAGAGTGAGAGATCAACGACTCGGCCAGGGCGAACGAACACCCTGTCGAATGTCAATCCCATGACCCTGCGCTCTTCGTTAGGGTATGAGGCGGCCCGTATGCTGTGCAGGTTTGCAGAAGGTGTTCAGCATAGGCCCTCAGTTGCTGGAGATATTTGAATTATGATACACTTATACTACATGTAATTTACTTGAGTAGAGATAATTCACATGTAAGTTACATTGACGGAGATGTATTACAAGTATATTGTAATCGTCTCTTATGTTACAAGTATTATGTTTTCACCATCGAAAACATATTACTTGCGACATTTGGCCTGCGAGCGAGGGACCGATATATTACATGTAACATATCCTTCAATTCCTCGCTACTCGCAGTCATAATATCACAGTCGTAGATGCGAAGCGGTTGTTTTTCGAAAACCTCAATAATGAACATGAAGAAATCATTCTCAAAACCGTACTACTTTAGTGATAGTGATAGAGAAAAGTGCGAGTAGCAGGGAAATGGAGGCTACATCGGTCGAGATAAGTCGCAAGTAATATACATTGGCCAATTTATATTACATGTATATTAATTCAGGCCTTTTATATTACATGTAATATGTTTTCATTTTTCTGAGTAGGTCTGGCTCCTCAGTATTATATTAGGGTTGTCTACTCCACATCAGTGGAAGATGTTCATTATCACTAAATCGCACTTAAGGCCAGATTACTAACGCCCCAGAGTCAAATCACGCGTCAGAAGGAGTTTTGATTCGAGCGTAATTTGGATCGAATCAGAACAAGAATAAAACTGGCAACAACAACGTTTCCCTACAATGTGAACCTTGAAAGCGTTGAGTACACAAAGATAATCACGAAAAAAAAATTCTGACGCATGATTTGACTCTGATAATTCATAGAGCGCTTGCCAAATCCATTCGCAACTGTTTCATTATATTTTAATCATTACGATGTTTACATATATCAACAACAGCCAAATCAATTCATCAATTTCGCTACATTTGAAAAATCGAGTTGAGAGCCAAATCCAACAAAACAATTTCATGACATTTAGGAACAACGCCAAATCCTTAATCTTTTTTTGCGAAGCTCAACTTCCAGAAATTGAGTTATTGATCGCATTTGATTAAGAGTAACAACAAAATGCATGAGGAGCGCATCTCAATTTAATGTAGAGACCGATTTGAAAGCTGTCTTCCGTGTAGACAAATAGCAGTTTTTTTCATGGAGCATTGTCGAAAGTGTACACTCACTTTGCTTTCTGTGTGTGTGTGTGTGTGTGTGTGTGTGTGTGTGTGTGTGTGTGTGTGTGTGTGTGTGTGTGTGTGTGTGTGTGTGTGTGTGAGTGTGTGTGTGTGTGTGTGTGTATGTGTGCGTGTGTGTGTGCGTGTGTGTGTGCGTGTGTGTGTGTGTGTGTGTGTGTGTGTGTGTGTGTGGTTGGGAAGCTAAATTAGTATACTGGGTGTGTTGTGAGTAGCTCGGGTATTATCCCATAGCTTAAAGTAGTGGAGTCGGACAAGGAATCAAATCTCTCCTATGTGGAGATTTTTCCGCTAGCACATTGTCTCGGTCGTCTATCCTACACAAGGGGGGAGGCTCACAAGGCTTTTTTCTATAGAAATGAAAAAATGTGGTTGCTATCAACCCTTGTTTTGGTCATTTCATGGCAGTACTTCGACTGATAGCGTAACCAGGAATGATTCATTTCTGCCTTGGATCCTGAGTGCCCTACCTCAACTAAGATACTGCCGTCTCCGTAACGAGCAAAGATTGTAGAAAGCGATCTCTCTACAAAACACTGAGCTCTCCAGTTTCGCGTCACAAACAATATCGAAACCACTTTATTAGAAAAAAAGCGGCGCATAAGTGTGGTTTCAAGATCTGGTTTCTACTGCAGACTTTTGTTACGTAGCGCATCGATCCGACCACCCGGTTTTGAAGAGTCATATCCGTCGTTTCCATGACCGTCGGGCTCCTGATCTACGTTTCGTTTCTGTAGCGCATAGATCCAATCCGGTTTTGAAGAATCGTGTCCGTCGGTTCTATGACCGTGGGGCTTCTGACCTTTGTTTTTGTTACGTAGCGAATCGATCCAACCACCCGGTTTTGGAGAGTCATATCCGTCGTTTCCATGACCGTCGGGCCCTGATCTACGTTTCGTTTCTGTAGCGCATAGATCCAATCCGGTTTTGAAGAATCATGTCCGTCGTTTCTATGACCGCGGGGCTGACCTTTGTTTTTGTTACGTAGCGAATCGATCCAACCACCCGGTTTTGAAGAGTCATATCCGTCGTTTCCATGACCGTCGGGCTCCTGATCTACGTTTCGTTTCTGTAGCGCATAGATCCAATCCGGTTTTGAAGAATCATGTCCGTCGTTTCTATGACCGCGGGGCTTCTGACCTTTGTTTTTGTTACGTAGCGAATCGATCCAACCACCCGGTTTCGAAGAGTCATATCCGTCGTCTTCATGACCGTCGGGCTCCTGATCTACGTTTCGTTTCTGTAGCGCATAGATCCAATCCGGTTTTGAAGAATCATGTCCGTCGTTTCTATGACCGCGGGGCTTCTGACCTTTGTTTCTGTTACGTAGCGAATCGATCCAACCACCCGGTTTTGAAGAGTCATATCCGTCGTTTCTATGACCGTCGGGCTCCTGATCTACGTTTCGTTTCTGTAGCGCATAGATCCAATCCGGTTTTGAAGAATCATGTCCGTCGTTTCTATGACCGCGGGGCTTCTGACCTTTGTTTTTGTTACGTAGCGAATCGATCCAACCACCCGGTTTTGGAGAGTCATATCCGTCGTTTCCATGACCGTCGGGCTCCTGATCTACGTTTCGTTTCTGTAGCGCATAGATCCAATCCGGTTTTGAAGAATCATGTCCGTCGTTTCTATGACCGCGGGGCTTCTGACCTTTGTTTTTGTTACGTAGCGAATCGATCCAACCACCCGGTTTTGAAGAGTCATATCCGTCGTTTCCATGACCGTCGGGCTCCTGATCTACGTTTCGTTTCTGTAGCGCATAGATCCAATCCGGTTTTGAAGAATCATGTCCGTCGTTTCTATGACCGCGGGGCTTCTGACCTTTGTTTTTGTTACGTAGCGAATCGATCCAACCACCCGGTTTCGAAGAGTCATATCCGTCGTCTTCATGACCGTCGGGCTCCTGATCTACGTTTCGTTTCTGTAGCGCATAGATCCAATCCGGTTTTGAAGAATCATGTCCGTCGTTTCTATGACCGCGGGGCTTCTGACCTTTGTTTTTGTTACGTAGCGAATCGATCCAACCACCCGGTTTTGAAGAGTCATATCCGTCGTTTCTATGACCGTCGGGCTCCTGATCTACGTTTCGTTTCTGTAGCGCATAGATCCAATCCGGTTTTGGAGAACCATGTCCGTTGTTCCTATGACCGTGGGGCTTCTGACCCTTGTTTTTGTTACGTAGCGAATCGATCCAACCACCCGGTTTTGAAGAATCATGTCCGTCGTTTCCATGACCATCCGGCTCCTGATCCTTATCATCGTCTTCTCCTGGGGGTATGTGTACTGTCGGAGCTTCTGGCAGTCCCGGATTCTGATGTGTGTCTCCTACATCTGCCTTGCATAGAAAGTGGGCCATCGGAGAAAAACATTTATAATCGTTCCATTTACCAGTTTTCCACGAGCCCTGGTAGAACTGAAAAAAATTCAATAGTTATAGAACTACAGCAACACACATGGCATCGAAACCAATTATTGAGTTGGGACTGGTGAATTACACTTTTTTTACAAATACTTCTTTTGCGTTTCTCCACTCCCCTCTCTTTCTCTCCTCTCGTCTCTATTTCCCAAGTCCCAGTTATTCTTGTACCCTTTTAGATCTCTCATTTCTCGATTTTTCCTGTGACCATGGCACACTTTGGTATCACAGTTTTCCCATCTCTCTGCACTTAACTTCCACCCACCTTTGCCTAAAACTCTGTCCCTTTCTCTATCCTCCCTCACTTCCAGCTGCTGCTCTCGCTTTTTTCTTCCATTCCTCTATATCTGTCAGCTTTCTCAACTCACTCACTCACTCAATCCTCACTCACCCTCCACTCACCTCCTCACCTCACTCCTCCACTCCACCCCTCACTCACCTCACTCACCTCACACTCCTCACTCCACCTCACTCACCTCACTCACCTCACTCCACCTCACTCACCCTCTCCACCTCACTCCACCTCACCACCTCACTCACCCTCACTCCCACCTCACTCACCTTCACCACTCCCACCTCACTCACCTCACTCCACCTCACCTCCTTCTCACCTCGCTCACCTCGCTCACCACACTCACCTCCCACCTCCACTCACCTGGCTCACCTGGCTCACCTCACTCCACCTCACACTCACCTCACACTCACCTCACACTCACCTCACACTCACCTCACACTCACCTCACATTCACCTCACATTCACCTCACACTCACCTCACACTCACCTCACACTCACCTCACATTCACCTCACATTCACCTCACATTCACCTCACACTCACCTCACACTCACCTCACACTCACCTCACACTCCACCTCTCACTCACCTCACTCACCTCACACTCCACCCTCACTCCACCTCACTCCGCCACCTCACACTCACCTCCTCACTCACCCTACTCACTCCACTCACCACTCACTCACTCCACTCACCTCACTCCACCTCACTCCACCTCACTCACCCTCACCACCTCACCTCACTCACCTCACTCCACCCCACTCACCCACCTCACTCCCACTCCACCTCACCACCTCACTCACCTCGCTCACCCTGCCTCACCTGCCTCCACCTCCCACTCACCTCACACTCACCTGCCACACTCACCCACACTCCACCTCACACTCACCTCACACTCACCTCACACTTCACCCTACTCCACCTCACTCACCCCACACTCACCTCACACTCACCTCACTCACCTCACACTCACCTCACACTCACCTCACACTCACCCTCACTCACCTCACTCCACCTCACCTCACTCCACCTCACTCACCCTGCCTCACCCCGCTCACCTCACACTCACCTCACACTCACCTCACACTCACCTCACATCTGCCCCACACATCTGCCTCACATTCACCTCACACTCACCTCACACTCACCTCACACTCACCTTACACTCCACCTCACTCACCTCACTCACCCCTCATTCACCTCACTCACCTCACTCACTCTCACTCACTCACCCACTCACCACCTCACCTCACTCCACCTCACCTCACCTCACTCCACCCCACTCACCCTCACTCACCTCACTCACCTCACCTCGCTCACCTCACTCACCCTCACACTCACCTCACACTCACCTCACACTTTACCTCACACTCACCTCACATTCACCTCACATTCACCTCTACACTCACCTCACACTCACCTCACACTCACCACTCACCCACCCCACCTTCACCTCACCACCACTACTTCACTCACCCCACTCACCTCACTCACCTCACTCACCTCACTCACCCTCACTCCACTTCACTCCACCTCACACTCACCCTCACACTCACCTCACACTCACCCCACACTCACCTCCTCACACTCATCTCACATTCACCTACATTCACCTCACACTCACCTCACACTCCACCCTTCACATCTTCACCCCCTCACATTCACCTCTACATTCACCTCACACTCACTCCCCACACTCACCTCACACTCACCCCACACTCACCTCACACTCACCTCACCTATCACCTCACTCACCCCATTCACTCCACCTCACCTACCTCACTCACTCCACTCACCTCACTCACCTCACTCACCTCACTCACCTCACTCACCTCACTCACCTCACTCACCTCACTCACCTCACTCACTTCACTCACCTCACTCACCTCACTCATCTCACTCACTTCACTCACCTCACTCACTTCACTCACCTCACTCACCTCACTCACCTCGCCCACCTCAACCACCTCACTCACTTCACTCACCTCACTCACCTCACCTCACTCACCTCACTCACCTCACTCACCTCACTCACCTCACTCACCTCACCTCACTCACCTCACTAACCTCACTCCCCTCACACTCACCTCCCACTCACCTCACTTTCACCTCACACTCACCCCACACTCACCTCACACTCACCTCACACTCACCTTACACTCACCTCACTCACCTCACTCACCTCATTCACCTCACTCACCTCACTCACTTTACTCACCTCACTCACCTCGCTCACCTCACTCACCTCACACTCACCTCACACTCACCTCACACTTACCTCACACTCACCTCACATTCACCTCCTCACATTCACCTCTACACTCACCTCACACTCCACCTCACACTCCACCTCACACTCACCCCACTCCACCTCACTCACCTCATTCACCTCACCACACCTCACCCCACTCACCTCACTCACCCCACTCACCTCACCACCTCACTCACACCTCACTCACCTCACTCACCTCACCTCGCCCACCTCAACCACCTCACCACCTCACTCCACCTCACTCACCTCACCTCACTCCACCTCACCCACCCCACTAACCACCACCTCACCTCACCCACCTCACTCCACCTCACTCACCACTCACCTCGCTCACCCTGCCCACCTCACTCCACCTCACTCACCTCACTCCACCTCACTCACCCCACTCACCTCACCTCCACCTCACCTCACTCCACCTCGCTCACCTCGCTCACCCTGCCTCACCTCACTCACCCTCTACACCCACCTCACATTCACCTCACACTCACCTCACACTCACCTCACATTCACCTCACATTCACCTCACACTCACCTCACACTCACCTCACACTCACCTCACACTCACCTCACTCACCTCACTCACCTCATTCACCTCACTCACTTCACTCACCTCACTCACCTCACTCACCTCACTCACCTCACTCACCTCACTCACTTCACTCACTTCACTCACCTCACACTCACCTCACACTCACCTCACACTCACCTCACACTCACCTCACATTCACCTCACATTCACCTCACTTCACCTCACACTCACCTCACACTCACCCTCACATTCCACCTCACATTCACCACACTCACCTCACACTCACCTCACACTCACCTCACACTCACCTCACACTCACCTCACCTCATTCACCTCACTCACCTCATTCACCTCACTCACCTCACTCACTCCACTCACCTCACTCACCTCACTCACCTCACTCACCTCACTGACCTCACTCACCTCACTCACCTCACTCACCTCACTCACTTCACTCACCTCACTCACCTCACTCATCTCACCTCACTCACCTCGCTCACCTGCTCACCTCACTCACCTCACACTCACCCTACACTCACCTCACACTTACTCCTCACACTCACCCTCATTCACCTCACATCTCACCTCACACTCCACCTCACACCTCACCTGCACTCACCCTCACTCACCTCACTCCACCTCATTCACCTCACCACTCACCTCACTCACCCCACCTCACCTCACTCACCTCACTCCACCTCACCCACTCCACTCACTCTCACTCACCTCACACTCACCTCACACTCACCTCACACTCACCTCACACTCACCTCTTCACTCACCTCACATTCACCTCACACTCACCTCACACTCACCTCACATTCACCTCTACATCTCACCTCAAATTCACCCATCTACTCACCTCACTCACCTCACACTCACCTCACACTCACCTCACACTCACACTCACCTCACACTATTCACCTCACACTCACCACCTCACTCACCTCACTCACCTCACTCACCTCACTCACCTCACTCACCACCTCACTCACCCACTCTCACTCACCTCACTCACCCCACCTCACTCACCACCTCACCACCACTCACCTCACCACCTCACTCACTCCACTCACCACTCACTTCACCTCACCTCACCCACCTCACTCATCCCACCTCACTTCACTCACCTCACTCACCTCACCACCTCACTCACCACCACCCTGCCCACCTCACTCACCCCACTCACTCCTCACCTCACCCTCCACCACTCCACCTCACTCACCTCACTCCCCCCACTGTCACCTCACTCCACCTCACTCACTCACCCCTCACCACCTCACCACCCCCACACTCACCTCACTTCACTCACCACTCACACTCACCTCACACTCCACCTCACATCACCTCCTCACCTCACCACCTCACTCACCACCTCACTCACCTCACTCCACCTCACTCCACCTCACTCACCTCACTCACCTCACTCCACCTCACTCACTCACCACCTCCACCCCACTCACCACTCACCCACCTCACTCCACCCCACCCACCCCACTCACCCCACTCACCTCACCCACTCCACCTCACCTCACCCCAACCACCACTCACTCACCTCACCTCACCTCACCTCACCACCTCACCACCCACCTCACTCCACCCCACTAACCCACACTCACCCACACCCACCCCACCACCTCACTCCACCACTCACCCCTCACTGCTCACACTTGCTCACCACTCACCTTCACTCACCTCCCACCCCCACCTCACCTCACTCACTCCTCACCCACCTCACCTCCCACCTCCACTCACTCCACTCACCTCACACTCCACCTCACACTCACCTCACACTCACCCTACACACCACCTCACACTCCACTCCCATTCCACCCACACTCCACACCCCACTCTACCTCACCACCTCACACTCACCTCACACTCACCCTCACCCACCTCACACTCACCCCAGACCTCACCCCACTCACCTCACTCACTCTCACCTCACCTCACTCACCCCACTCACCTCACTCACTCCCACTCACCTCACCTCACCCCCACTCACTCCACTCCACCTCACACTCACCTCACTCACTCACCTCACACTCACCTCACATTCACCTCACACTCACCTCACACTCCACTCACATCACCTCACATCTCACCTCAAGACTCACCTCACACTCACCTCACACTCACCTCACACTCACCTCACACTCACCTCACCTCATTCACCTCACTCACCTCATTCACCTCACTCACCTCACTCACTCCACTCACCTCACTCACCTCACTCACCTCACTCACCTCACTCACCTCACTCACCTCACTCACCTCACTCACCTCACACTCACCTCACACTCACCTCACACTCACCTCACATTCACCTCACATTCACCTCACACTCACCTCACACTCACCTCACATTCACCTCCCACCCACCTCACACTCACCTCACACTCACCTCACACCTCACTCACCTCACTCACCTCACACCTCACTCACCCACTCACCTCACTCCACCTCACCACTCACCTCACTCACCCCACTCACCTCACTCCACCTCACTCACACTCACTCACCTCACTCACCTCACACTCACCTCACCACTCACCTCACACTCACCTCACTCACTCACCTCACACTCACCTCACACTCACCTCACACTCACCTCACATTCACCTCATTCACCCCACTCACCCTCTACACTCACCTCACACTCACCTCACACTCACCTCACACCACTCACCTCACCTCATTCACACTCCACCTCATTCACCTCACTCACCTCACACCCCACCCACCTCACTCACTCCACTCCACCTCACTCACCTCACTCACCTCACTCACCTCACTCCTCACCACCTCACTCACCCTCACACTCCACCTCACACTCACCTCACACTCACCTCACATTCACCTCACCTACACTCACCTCACACTCCACCTCACACTCACCTCACACTCACCTCTACACTCCACTCACCTCACTCACCTCCATTCACTCCCACTCACTCTCACCACCACCACTCACCTCACTCACCTCACTCACCTCTACCACTCACCTCACTCATTCACTCACCACTCACTTCACCTCACACTCACCTCACACTCACCCCTCACTCACCTCACATCTCACCTCACACTCACCTCACACTCACCTCACACTCACCTCACTCACCCCACATCTCACCTCACCACACCCACCTCACACTCCACCTCACCCACCCCCTCACTCACTCACCTCACACTCCTCTCACCTCACCTCATTCACCACCACCTCATCCACCTCACCTCCACCTCACTCACCCACTCACCTCACTCACCTCACCACCTCACCACCACCTCACTCCACCTCACTGGGACCTCACTCCACCTCACCTCACCTCACTCCACCTCCCACCACTCACCACCTCACTCCACCTCACCATCTCACCTCAGCTCACCTCACTCCTCACCACCTCACTCACCCCACACTCACCTCACACTCACCTCACTCACCTCACCTCACCTCACCACCTCACTCACCTCACATTCACCTCACTCACTCACCTCACTCACTCCACTCACCACTCACCTCTGCACTCACCTCACTCACCTCACTCCACCTCACTCACCTCACTCACCTCATTCACCTCACTCACCTCACTCACCTCACTCACCCCACTCACCTCACTCACCACCTCACACTCACCTCACCCACCTCACACTCACCTCACACTCACCCTCACATTCACCCTACACTCACCCTACACTCACCTCCACACTCACCTCACTCACCTCAGCCTCACCTCACTCACCTCACCCTCACCCCACTCACCTCACACTCACCTCACACTCACCTCACACTCACCTCACACTCACCTCACCTCACCACCTCACTCACCCCACACCTCACCTCACCTCACCTCACTCACCTCACTCACCTCACTCCACCCCACTCACCTCACCACCTCACCACCTCACCACCTACCTCACTACCACCTCACTCCACCCCACTCACCTCACCACCACCTCACCACTCCACCTCACCTCCCACTCACTCACCACCCCACTCACTCACTCACCTCACCTCACCCCACTCACTCGCCCACCTCAACCACCTCACCTCACTCCACTCACCATGGACTCACCTCACCACCTCACCCACCCCACCTCACTCCACCTCACCACCTCACCTCACTCACCCACCTCACCACCTCACCTCACCTCACCCACCTCACTCACCTCACACCTCACCCACACTCACCTCACCACCTCACTCACCTCACACTCACCTCACACTCACCTCACACTCACCTTACACTCACCTCACTCACCTCACCACCACCACTCACCCATCCCACTCCACCTCACTCACCTCACCCACCCACTCACCTCACCCACCTCACTCACCCCACTCACCCCACTCACCCACCCCACTCACCTACCCACCACCCACCACCTCACCACCCCAACCACCCCACTCACCTCACCACCCACCTCCCACCTCACTCACCCCACTCACAACCTCACTCACCACCACTCACCCACCACTCACCTCCACTCACCTCACTCACCCTCATCTTTCACTCACCCCACTCACCCCACTCACCTCACCACCTCACTCACCTCCCACCACCTCACTCACCACTCACGCACCACCTGCTCACCTCACTCACCTCTCCACCTCACTCCACCACACTCACCTCTACACTCACCTCACACCCTCACACTCACCTCACACTCACCTCACACCACCTCACACTCACCTCACACTCACCTCACACTCACCTCACACTCACCTCACTCCACCTCCACTCACCTCATTCACCTCACTCACTACCACCTCACTCCACCTCACCTCACCTCACCTCACCCCACCCACCTCACTCACCCCACTCACCTCACTCACCACTCACCTCACACTCACCTCACACTCACCTCACACTCACCTCACATTCACCTCATTCACCTCACACTCACCTCACACTCACCTCACATTCACTCCTACATTCACCTCACACTCACCTCACCACTCACCTCACACTCACCTCACACTCACCCACACTCACCTCACCTCATTCACCTCACCTACCTCACTCACCTCACTCACCACCACCACCCACTCCACCTCACTCCACCTCACCTCACCCACCTCACCCACCTCACTGACCTCACTCCCACCTCACTCACCCCACTCCACCCCACCTACTTCACTCACCTCACTCACCTCACCACTCACCTCACTCCACCACCTCACCTCACTCACCCCCACCACCTCACCACCTCACCACCCCACCTCAACCACCCACTCCACTCACTCACCTCACTCCACCTCACCACTCACCACCACTCACCTCACTCCACCTCACTCACCCCACCTCACCCCACTCCACCCCACTCCACCTCACCCCATCTCACCTCACCTCACTCCACCTCACTCACCTCACTCACCCCACTCACCCCACCAACCTCACTCACCCCACCACCTCACCTCACCCCACCACCCCACTCCACCTCACTAACCCCACCCCACCCACCTCACCCACCTCACCCACCACCTCACCTCACTCACCTCACCCTCCCACCCCACCCACTCCACCACCTCACCCCACTCCACCTCACTCACCTCACGCACCCTCACCCACCCTCACTCCACCTCACTCCACCCCACTCCACCTCACTCACCCCACCACCTCAGTCTCGCCCACCTCAACCACCCCACTCCACCTCACTCACCACTCCACCCACTCACCTCACCTCACTCCACCTCCACACTCACCTCACCACTCAATTTCACCCACCTCACTCACCTCACCTCACCTCACCACCTCACCTCACCTCACTCACCTCACCCCACTCCACCTCACTCACCTCACCTCACCTCACTCCACCTCACTCACCTCACCACCTCACTCACTGCTCACCTCGCCTCACCTCACCTCACTCACCTCACCCACTACACCACACTCACCCCACACCTCACCTCACACTCACCTCACACTCCACCCTCACTCCACCTCACATCTCACCTCACACTCACCCCCACACTCACCTCACACTCCACCCTCACACTCACCTCACCACCTCACTCCACCCCACCTCACCTCACCTCACCCACTCCACCTCACTCCACCCCACTCACCCCACTCACCTCACCACCTCACCTCACCCCACCCACCTCACCTCGCCCACCTCAACCACCCCACTCCACCTCACTCACCCCACCCCACCTCACTCACTCTCACCTCACTCCACACCACTCACCTCACCACCCCACCTCACCTCACTCCACCTCACCACCTCACTCACCTCATCTCACCTCACTCCACCTCGCTCACCCCACTCACCTCACCACCCCACTCCACCTCACTCACCTCACCTCACCTCACTCACCTCACACGCACTCCCACCCTCACTCACCTCACCTCACCCCACTCACCTCACTCACCCCACTCACCACTCACCTCACCTCACACTCACCACTCACCTCACTCACCTCACACCCTCCACCTCACACCACCTCACACTCACCTCACTCACCTCACCCATCCCACCTCACCTCACCCACCTCACCTCACCACCTCACTCCACCCTCACCCACCTCACTCCACCTCACCTCACCCCACCTCACCTCACTCCACCTCACCTCACCTCACTCACCTCACCCACCCACTCACCTCACACTCACCTCACTCCACCTCACATTCACCTCACATCACCCCACACTCACCCTTCACACTCACCTCACATCTCACCACTCACCTCACTCACCCCACACTCACCTCACACTCACCTCACACTCACCTCACCTCACCTCACACTCACCTCACTCCACCTCACTCACCTCATTCACCTCACTCACCTCATCTCACCCCACTCACCTCACCCACTCCACTCCACCTCACTCACCTCACTCACCCTCCACCCACCTCACTGACCTCACTCACCTCACTCACCTCACTCCACTCACCACTCACTTCACTCACCTCACCTCACCCCACTCATCCTCACTCACCTCACTCCACCTCACCACTTCACCACCACCTCACTCACCTCACCACTCGCCTCACCACCAACCACTCCACCTCACCCACACTCACCCCACCTCCACTCACCTCACTCTCACCTCCACCTCACCCACCACCACCCACCTCACCCCAGCACTCCACCCCACCTCCCACTCCACCTCACCTCACCCCACTCCACCTCACCTCACCCACTCACCCACTCCCCACCTCACCCCACCACCTCACTCACCTCACTCCACCTCACTCACCTCACCACCTCACTCCACCTCACTCACCTCACTCACCCCACTCCACCTCACTCACCCCACCTCACCCCACCTCACCCACCACTCCACCTCACTCCACCACTCACCCCACTCCACCTCACTCACCCTCACTCCACCTCACTCACCCCACCCACCACCTCTACCACCTCACTCACCCACTCCACCTCACCTCACCTCACCACCTCACTCATCCACCTCACTCCACCTCACCTCACCCCACCTCACCTCACCCACTCCCACTCCACCCCACCCACCTCACCTCCACCTCACCTCACCTCACCCTCACCTCACCTCAATTTCACCTCACCTCACTCCACCTCACCTCACCTCACCTCACTCCACCACCTCACCTCACCTCACTCCACCTCACTCACCCACCACCCACCTCACCTCACCTCACCCACTCACCCACTCACCACCTCACCTCACCACCTCACCTCACCTCACCTCACCTCACCTCACCCACCTCACCTCACCCCACCTCACCTCACCTCACCTCACCCTCACCCCCACCTCACCTCACCCCACCTCACCTCACCTCACCTCACCCCACCTCACCTCACCTCACTCCCACCTCACCTCACCTCACCCTACCTCACCTCACCTCACCTCACCTCACCTCACCTCACCCACCTCACCTCACCTCACCCTCACCTCACCTCACCTCACCTCACCTCACCTCACTCACCACCCACCTCACCCTCACCCTCACCTCACCTCGCCTCACCTCACTCACCCACCTCACCTCACCTCACCCTACCACCTCACCTCACCTCACTCCACCTCCACTCACCACCTCACCTCACCCTCACCTCACCTCACCTCACCTCACCTCACCTCACCTCACCTCACCTCACCCCACCTCCCTCACCTCACCCCACCACCCTCACCACCTCACCCCACCTCACTCACCTCACTCACCTCACCTCACCTCACTCACCCCACCTCACCCCACTCCACCCTCACCTCACCACCTCACCTCACCACCTCACCCACCTCACCTCACTCACCCCCACTCACCTCACTCCACTCACCTCACCCACTCCCACCACCACCTCAACCACCTCACCTCACTCACTCACCTCACTCACCTCACCCACCTCACTCCACCCCACTCCACCTCACTCCACCTCACTCACCTCACTCCACCCCACTCAACCACCTCACTCACCCCACCTCACCTCACCTCACCCACCTCACTCACCCCACCTCACTCACCCCACTCACCTCTCACCTCACCACCTCACCTCACCTCACCTTACCTCACCTCACTCACTCACTCTCACCTCGCCCACCTCACCCTCACTCACCTCACTCACCACTCACCCCACTCACCCCACCTCACCTCACCACCTCACTCACCTCACTCCCTCACCACCTCACCCACCCCACTCACCTCACACTCACCTCACACTCACCTCACACTCCACCTCACACTCACCTCACATTCACCTCACACTCCACCTCCACTCACCTCACATCTCACCCACCACACTCCACCTCATTCCTCCCACTCACCTCACATCCACTCCACCTCACCACTCACTCCCACACTCACTCACCTCCACCTCACTCCCACTCACTCACCTCCCACCTCACTCACCTCCACTCACTCCACTCACCACCTCCCACCTCACTCCTTGCTCCCACCTCACCTCACCTCACTCACCTCACTCCACCTCACTCACTTCACCCACCTCACTCCACCCCACCACCTCACTCCTCACTCCACTCACCTCACCACTTCCTCACCTCACCTCACTCACCTCACCACCCCTCACCACTTCACTCCACCTCCACCCACCCACTCACCACTGCCCACCTCCCACCTCACTCACTTCACCTCACTAACCTCCACTCACCTCACCACCTCACCTCACCCCACCTCACTCCACCTCACCTCACTCACCCCACTCCACCTCACCTCCACCCACCTCACTCCACCTCACTCCACCTCACTCACCTCACTCACCTCACTCACCTCACTCCACCCCACCTCACCTCCACTCACCTCACTCCCACCACCACTCCACCTCACACCACCCCACTCCACCTCCACCTCCACCTCCACTCACCTCACCCTTCCACCTCCACCACCCTCACCTCACCCACCACCCCACTCCTCACCTCACCTCCTCCACCCACCTCACTCACCTCCACTCACCTCACCCACCTCACCTCACCCCACCTCACCCCTCACCTCACCTCCTGCCACTCCACCTCACCTCACCTCACCCTCACCTCACCACCTCACCTCACCTCACCTCACCTCACTCACCTCACCTCACCTCACCTCACCTCCACCTCACCTCACCTCACCTCACCCCACTCTCACCTCACCTCACCCTCACTCACCTCACTCACCTCACCTCACCTCACTCCACCTCACCTCACCTCACCCACTCTCACCTCACCTCACCTCACCTCACCTCACCTCACCTCACCCTCACCTCACCTCACCTCACCTCCACCCTCCACCTCACCCCACCTCACCTCACCTCACCTCACCTCACCTCACCTCACCTCACCCCACCTCACCCTACACTCACCTCACCTCCACCTCACCCACCTCACCTCACCTCACCTCACCTCACCTCACCCACCTCCACCTCACTCCCACCTCCCACCTCACCCTCACCTCACCTCACCTCACCTCACCTCCCACCTCACCCCACCTCACCTCACCTCGTTCCTCACCTCACCTCCTCCCTCCACCTCACTCACCACCATCCACCTCTGCCCTCACCTCACCCTCACCTCCTCCCACCTCACCTCACCTCACCTCACCTCACCACCTCACCTCACCCACTCCCACCCTCACCTCACCTCACTCCACCTCACCTCACCTCACCTCACCTCACCTCCCTCACCTCACCTCACCCTCACCTCACCTCACCTCACCTCCACCTCACCTCACCTCACCCCACCCCACCTCACCACCCCACCCTCACCTCACCTCACCTCACCTCACCTCACCTCACCTCTCACCTCACCTCACACCTCACCTCACCTCACCTCACCTCACCTCACCACCCACCTCACCTCACCCCACTCTCACTCACCACCTCACCTCACCCTCACCTCACCACCTCACCTCACCCCACCTCAGCTCAGACCTCACCTCCACCTCACCTCACCTCACCTCACCTCACGCCTCCACACTTCCCTCAGCCTCATACCTCACTCACTCTCACCTCCACCTCCTACCTCTCACCTCCACCTCCACCTCACCTCACACCTCACCTCACCTCACCTCACCTCACCCACCTTCCACCCACCCCACCTCACCTCCACCCCACGCTCACCCTCACCTCCACCTCACCTCACCTCCACCTCACCTCACCCACCTCACCACCTCCACTCACCCTGTCGACCCACCTCACCCACCTCACCTCATCTTCACCTCACCTCCACTCCACCTCACGCACCTGCTCACTCCTCGCTCACCCTGCTCACCTCCACTCACCTCACTCACCTCACTCCACCTCACTCACCCAGATCCACTCACCTCACTCCACCTCACTCCTGCACCCACTCCACCTCACTCACCCCACTCTCACCTCACGCACACTCCCACCTCACTCTTGCTCACCTCTCACTCACCCCACCTACCTCACCCCACCTTCACCTCGCCACCCCATTCACCTCACCACTTCACTCACCTCACTTCCTCACCACCACTCACCACCTCCACCTCACATTCACCTCACATTCACCTCACCACTCACCTCACTCACTCCACTCACCCCACTCCACCTCACTCACCTCACTCTCACCTCTACATTCACCCTCACACTCCTACCTCACACTCACTCTGGACACTCACTCCACACCTCACTCTCACACCTCACTCTCACCTCATCTCACCTCACCACCCCTGACCCACACCTCACTCACCTCACTCACCCAACTCACCTCACTCACCCTCACTCTCACCTCACTCACCTCACTCACCCCACTCACCCCACTCACCCACCTCCACCCCACTCCACCTCACTCCACCCCACTCACCTCACCACCTCACTCCTCACCCCTACACTCACCTCCACACTCACCTCACCACTCACCTCACTCTACCTCACCCCACTCACCTCACCTCACCCACCTCACCTCACCTCACCACCCCACCTTCCATTCCTCACTCACTCCCACCTCACCTCACTCCACCACTCACCACACTCACCTCACCTCACCTCACTCACCTCACTCACCTCACTCACCTCACTCACCTCACTCCACTCCTCACTCACCTCACTCACCTCACCATGCCCCACTCCACTCCCACCTCCCTCCACCTCCACCTCACCTCACTAACCTCACTCCTCCTCACTCCACCTCCTCCTCTCACCTCCACCTCACTCCACCTCCACCCTCACTAACCTCACTCCACTCCACCTCACCTCACCTCCCACTCACCTCACCCTCCTCACCTCACCTCCACTCTCACCCCACTCATCCTCACCTCACCTCACTCCCACCTCCACCTACCTCACCTCACCCCACCCACCTCACTCACCACTCACCTCCACTCCACCTCACACCTCACCTCCACCTCACCTCACCTCACCTCACCACACTCACCTCACCACCTCCACTCACCTCACTCCACCTCACTCCACCTCACTCACCTCACCTCACTCACCCCACCTCACCCCACCTCCCACCTCACTCCACCCTTACCACCTCATTCACCTCACCCCACTCCACCTCACTCCACCCCACTCCACCTCACCATTAACTCCACCTCACCCACCCCACCCACCTTCACCTCACTCCACCCCACTCAATTCACTCACCTCACTCCACCCTCCACTCACCTCACTCCACCCCACCTCCACCTCACTCCCACCTCCCCACTCCACCTCACTCACCTCAATTCCACCTGACCTGACTCCACCTCACTCACCTCACCTCACCTCCAACTCACCCACCTCACTCACCTCCACCTCACCTCACCCACCCTACCTCTCCTCCTCACCTCACTCCACCTCCTCCACCTCACCTCACCCACCTCCACACTCACCTCACACTCCACCTCACACCTCAGCCCACACTCCACCTCTACACCTACCCACCTCACCTCTACCTCACACTCACCTCACACTCACCCTCACACTCCTCCCTCACACTCCACCTCACCACACTCACCTTCACACTCACCTCACACCTCACCTCACACTCACCCTCACACTCACCCTCATCTCACCTCACCTCCACCTCACCACCCACCTCCTCCCTCCTCCTCACCACCCCACTCACCTCCATCACTCATCACCTCACCCTACCTCCACTCCTCACCTCACACCTCACTCCACCTCACTTCACCTCACCACTTCCACCACTTCATCCTCACCCTCACCCTCACTCCACCTCACCTCACCTCACCTCACCTCACCCACCTCACCATCCCACCTCACATCACCTCACCTCACCACCACTCCTCACCTCACTCCACCTCACCTCACCTCAACTCCTCTCACCTCCCACCACCTCACCTCACCTCACCTCACCTCACCTCACACTCACCTCACTCCTACTCCTACCTCACCTCACCTCACCTCACATTCTCACCTCATTCCTCCACCTCACCTCACCCACTCACCCCTCACCTCACCACCTCACCTCACCATCCTCACCTCACCTCACCACCACACTCACCTCACCTCACCTCACCTCCACCTCACTCACCTCCACCACTCACCTCACCTGCACCTCACTCCACTCCTCACCTCACCCTCACCTCACCTCACCTCACCTCACCTCACCTCACCTCACCCACCCCACCTCACCCTTCCACCTCACCTCCACCCCCACACTCTCACCCTCACCTCACCTCACCACCTCACCTCACCTTTCACCTCACTCCACACCTCACCTCACCTCACCCTCACCTCACCTCATTCACCCACCTCACTCTCCACCTCACCTCACCTCCACTCTCACCTCACTCACCTCACCTCACTTCTCACCTCACACACCTCACCCTCACCTGCACCTGCTCCTGCTCTCACCTCACCTCACCTCACTCCGCTCTCCACTCTCACCCTCCCTCTCACCTCACCTCACCTCACCTCACCTCACCTCACCTCCACCTCACCTCACTCTCACCTCACCTCACCTCACTCTCACCCTCACTCCTCACTCCTCACACTCCTCCACCTCACACTCCACCTTCACACTCACCTCACTCCTCACCCTACACTCACCTCACTGCCTCACTCGCTCACTGCTCCATACCTCACCTCCACCTCACCTCACCTCCACCTCCACCCTCACCTCACCTCACCTCACCTCACCTCACTCCTCACTCCCTGCACCTGGACACTCACTTCACCCCACTTACCTCACCGCCACCACTCCACTCACTGCTCTGTCTCCTCCTGCTCACCTCACTCCCACCTCACTCACCTCACTCACCTCACTCACTCCTCTCACTCACTCACTCCACCTCACCTCACCTCACCACTCACCTCACCTCCACCTCACCTCACCTCACCACACCTCACCTCACCTCACACTCCTCACCTCACTCCCTCACCTCACCTCACCTCACCTCACCTGTCTCACCACACACCTCCACCTCACACTCACCACTCACCTCACACTCACCTCCACCTCACCTCACCACTCACCTCCACTCACCTCACCTCACCTCACCTCACCACTCACCTCACCTCACCTCACCCCACCTCACCTCCACTCCACCCTGCCCACCTCCACCACCTCTCTCCTCACCCACTCACCTCCACTCACCTCACTCACCTCCACTCACCTCTACTCTCACCTCACCTCCACTACTCACCTCACCTCCACCTCCTCCCTCTGCCTCACCTCACAACCTCACTCCTCTCTTTCACCTCACCCTCACTCACACTCAACTCACTCCCACTCACCTCACTCCTGCCTCCTCACCTCACACTCCCACCACTCACCTCACCTCTGGACCTCACCTCACTCCTCCACCTCACCTCATTCCTCACATTCTCACCTCACCTCACCTCCCACCTCACCCTCCTCTATCCTCACTCACCTCACCTCCACCTCACCTCCATATATATATATATATATCATATCATAAATATATATATCACCTCACTCACCTCACCTCACCTCCTTCACCACCACCTCACTTCACCTCACCTCACCACTCCTGCCCTCACTCACCTCACTCACCTCACCTGCACCTCACCTCACCTCACCTCCACTTCTCCACCCTCTCACCTCACCTCACTCCCTCCTCCTCACCTCTGCCTCCTGCCTCCACCCTCCTCTCACCTCCCTCACCCCACCTCACTCCACCTCCACCCTCACCTCACCCCACCCTCATCCCCACCTCACCCCCACCTCCTCACCTCACCTCACCTCACCTCACCTCACCTCCACCTCCACCTACCACCACCTCACACCTCACCTTCACCTCACCCCTCCTCACCTCACCTCACCTCACCCTCACCTCCACCCTCACCTCACCTCACCTCACCTCACCTCACCACCTCACCTCACCTCACCTCACCTCCTCCCCCCTCCTCACCTCACCCTCACCTCACCCTCACTCCACCTCACCCCACCTCACTCCTCACCTCACCTCACCTCACCTCACCCCACCTCACCTCACACTCCACCTCACTCCTCACCTCACTCCTGCCACTCCACCCCCCACACCTCACCTCCTCACCTCTTTCACCTCCACCTCACCTCACCTCCACCCTCCACCTCACCTCACCTCACCCACCTCACCTCACTCCACCTCACCTCACCCCACCCCTCACCTCACCCTCACCTCACCCCCACCTCACCTCACCTCACCTCCACCTCACCTCACCCCACCTCACCCCACCTCACCTCACCTCACCTCACCTCACTCACCTCACTAACCTCACCACCTCACCTCACCTAGCCTCACCTCACCACTCACCTCACTCCACCTCTGCTCCACCTCGCTCACCTCGCCTCACCACCACCACCTCACCACTCACCTCACTCACCTCACTCACCCACCTCACCTCCACCTCACTCACCACCTCACCTCACTCACCCACTCACCACTCACCTCACCTCTCTCACCCCACCTCACCTCACCTCACCTCACTCACCCACGCACCCTCGCTCACCCGCTCACCTCTGCTCACCCACCTCACCCTGCCCACCCCACCTCACACTCACCTCACACTCACCTCACACTTACCCACACTCACCTCACCATTCACTTCACATCTCACCTCACACCTCACCACTCACTCTCACCTCACACTCACCCTCTTCACTCTCACCTCACACTACACCCTCACATTCACCCCCTACACTCACCTCACTCACACTCACCACCACTAATTTCACCTCACCTCACCCCCATTCACCACCACCACTCACCTCACTCACCCCACCTCACCACCACCTCACCCTCACTCTCACCTCACTCACCTCACTCCACCTCACTCACCCCACTCACCACTTCACTCCACCTCACCTCACTCACCTCACACTCCACCCCCCACACTCACCTCACACTCCACCTCTACACTCTACCTCACACTCACCTCACACTCACCTCACACTCACCTCACCTCATCTCACTCACTCACCCTATCACCTCACCTCACCTCACTCACCCACTCACCTCTCACCTCACCCTCACTCACCTCACCTCCACCACTATCTCACCTCACTCCACCCACTCACTCCACCTCACCTCACTCCACCTCACTCCACCTCACTCACCTCACCTCATCTCACTCACTCCACCTCACCCCACTCACCTCACCCACTCCACCTCACCTCACTTCACTCACCCCACTCACCTCACCTCACCTCACTCACCCCACACTCACCTCACCTCACCCCACTCACTCACTCACCTCACTCACCCCACCTCATCCTCACTCCACTTCACCTCACCTCACCTCACCCCACTCACCTCACCTCACCTCACTCCACTCACCTCCACCCCACCTCACCTCACTCACTCCACCCCACCCACACCCACCCCCCTCACCACCCCACTCACCCACTCCACCCCACCTCACCTCACCCACCCCACCACCCCACTCACCTCACCACCCCACCTCATTCACCCCACCTCACCACCTCACCACCTCACCACCCCACTAACCTCACTAACCTCACTCAATCTCACTCCAATTCCACTCCACCTCACCCACCTCACTCCACCTCACCTCACCACCACTCACTCACCTCACCCACCACTCACCTCACCCACCTCACCTCACCTCACTCACCTCACTCACCACTCACTCACCTCACTCCACCTCACCACCACTCACCCCACCACTCACCACTCACTCCACCTCACCCACCTCACCCACCTCACCTCACCTCACTCTCACCCCACTCACCTCACCTCACTCCACCCTCACTCCACCTCACCTCACCACTCACCTCACCTCACCTCACCTCACCTCACCTCACCTCACCTCACCTCACCTCACCCTCACCTCACCTCACCCTCACCCTCACCTCACCTCACCTCACCCCCACCTCACCTCACCTCACACTCTCACCTCACCCTCACCTCACTCCACCTCACTTCCACCTCACCTCACCTCACCTCACCTCACCTCACCTCACCCCCACCTCACCTCACCTCACCTCACCTCACCTCACCCCCACTCACCCCCACCCACCTCACTCCACCTCACTCCACCCCACTCCACCCCACCTCACCTCACCTCACATCACTCCACCCCACCTCACCTCACCTCACCTCACCTCACCTCACCCCCACCCTCACCTCACCACCTCAATTCACCTCACCTCACCTCACCTCACTCTCACCTCACTCTCACCTCACCTCACCTCACCTCACCTCACCTCACCTCACCTCACCTCACCTCACCCCCACCTCACCTCACCTCACCTCACCTCACCCCACTCACCTCACCTCACCACTCACCTCACCTCACCCTCACCTCACCTCACCCCACCTCACCTCACCCCACCTCACCCCACCTCACCTCACCTCACCTCACCTCACCTCACCTCACACCTCACCTCACCCTCACCCCTCACCCTCACTCCACCTCACCTCACCCCTCACCTCACCCCACCTCACCTCACCTCACCCCACCCCACCTCACCCTCACCTCACCTCACCTCCCCACCTCACCTCACCTCACCTCACCTCACCACCTCACCTCACCTCACCTCACCTCACCTCACCTCACCCACCTCACCCCACCTCACCTCACCCCACCTCACCTCACCTCACCTCACCTCACCTCACCTCACCTCACCTCACCTCACCTCAGCTCACCTCACTTCACACCCTCACCCCACCCCACTCACCTCACCCCTCACCCTGGGCCTCACCTCACCTCACCCCACCTCACTCCACCTCACCCCACCTCACTCACCTCACCTCACCTCACCTCACCTCACCCTCACCTCACCTCACCTCACCTCACCTCACCTCTCACCTCACCTCACCTCACCTCACCTCACCTCACCTCACCTCACCTCACCTCACCCCACCTCACCCCCACCTCACCTCACCTCACCTCACCTCACCCCCACCTCACCCCTCACCCTCACCTCACCACCTCACCCCTCACCTCACCACCTCACCTCACCTCACCTCACCTCACTCTCACCTCACCTCACCCTTTCACCTCACCTCGGCCCACCTCAACTCACCTCCCCACCTCTCACTTCACTCTCACCCCACTCACCTCACCTCACCTCACCTCACCCTCACCCCACTCCACCTCACTCTCACCTCACCCCACCCCACCTCACCTCACCTCACCTCACCTCACCTCACCCCCACCTCACCTCACCTCACCTCACCCCACCTCTCACCTCACCTCACCTCACCTCACCCCACCCCCACCCTTCACCCCCACCTCACCTCACCTCACCTCACCTCACCTCACCTCACCTCACCCCACCTCACCTCACCTCACCTCACCTCACCTCACCTCACCTCAC